>JANRMT010062837.1:44680294-44746596 GCA_026402145.1 Polypterus bichir lapradei | reverse complement strand
TTTTTTAAGGTATTTGTAAAAATAAGCATTTTTATTTTATCAAGACTTGTGATAGTTATGTCTGAGGTCTAGAGTATACATTCAATTTTAGAAACAGTCTTGACGCATACAGAGAATGCTGGTGAATGCTGAGTGATATGACAGAGATAATTGACGTGTAAATAGCTGAACCTGAGGGAATAAGGTGGAATGAGGGCGGAAGTGATGTCATCTGGTGGGTGCCAGAAGTGAGATCAAGGAATGACGTTATATCTTCGGTACCCGGAAGAGGACTGTGCTGTGGATGGATTTTTAATGGAGTTCCAAAAGGTACGTCTTCTAATCGTCATTTTTCCAGGAGAACAACAGAGGGAGGCATTATCGCTAAACATCAAATCCCCCTGGTTATTGTATTCATGCTGCATTGTGCCTGTTGGCTATCCCCTAATTGTGCGTGTGTAACACTGTATATGTTTTTGAGGTCACCTTAGCCATTTATTTCTATATATTTAACTAATTCACTTCACAAGTTCATATTGTTCGTCTCAGGAGTTGCTGCTTTGTATGGTTTTATTTTGTAGTTGCTTTGTGATTACTAGCTCCTTCACCAGAGGTTACAAATAATGTAACCTCAGGGATCACAGGGTATAAAGTTTTTTTTCCTAGGGTCACTTAATTGTCCAAGTTTGCAGAAATAGAGAAGCTTGTGTCTTTTTGGTTTTCTGATTTTTTTTTATTCAGTTTTTTTGACTATGAGCTAGGTTTAAGTATTGGGTTCTGTCACTTTGATGTCTTGTTTTCTGGTTAATACTTTCGCTTAGTTTTGACTACCATTTATCTCCACAAGCTCCATGATGGGATTCCTATATGTCAGAAATAATGGCCCTACAACACAGCTTTAAGAACCAGTTTGGATGGGTTATGTTCAGATGTGGTAGAGTTTATGGTGAGTGCCTTAGCTGTAAGGATCTGGGCAACAGAGGATGCCAGTAAGTTAAAAGAAGCCATTCCAGTCTGATAGGTGGACGTAGGTAGGCATATTACATTATGCATTGCCCCCTGACATTTATCATGGTGGACAGGCTGCCTAAAGTTGCCTGGTCTTTAAATGCCTCAACGCTTCTGGGCTGCTAGAGAAGGGTTCATGGAGTTCCAGAGGGAATTTCTGACCAGAATATGTTTTGTGGAAGGTTCACAGAAGTAGTTCTTAGCCGATGTTTAAAGGGTAAGTCTGTCAAGACGCCCACTAAGCTAGTAGCCAGAGAGGTGAGAAAGTATGGTAATTGAGGAAAAAGGAATGTCTGTACTGTGGCGGGAGGTGGACTGGCCACCCATCATAACAAACAGAGGTTTATCCTGCACTAACAGGCCTTGAAGAGTTTTGGAATTTGTTATTTTCTGTTTACCTTTTTACTCTTTTATTACTTCTCATATTTAACTTTACGTTATCTGTTGGTTTATAACAATAAGATACATTTTTGGTACCTCATTGTCTTCTATGTCTTTATTTGGTGAGGCGATGACACAAAGGTGCCCCTTATTTTCCATAATAAAAAATAAAATATACTGTAAAACATAAGGAAAAATTGTTGACATGGACCAAGGATCTGCATCAATCCAAGATGCAGTTATTGTAGGTCATGAAATCAATGTTTAGTAAAATGGATATTTGCATAATATTGTGGGAGTTGCACTCATTTGAAACCTTTATTTATAATGCTTACATTGTATTTCTGGTATTCTCATTTTATCAAAGATAGGGTTGTCATGAGCCAGAAGCAGACCTAATCATGGACTAAAAAAATAGTAAAAAAGAGAAAATTGACAGCCAATTTTGCATTGACCATGAAAAAATTTAAGACTGCTTTTATTGCTGTTTTTTTATTATATTTCTTGACATAAAAAACATTAAAGCCTACAAAAATTCATACTTGATTTACAAATGCGTGCAAAAAACAATTCACCTCTGTGTGTATCCACTGCTCTGCAGAGACAGTGGTTCCATAATTTTTTCCTCAAAGGTTAATGAATCAAAATCAGGCAGTGATTTGTTCCTTGTGAATATACATTGAATACATTCTAAAACGTACACAGATGTATCAGCCAATAACTGCAAACACAAATATCAAAAAGCTCATACACATGTTATTTGTAACTGGAAAGAATTTCCCTGTAGTATTGGGGGGTTACTTCTTTGGCAATGGCAATTAAGTAAATAATGTTGTGAAAGTGAAAAAAAAAAAGGTCATTAAGGAATTGATTTTTTTAAATAAATCGCATTTAAAAACAAGAACTCTTAATGTTGTCTAGGGGTTCCAGGTAAATCAAAGCCTAGGCGGAAAATGATACATTGTGTACGTCGTGGCCAAAAGTTTTGAGAATGACACAAATATTAATTTTCACAAAGTTTACTGCCTCAGTTTTTATAATGGCAATTTGCATATACTCCAGAATGTTATGAAGAGTGATCAGATAAATTGCAATTAATTGCAAAGTTCCTCTTTGCCATGAAATTGAACTTAATCCCAAAAAAAACATTTCTACTGAATTTCAGCCCTGCCATAAAAGGACCTGCTGACATCATTTCAGTGATCCTCTCGTTATCACAGGTGAGAGTGTTGACGAGGACAAAGCTGGAGATCATTCTGTCATGCTGATTGAGTTAGAATAGATAGGTTCAATTTCTGTGAAGAATGCTTTAGGGCACCCGAGAAAGTCCAGCAAATGCCAGGACCATCTCCCAAAGTTGATTCAGCTGTGGGATTGGGTACCACCAGTGCAGATCTTGCTCAGGAATGGCAGCAGGCAGGTTTGAGTGCATCTGCACGCACAGTGAAGCGAAAACCTTTGGAGGATGGCCTTGTGTCAAGAAGGTGAGCCAAGAAACCACTTCTCTCTAAGAAAAACATCAGGGACAGACTGATATTCTGCAAAAGGTACAGGGATTGGACTGCTAAGGACTGGGGTAAAGTCATTTTCTCTGATGAATTCCCTTTTCCGATTGTTTGGGGCTTCCGGAAAAAAGATTGTCCGGAGAAGAAAAGATGAGCGCTGTGTCAGTCCTGTGTCATGCCAACAGTAAAGCACCCTGAGACCATTCATGTGTGGGGTTGCTTCTCAGTCAAGGGAGTGGAATCACTCACAATTTTGCCTAAGAACACAGTCAGCAATAAAGGATGGTACCAAAACATCCTCCAAGAGCAACTTCTCCCAACCATCCAACGGTTTGGTGACAAACAATGCCTTTTCCAGCATGATGGAGCACATTGCTATAAGGCAAAAGTGATAACTAAGTGTCTTGGGGAACAAAAAATCGAAATTTTGGTGTCCTTGTTCAGGAAACTCCCCAGACCTTAACCCCATTGAAAACTTGTGGTCAATCCTCAAGTGGTGGGTGGACAAACAAAAACCCACACATTCTAATAAACTCCAAGCATTGATTATGCAAGAATGCGCTGCCATCAGTCAGAATTTGGCCCAGAAGTTGATTGACTGCATGCCAGGGTGAATTGCAGAGGTCTTGGAAAAAAAAGGGCCAACACTGCAAATATTGACTCTTTGCATAAACGTAATGTAATTGTCAATAAAAGCCTTTGAAACTTATGAAATGCTTGTAATTATACGTCAGTATACCATAGAAACATCTGACAAAAAAATCTAAAAACAAAGAAGCAGCAAACTTTTTGAAAACCAATACTTGTATCATTCTCAAAACTTTTGGCCATGAGTGAAATATCAATGTAACTAATAGTACCAATGCACAAGATTTTTGAATCAGTAAAGGAATAAACAGCTAGATCAATGAATGATGAGAAAACAGTAAAAGGAAAGTTTACTGTTTTGGCAATCCACATTCACTAAATCTTATTTTTATTAAAATATTAAATAATTTATTATGTTTCTGCATAACATATAAAAGTAAATTGCAGTTAGTAGTTCTGAACACATGCTGCATGGGAATTGTCATCTTTCATACAGGCATCAGGGTCACAATAAATCACTCGCATAAATTAAAGGGTGCTTCTACTGGCTTCAGTCTTAACCTTCAATATGGTGAAAGGATACTATTTCACAAGATCCTTTGTTTGGCAAATATGTTGCTTTTGGCACATTCCAATCTTATAAAGGCCAGGGGAGGGTGATCTCAACGATTATTTCTGCAAAGATGGAAAGAATTGAACCCACGGCTTTGACTTGGATTACGTAGGTTTCAAAATGTTATGTTATAAGAATCCTTAAAAATATCTTTCTCTATTGTTAGCAAAATTCTTGACTGCTTCGGAATAATTCCAATGTTTATTTCTTTCCCTGTTTAATGAGTGGTCCTGATATCTAGCGATTGATTTTTCTTATCCTTTTATGTGTTATTGATTTTAAGGCTTTCATTACAATGAATAAATTACAAATTAGTAAGACATTCCACACTACATCTCATTCAGAACGGATCACATCATTTTCTTATCCTTTTAATCCTATTTAGATTATAGGAGATGCTGGGGCCATCCTAGAAGGGAAATGCACAAGGGAAAAGTAGCTTTGGATAGAATGCCATTCATATAATAGAAAGTAGTCTTTGTGTATATATTCATCTCTCACTATTGTGCATTTTTCTTCATGCAAATAGATGTTGATTCCCAAGAAAAAAACATTCTGCTTCTATATTAATACCACGTGCAGTACCATAAAATGTTACTATATTTTCTAAACTTGAATATTTAAGCATAACCTTGAGTACATTTTTTATTTATTTATTGGTATCCCTGTATTTCCTATCAGTTTAGAAAGTGTTTTTTAAAAGAAAAATAATAGCTTAATCTATTTTATTTGGTATTTTTTTATTAAGTGGTAATTGAACAAAAAAAAGTGGTCAGTATGGGGGATTTGTTAATCTTGCCTGGAGTAGTGCAATATTTATCAATAAATGAAAGCTTATAAAACTATCAGCATTTCCTAAATTGAAGTAGACACTAATTAATCAAATGTCAACGCCTCCGTGCCCTGCACAGTAAATCATTTAAGGCAGTATGCATCTTATTAATAAAAATAAAAAAATAAAAAAATCAGAAACTGAAAATGCCCAGCAGTACTACATAGTACCTACAGATATTCCCTAGGCCTTGAAAACACTTAATTAACTTAATTACTGGGGATGTCTTCACAAATCTTTGTAAGGCTGATTTATTTTGTTAAAGAGATAATACGAATTTAATTATTTCATTGCAGGTGCTATGCTTGTGCAACTGTTGCCTGAGATCACATCTCAGTTTAGCTGCACAGCTGTGTAGGGTATTAGAAACTAAGCTGACTATCAACTAGCCACTAGGAGGATCAATATATATAGATTGCCTCCTGGGGACTGTCTTACACAGCCCAGCCGTGTCAGTTCTGTTTGTGGCTCTGCATTGCTTATCGACTATCTAATGGTCCCTGCTAAGCTGTTCACTGGTGATATGAAGATGGATCTTTCTATATTTGCCCTTCTACTGCCTGTTGTTAGGGAGCATTATTGACTCCACTACAACAGCTTACTGCAAGTTTGCCAAATTTATTTAAGGTCAATAAATATTATGGGAATTCAACACACTCTGTAGTCTTTCTGCTTGATTTTCATTTCTAACTAAATAACCTTCCATTTCTTCAAGATTTTGCAGTCTAAAAAGATGTTGCTATATGTTTACTGATTGTTCAAGGGTTTCCAAACATGTTTGAAGATCTCATTCACAACGTCAATGGATAAAATCTTTATATCTTCATTGTAATCAACGAGGGTAGCATGGTGTCACAATGCTTTCAACACGCCAAGGGACTCAGGTTTGAATTGTGAACCCTTACTGTATGTGTGAAGTTTGTATATTTCTCCAGGCTGCTCTGATTTCAGACCACGTCCTCAAAATGTGTGTGTTAGGGAAATAACAATAGCAAAAAATAAAGTATACATTTATGGCATCTCCAAAGTAACAGTGCAGTTGTGTATATTGCCTGTGTGATTACGTGTATTGGTGGATAAAAACAAGTGCAGAATAATGGTACTGTGCTTCTCCTTCAATATTCTTTAGTTCTGGGTTCACAAGTCTCTTTATGTACAGTTTGCACATTCTCTCCATGTCTGCAGTTTCTTCCCACATTCAAAAACAACATTCTGAGTTACGATTTGCGTCAACCAGTAATTCAAAATGTTTCAAGTGTGCTCTGATGCTGCTAGGACAAGCTCTCTGGAAAATAGTAAAGCACAAATCCATCCATTTTCTAACCTCAGTTAATTTAAGTATAAATTTACAGAGGGCCAGCAGAATCAAACACAAGGTGGGAAGTAGCTATCGTTCTATTGCAGAGCATGCTTACACACCCAGACTCACTCATTTAAGTCTTATCAGTTATCCTAACATGTGCTTCATTTAAATGTGGTACAAAAAAACTGACTGCCTGTAGAAAAATGGACAGAGCAACTGAGAGGGCCTACAGAATCCACACGGTCAGTAACTGGGACAGTATTTGAAACTTGCCTCCAATAAAATTTAAGTTAGCAAATGCAAGTTAAAACACGGATTTGACACTGACAAACACAAGGGAAAGCCTCGAAACATACACAGTTAACAAGTACAATAAAGATGAAGGGAATCAAGGTAATGTAAAACAGAGACAAAGTCAAAGTAAAGTTTTCAAAGTCAGTGTCATCACAGTAATGATCAGAAACAAATGCCTCTTTTTGAGGTCAAAATGTACTTAGAACATAGAAAAGGCTCTCTGTTTGTCCACATGAAGCTCAGCTCCCACTACACCAATTTCACCTTCAATTTTGTCATACTTATTCCTCAAGGAAATTAGTAAGGAAGTTCTATTTACGTTGAGATCTCTTGAATAGAAAACACTGTACAGATATTTGAAATTTAAAAATGTTCATATTATGAAAAGAATTGACAAGATTTTGAAATCACCTATCTTAAAGTAGAGAATCAACAAACTAACTAAAAAAATAGGGTTGGCTTAGCTATGGGACACACTCTGGATCCCAAGGAGGTAGGTGTAAGGAACAGAATTAAAAAAAAAAAACTGAGTGCCATTATGAACAATGCTGCAATTCTCTCCCTGACACTAACACTGAGGACTTTCAGCCAACAGATTATTCAGTAGAAGTATTTCAAGAAACACTGCTGGGGCTCCTTTATACCAACTGCAATAAGCCTGCATAATGCCTCACTGCTACTGGGACTGCCAAGTTATAAGTTTGTTTCATTTTCATTTTCTTACTTTTAAGTGTGTGTGTTCTAACCATAGTATATGTGTATATATACAGTATATGTACAGCAGCTACCTGAGACATTCATCAAACAATGCTTATATAGGAGACGCTTGAGACCACAGCAAACAATCAACTCTAATCTGAACCCCCACCCCCCTCACCCCCACCTAACACACACTTCCTTATCATCACAGGGTATCAGAAGGTACATCATGTATCCTCTCCAGATCAGGCATCAAAATAGCACACAAGTCTACAAACACTCTGCACACAGTCCTTTTTAATGGTAAAAGCAGGAAATCAGTACCAGGGACACTGAACGTGGTTTACAGCACACCATGTGATTCATACCCAACTGTATACAGGGGACAAACATCGAACACACTCGTAACATGTATACAGGAATATCGCAGTGCTGTCAGAAGGAAGGAGTTACATACTCTGATATATGCACATACAAGTTTGACCAGATACACATTTAAATGCAGGTAAAATGCAAAGCTAATACTAAAAGTGCCAGATAACTGGCTAATTTTAATTTTCCATCAAGTATTAATTTAAATATTTTATGATTAGACAGTATGAACTAAAATTATCCATGAACCCTCCACAGCCGAGATCTAACACTAGTACATTAGTCAATGCAATTTTTACATCACTAAAGTTTCTATGCTTTCTATGTAAGATATTATGCTATCACAACCCTATTCAGGCTCAGTTTTCAACTACATGATATTGTAAAATGCTATTAAAAACATTTATTTGATTTAGTTTACTAATATATACAGGTTACATTCTGTTTTTATAATTTATAATGACTTATTGTTAACAAAATATTTAATAAAAAATGTGACATCTCAACCTTTAGCAAATTAGTAAACAAAAATATAAAATGCTACAGCTTTCAAAATAGTTAACTAAACTCTCATGACATTTCATGTTATGACATTTGTACATTTTCTGAATTCATAGATATTTTGTTAACCTTGGAAAAGTCACTATAAATAAAATTATTTCATTCTGAAACATCCCTACAAAAACCTTCAGCAACTATATTCAATTGCAAAAATAAGCCAACACCTAATACCAATAAAAATACAAGTACATATAGGCTCTTTAGATAGGCTCTTCTTTTTCTGTTTATCAGATGGTCTGCATAATTAGTAATACAGAAGATTATATGAATCATTCATATTTTTGAAATCAGTGGAATCAACAAGTAAGATGCAATGTGATATGGACAGAAATTTAGAACATTAAGCTACACCTAAACGATAACCATCTGACAACTAGTGTTTTGTAATGTCTAAGGCATTAGATTTTCAAAGCCTCAGATTCCAGTGCAATCCTTGCCGATGGCTCACTTGTGTGACCTTAACCATGCCAGTTAACTTGCCTGATCACAATGTTAAACATATCTATAAAAAATGTACAGTACTACAGTATGGAGTGTTTCAATAAGCTTCAATATTCTTATTTTTTTTATAAATGTTTTTCTAATTTTGGAATTTGAACAGAGGGACACTCATTAACTTTCAGAATAATTGATGCCAACACTAGTATAAATAGCCATTTTATAAAGGATGGGCGAAGTCAACCTAATTTCCCTGTGTAAGAGAATAAACAAACAGTATAAAGAGTTGGGGCACCGAGTGGTGATTGCTTTGCAACTGAAGGTTGTTGAAAAAGATTGAAAACAAGATGAAAACAAAATACTGCACTGTATCTAGTAGACATCTTTACAGATGACAGTCCTTTTCAAAACTGAAAGAAAATGGTGGAGGAGGTGCTTCTAAGGCTGGGTTAGTGAAAGGGCCAGGTTCAGGCGACTGAAAATTGTAAGTGATGTCAGGTATCTTTGCATCGTCAATCTTCTGGTTTGCAGGCAAAATGAGAGGAGAGACATTAAATGACAGTACTATTCCTCGACTCAAGTTAAAAATACTATTCAATGAGCCCTGAAGTTGTCCCCCAAGTGCATGTGTGTGATAATTGTTATTCTTTTTTTCCAAGATTATTTTTTATAATTACTGAAATTATTAATTATTAGCTTCAAATAATGAACTGTGCATAGTGTAGTTTTCTTGTCCATAATTCGGTGAGTCACTGTTGTCTCAAAACAGAATTCAATTATGAGTGAAGAACAGATGCAATTTGATATTGACTCATAAAGCACATCTGTACATTCAGTGTTTATTACCAACCTATAGCAGTTTATTCAGGATTTATTTAATAATATTGCTTTTGTTACTGTCAGACACATAAATATTAAAAACACATTGGGCTTGGACTGTATGAGTATAAGTACATGAAAATTGTACCATTGTTAACAAAATTCTCTGTTGTCTTTTCAAAGAATGGGTGCGATTTTTCAATTAGGAAGAAGAGAGTAGCTCTGCAACACATTAAGCATATTTACTGATTCACACCTGAGCTACACTCAAGTGCCATTAGTAAGTTGTAATGTAAGTAAATATTTCTTTTAAAGGAATTAGTATGGATCTAGCTCAAACTGAAGTGTTAGGATTTGATTTGTCATGTATTTCAGCATGAATAACTGAACTTACAGGCAACCATTTTTTATATGTACTTCAAAGGTCAACAACTAAGGATGTCAATAGCTTTTTGAAATAGAAAATGAGAGATCGAACAGCAGGAAAATAACAAAAGTACATATTTATTTTTTTAAATGACAAAATCTTACTTTAGCTGCATTTTAAATACAATGGTCTATGACTTCTATTTAAGAAGAACTTGAAGGCCAGTGGTATTTTCTTAAAAAGGAAGAGCAGTATATTTTTATTGGCATAATGAAAGTAAAGCACCAAACAGCCTCTATGTCCTGTCACTATTCAGGGAGTGGATGTAGAGGTGGTCCTCCCTCACAGGTTCTTGTGGATCCACATTAATGACAGGTTGGACTAGTCTTGGAACACAGAGGAACTATATAAGAAAGGGCAGAGCAGGATCGTTTCCTTAGGAGACTGCATTACTTTAATGTGACATTGTTCACATTTTTTATAACTTTGTGATGGCCAGTGTGATTTTTTACACGTTGGTATGCTGGGCTGGTAGCATCACTTTAAGAGAAGCCCACTGAATCAACAAGCTAATTAAAAAGGGTACGCTCAGTTAAAGGACTCCTGGAGGTAGAAGCAAAGGAGAGAATTAAAACAAAACTGAGTGCCATTATGAACAATGCTACACATCCTCTCTCTGGCACGCTAACACCGAGTACTTTCAGCCAAAGAATTATTTAGCAGAAGTGTATCAGGAAACACTACCGCAGCTCCTATATACCAAACAGAAATACACCTGCGTAATACCTCTTTGTGACTGTGACAGCTAAGTCAGAACTATTCTTTTTAACTTTCTTGCTTTATAGCCATTCAAGTGTGTATTCAGACCAAAGTGTGTGTATATATTTATTTATATGTTTATCTACTTACTTAGCTATTTATCTATGTATGTACAGTATGTATGTATGTATTTTTTATATATTTAAAGAGCTTCTGTAAAAAGCCAAATTTCACCCTGGAGACAAAGTTGTACTGTATCTAAAAACAACTGTGAAACCCACATCCTTTGAAGCAAAGTTGATATGCTATGCAGAAAGAGCCACCAACACCCAGTGCATACAATGTACATTAAGGAACTGTGTGTTTCTTAAGCCTTTATAGGGCTGAGAGCAGTCCATCGATGTAGATGGACAGGTGGCCCAACCTTTTGGGGAACTACCTACAAAATACAAGGAACAAGGTAACAAAAGCATGGACACAGAGGAACGAATTAATATACAAAACTAATAATAAACACATAATAATCCAAATAATAAACATAAATAACAATATTAACATAAACAAAGGAACCTGAACACAAGCGGGGGGGGAACCCTGACTGAAACTTAATACTTACAAGCAACACTTTCTGTTGCTTCGTGTAGACAGCTAAAAAAGTAATAGCACTGCCAAGGCTGACATTTGGGTGATTGCTAAATCAAAATGTCTGCCACAAACTCTGACTTTTACCATTTGATGCTGGAATGCCAAGTCAGTGATAGTGACCTTGACTGTTACAACCAACCATGGACTCCACAGAGATTTATTTTCTCTAAAAATGCTTTTGACTGGAGTTTTTATTTTCCTCTCCTCCATTGTCATCTGTGTTATGGTCCTGGGTTTTGGCCTCCTGTAATCCAGTTTTATTCATTTTTGATTTACTGTACTTTTTTTTTTATTATTATGTCTTGTTTTTAAGATATCACCAAAACACATCTTTGTATGCTAGATAGTTGTCGGTGCTGCCATTTTGTACTTGTCTGTCCTTATGTTCTTTGCCAGTTACACAGTACATTATGTGATTGTATTCTGCCTATTTAAGATGTTGGTGCACATCTCCTAGCACCAAAACTTTTGTCTTATCTATAAAACAAATAGTTACCTTGAAAGTTAGTTAGGGGCAAATAAATTTACTTATTGTGATGTTCTATGAAATGTTACTATGAGTTTGCATTTGGTTTTGTGCTTCTTGCTTCGACCATCAGTTTTGCCTATCTCTCGTAATATTTCAAGCTTTGCCTAAATACATTCCTTTTGTAAAGTGAACACTATAAACTGGTTAAATTTTGGTTGAAATGAGCTCTACATTGCCATTATTTTTGGTATTTGTGTTAAATAAGACAAAACAGTTCTGTTTTACCTTGTATTACATTTTTGAGTGTTCATATATATTATGTCATTATTGAGGATTTTTGTACTTTAACAAGTCCCACCTATTATTTTTTCTTTGGATTTTGTTTTATGATTATAAAAATATAGTCTTGTCATTTTTATGACATTGCTGTGCTACTTTTTTGGTTTGTGCTTTGAAATGTAGTGTCCATCATTTTGTTTGTTTCTGCATGGCATTAGTCATGCTATTTATAGTCGCTACATTTGTTGGTAGTACTGCATCATGACTCTGTGCTTATAATATATGAGATGGCATGTATGAGTTTCTGTGTCCAAATTTGTGGATAAAATTTCTCAGTTGATAGGAATTCTTACATGTTTTCTTTTGACTTTGACTGTTTGTTTACGTACTGAGTGAAAACATTTTACATTTCCTTTGGTATTTTATGGTTTTTAACACCTTTTTTCTGACTAAGATGTACAAGTTATTACCTGCTTATATTCTGGTCCACCTCTCTATTCTTTCTGCTAATTTTCCATGTTATAGTGCCAGAATTTGATAATATAATTTTTCATTCAATTTTTTGTTCCATGCATGTCTGACTATTCATGTAAAGTTGTAAAAATTCTTTGAATATTTAACATCTACTGAGACTGGGTCAGCTCCTAGATGATGGAATACAGTGCACAATACATGGTCAAAAGAATAAAAGTAAAGACCTGTACAAGGCTTGCAGTTTCCCTCAGGCTCATAAGGGAAACTCTTTAGTTAAAATGAGTGAGGTCAAATGGCCCTTTTGAATAAGGCAGCCTATAAGTTCTTTAAGAGACGTGGCTCATTTAAACATATGAAAAATTATTGCCTGCGACGGTCTCAGGAAGAGTTGTGTGTGTGATTGTTGTTTTAATACAGAGGACCACTTGCACCTGCAGATATTCTGTATGCTCCTGCTACTGTGTTTTCTAATGAACTTTGTTCAAAGCCATAAAATAAACAAATAATAAAAGTAATTTTAAAAAAATTATCAAAAGTAAAGTTTTATTTTAATCAAAACAAATTTGCCATGTCAATAATGTATAGAGCACACTGTGTAAAGCTTTTACATCATCTCATCTTCTCAAACTAGTTTTCCTGGTGAGCGTCACAGTGACAGCAAGCCAAGTATGTCTTTCCAGATTTCCCTTTCCCCAGCTAAGATTCCAGCTCTTCTTGGGTAATTCCCAGGCTATACTTGCAACATGTCCAGACCATCTCAAATGGCTCTTATCAATCTAACGAAGCGGCAACATTACTCTGAGGCCTCCATAATTGCTGAACTTAGATGGATGGATGGAAAGATGCTAATGGAGAGATATGCAGGAATTTAACATGGATTACAAGTTTTTTTCATAGGCTTGTCCTGAAATGCATCTGGTTGCTCTCCTCTGCACAGCTTCAAGTGCTGCTATGTCTTTCTTGTAACGTAGTAATCAAAACTACACACGATACTGCAGATGTGGCCTTACTAGTTCACTATAACAACAACAACATTTTATTTATATACAAATAATGTAGCTCAAAGTGCTTTACATGATGAAGAAAGAGAAAAGAGACAAAGTAAGAATTAAAATCAGAGAACACTAATTAACATAGAATAAAAGTAAGGTCCGATGGCCAGGGAGGACAGAAAAAACAAAAAAAACTCCAGACAGCTGGAGAAAAAATAAAATCTGCAGGGGTTCCAGGCCATGAGACCGCCCAGCCCCCTCTAGGCATTCTACCTAACATAAATGATCAGTCCTCATTGTATGCAGGGTTCTCATGAAAGGACTTGATGATGACGGCCATGTGGACTTCTGGCCTTTAATCCATCAATGTAGGGACATCATGGTGCTTTGATTAGGTGGTGGTGGCGCAGGTCGCCACCAGAGAAAACCGGAAAAAGAACAGAAGAGAGAGTAGGGGTTAGTATATAGTAGTAACTATATAGTTTGAGGATACCGTCTCTTTTATTAGATGACCCAAATTTTTATTTGCCTTTTTAACGTCTCCTGTACATTGATTGGCTGATGAAAATGTAATCTCAACATCACCCCTAAATCCTTTCCATTCCTTTTGCCTACATATATCACTTTGAACTTTTCTACATTAAACTGCAGTTTCCAAGTGTTCTTCCATTTCTGAAGCTTGTCCAGGTCTTTTTGAATTATTTTTGCTGCCTCCTCAGTGTCTGCCAATCCTCCAGTTTTAGTGTTATCTGTGAGTTTCACTAGTTTACTACCTTGTTTACTAATATTTGACGACTTTTCCATTGATTTTCAGCTGTAGCCTTCATTTACATAACCTTAGTGAGTCAGATGCATCTGTGGCATGCCTCAGTGAAGCCAGACACATAATGTGACATACCCAGTGATTTACTCCAACTAGTCTACGACTCACTCTGACAGAAACTAACAGGTTTGATTTTGTCTTACATTATAAGGGCGGGCTCTGTGTGCATGAGAGCTGACAATAATAAATACTTATCTGCAAGTACAGTGCATATAATTGCAGCAATGAGGAATAAGGAATGTGGGTGTTTTGGACCTCACAAACAGCAGAGGAGCTTGTCTGTCTGATGTCTCATGCTTTATGTACCATGGCAGAATGGAAAAAAGAAAAAAGGGCTTAAATGGCTGCTGAGCTCAATGTACCTGTTAACCCTTACAACCAAGGTTCTGTCAGGCAGCACTTTATTGGCAGTTGCAAAAAGGGATGACTACAACTGTGCTAAAAAGTCAGCAAGCAGTCGCTAAATATGATACATCCAGCAGTTTTCAGTTGTAATTGACATGGTCCTGTGATGAGATCAGCAACAGCTGTCAACAAGTCTGATATACCCAATGACTGCCAGTAACATAATGTGACATTGGCTTTACAGAAGACTTGTTTTCTCCATGGTACACCATGGTTTGGTTGCTTCTCAGCTGGGATCCTACTCATGGCCCCATATGCCAACTGAGTGTGTCTCTGGCTCCCAAGGACTTCTGGTTGTGATGTGTCCAGTGCAGCAGGAATTTTCATCCTTCGCGCAAAGGAAACAGAACAAGATCTTGATAATCTGCAAAAATCACATTTTCCCTAAAAGTGGGCTTCCCTTGTGCTACCTAGTTGTCACAATATATAATTATGGAAATGTATGGTAGGCATGTATGCAGAAAACTTCACAGAACAATAAAGAAATCACTATAATCAGTCAATGCATTTCTTAATTGTGACCAAGGTTAATTTCCAAAGAAATCTAACATTATCGAAAATTATATGACTGTATGATTTTGCTTGATATCTGATATACTTTTCATCTTAAAAAGTGCTGACTTTCCTTTAAAGTTACATAATCTCTTCAAGCCTACTACTGAACATTTTATCATTACAAGAAGGCAAACTTGTCAGAAAAACTAAAGCAATATACAGTAAATATAAATAAACACCAATAAACTCCTTGGCAAAATGAACAAAGAAAAATAACTCTGTCTTAAGAAATTAGCCAATATCTTAAAGGTAGTAAGCAGATCATCCCATTAACAGTGAAGATGATAATGTTACTTATTCTTTGATTTTTTGTGAATCCCTAGTCAATCATTAAAAACAAAGGTTACTTGCCAACTCTTAAAATCCACTTGGGAATAATAGATAAATCTAATTTAAAAT
This sequence comes from Polypterus bichir lapradei, assembly GCA_026402145.1. NCBI lineage: Eukaryota > Metazoa > Chordata > Cladistia > Polypteriformes > Polypteridae > Polypterus > Polypterus bichir. The sequence goes on along the minus strand of JANRMT010062837.1, from coordinate 44,731,037 downwards.
GAATGGCATAAGCAAAAACAGAACCACAAGTAAATGTCTATTCTGGGTTCTAGTCAAGTAATATTGTATGAATTGGCACTGCAAACTCATCACTTGAGTTATTTGACTGATGATAATATAATTATACTATGGCTGAAAAATTGATGAGCAATGAATCGAAAGTATTAATTAGAAATATCATGAGTGCTTGTCATCTAAAAAGTGGCAACAATTACTCTCTTTAAACAGATTTGATTAACCTCAGCCGCAATATATTTCTTACAACCTTTTTAAGTTTTTCTTTTCTGTTAGGTTCCCTGTGAAAAAATTTTTAAGCCAATTAAGCCAAGCAAATTTTGGAAACCACAGGTCTCTGTAAACACTTATGTGGCATTTAAAAAAAATGCAAAGAAGGTATAGTCTGTAGGACACACACACAAATCATTCCCTGAGCCCAAATTACACCAAAGAAGGCCAACACTATATTATTAAAACATATTAATTAAGGACAACACAAAGTATAGATTAAAGGAAAATAAACAACTGTCCTTATGGCCTGCTTATACAATCAAAGACACCTACTACGTATCTTATATAAAGAAACTCTCCCATTTCACCCTCCTGCTGAGTGCTTGTCTAATACTCATTTCCTAACAGTACGTTATCAGTCTGGTAAACTGAAGGAGCTCTGAAGCTCTGAAGCTCTGGAGAACAACTACTTCAAAAAATAACTCGGGAATCATTTCCAGGGTCTGGTGTGTAGAAGCCTTGGAGTCGTATGTAATGAATGCTGTATAAGTTGAATATGACATTAAGAAATGGTATTTTAGTGACTTTATATCAAAAATATATAAAGCTTAAGAGAAAAAGTCATATTTTAAAGCATACTCACTGTTAAATTGTAAAGCTTAGCCTAAGTTTCCTGTTGATATACTCAGCTGTTTTTAAAAGGAAAACCTATTGTCTCGCAAATCATGAGAATGGAATTAATGTGCCAATGTCATGCACGTTAGCGTGCCTCTTAAACACATTTAATAGTCATGTGCTGATATCAACATTTGTCATATCCCATTAGCAACTGGCTATAACCAGTCATGTTAAAAGTTTTCTGATTACGTAATGAATTCTCTGGTACGGTGATCTGATCCTTGAAGTATAACTATAGAACAGCAGGCACCCTTTTTTGTAACACTTGCTAATAAAGTGCTTTGCACTCCTGTAAGCGTTACCTCTTGCAATACTTAGATAATAAAGAAGAATGATTGACGCTTTCTCCTGCCTGTGTTTATTGCCCAGTAGAGGGTGTCCGTAAATTTCTTCCACAGCTTCTGAAAGGAGTTCCACTTGCTTCTGCCCTTCTGTAAAATATTGGAGTCCACATGTATTGCACATGGGAACTACAGCACCCTCTGTCAACTTGGATCATCCCCAGTACTAATGGGAGTTCACCATTATCTTCATTTATCTTATTCAGTGTCCTGACTGACAGGACACTGTATTGTGCCCTGAGCCCTGAACTTTACCATCTTCAACTATTTAAACTTTGCTTTCAAAAAGAAAATGTTTCGACACTAAAGTTCCACATCTTGGTATTTCTAAAAAGTGACTTCCATGTGACATCAATTAAATATGAGATCACTTGCAAATAAACCCTGACTGTTATGGAGTTGACATGGTTTCAGATTTGGCTGTAGTCTTTTTAATCATTGTTCATTTATTTTTCTATTTTTCTTTTTCGGTAAACTAATAAGAAAACCATTCTATCTGTATAAATAAATGGAGTGCTGCAAGGAAACATACATTTATACAATAGGGCAGGAGACCAGTAAAAATTATGAAATTTGTGTATTATTACTAAAAATAAGTATAGATACTACATCACATAAGTAGGAACTAAAAGGTAACTGGATAAGTAGAAACCAATAATCAGTAAGCAGTTAGACAACTATTCAGTAAACATGTATATTTATTATGAAACATGTATTATGTATAGCAAACAGTAACACATATAAATTGAGAAAAACTGGCATCTTTATAGCTGCTGAATGAGAAGGTAAATATGGTGATAGTTACTGACTGTCTTAACAAATATAGAGTAACAGTAAGAATAACAAAAATAAACAATACAGGTAAAGTTAATGTTATAGTAGTTGACAAAGAGAAATAATTATATAAACATCAAAAGAGACAAAAACAGCAAACAATATAAATAAATAAAAAGAACAAAGTGCAAAGTATAGTATAGAAGGAAAAATGCAAATACAGTAAAACCTCAATTATTTGTCAAGTTTTAGTACCGAATCTGCGACAGATAAGAGAAAAGACTGATAACAGAACAGCTACTTTAAAAATTATATACAGGGGTTCCTCGGGTTACGACACAGTTCCATTCCTACAACAGCGATGTAACCCGAATTTTGGTGTAAGTCGAAACACACCCTAGCCACACACACACAAGTCACTTACCTATCTTAAAACATTTGCAAAATCATATTCTAGAACATAAAAACACAACTAAGCCACAGAAAAAGGAAAAGGACATAAATATACTGTACTGTACACTATACTGTAGTAACAGAAAAAACAACAAAAAATGAGTGTAAAAAAATTCCTTACCTTTATTCCTTCTGATCTCCTTACAATGTCTAATTTCACTTCCATTGTGATAGCTTTCCCCTTCTTCGAAGCACTACCATCTGAAGACTCTGACTTTCATCTAGGAGCCATGATAAGGGCCACAACGTCACCAAACAAAGCCACACAAATGGAACACTTCCTCCGCGCGTAACAAAACTAGTTCACCAACTCCCTCACTCATATGCTACGTTACTGCATATTCTTCTGCTGTGCGCAACCAAACTAGTTCGCCCACGTAGTCTGTAAGTTCGAAGCTAATGGCGTAAGCCAAAACACTCATGTCTCGATTTTTTTAAGTTTTTATGGGAGTGAGCGTTGTAAACTCAAAACGTTGTAACCCGAGGACTCCCTGTACTGTAGATTATCAAGCAGTCATATTTATTTACAAAACAAAATATAATATAATATTAACAAAATCGTAACAACTAGTGTAATAAGGAAACACAACTGAGAAGTACTGGAGTTTTCCAAGTTTGCTTGGAGTCTTTGTTCTGTAACAAATGGCGTCCTGGTGCCCTGTCTTATACTCCATTATCTGGGTTATGGAGCACACCTCCAAATCAATAAAATCTTTCCCTACCAATCAGTTTATCTCCTGCCACTCGTATAACTTTTTTTTTTCTCTATAAACACTCCTGCTTATTGTCTCCTGACTGTCTACTCAAAACTTACTTCCGCTACATCTTCCTTTTTCTCCTAACTTCTCCTGTCACTCGTCTCCTTACAGAACAGAAGCCATTCACCCAGTCCCATTACTTACAGCATTCATTACATGTTTTCTGCTCCCCAACAGCACATCACAAGCTTCCTGCACATCATAATATATTAACAAAACATAACAGAATTAAAAAGAAAATTACAATACAGGAGGACATTTACGTTACCGTCAGTGGTTTCCATTGTCAACATGTTTTTGAGTTTTGTCGACATCAACAAACAATTTGCACAGGTGTTCCAACATCTGCTGATTACTTAAAAACTCTCTGTCTGTCTTAAAGCAGAATTTGAACAGACTGTGTTGCTATACCCTCTGATGTACTACTTGGACAATATTACACTGTAGAAAGCTTTATATTCCAGTGATAATCACAAATAAATGTCAATTAACAAATAAAATATGACAGAGCATTATTACCCTAAAAGGTGTAGGCCTTACATTTAGAGAAATTGCAAAGAAAAATCAAACTGTCAGTGAATATGGTGTCCTACTCAATACAAAGGCAATTGGGAACTGAAAAACTCAGACAGGAAGAGATCTGGCAGACCCAAAGTGTCTGCACTGGAGTGCATTTTTTCTCTTTGATGATCCTTGTCAGTGCTGTGCTGCTGCTTCTTCAGCTTGTCCTCTGGTGTCTTTTGTCAGTTCATAGGGAAAAGTTGTTACTCATTCTGGCCCAATAGTTTAAATGCTGAGGTTCCCTTCATGAAGTAATGGCTTCTCAGCCTTATCAGACTACTGGCACACAGCTTTGACTGGGCAGACTGGGTCTCAGCTTCTGGTCCACAAAGAGAGGAGAAATTCAGCTCGTCATGGAGAGGGTCGCTCATAGTTTGTTAGTGTGAGATAAGATTTTAGAAATTCATTTTGGAGAATGTGCACAGAGTGCCTCTGGGAAGGGTTCCAGAGTTCTCTAGGATTCCCTAGAGAATTTAAGTGCGTTCAATTTTCAGTTCTCCACACTTCTGTTTTCTTCTCATCATTATCAGATATTTTTGCTTCTTCTCACTTACTTTGAGAGATTGGTTTTAAAGGAATGTTGAACTTTATTCTGATTGGATTAAAGTCACTTCCAGTTAGAAAATCAGTGTCTCCTAATAGGCGAGTTCTTATGTCTGTCTTCATTTCCTTCCCTTGTCTTTGCTTGAGTCCATTTTACCCCTTCTGGCTCAAAAGTCTTTATAGGGGCTTCTGGAAAGATGTCAGGTCAGTTCTGATTTACACCGTTGTTATCAGATGAACTTCAGGCAGATCCTGGTACAAGCTGGAGTCCAGTCATTTAGTTTGGAATGCAAGTGCAAGAAGGCACAGCTGGATGCCTGAATCCATGTTAAATGGGCTTTTTTAACAGGCCTGGTGTGCCACTAAATAAAAAGTGGTGGCTCTGAAGCTAAGGATCTGCGCTGGTATCCAGAAGGTTGCTGGTTCGAATCCCCGTCACTGCCAAAAGAGATCCTACTCTGCTGGGTCCTTGAGCAAGGCCCTTAACCTGCAATTGCTCCAGGGGCACTGTACAATGGCTGACCCTGCGCTCTGGCCCCAAAGGGGTAAGCGAAAACTAACAAATTTCTAATACAAGAAATTGTATAAGGCGAAATAAAGAACAAAAAAAAACAAGACTAGCATAATGGGCAATGCACACTTTGCCCTACACCTGCCTCAGAAAAGTCCTTTATACAGTAGGCTGGTAAATGTATAATTTTCTCTCATTCTAAAACCAAATAAGGTGTCACCAATAAGTTCTGTTACAACCATTTACATGGTTTATTGAGGCTTTCAGAATGATTCCTATTAGGTACTACTGATTGTATATAACACCTCATATTAAATTTTATGTTGTGCTTCTTGCATAAATATTAATGTGTAGAAACATAGCATTTAAAAAATGTAGGTTTTAAAAGTAGTAAAACAAGTCTTCTTGTGGAAAACACAGCTGAAATCTTCATGTATACCTAGCCAGAAAGCAGTGTCTTCTTAAATACAGTGCATCATCTGGTCTAGCATTTGAAAATAAGAGTACTGTTATAAAAATAATTTCTTCCAGGCACTTATTGTCTTATTTTATAGAACACACCAGTCTTTAAAAAAGTTTAGGCAACTAACCATATAAAAATAGCTTATTGTTTAATATAGAAAACAGAAGATAAAAGTACACAACAAAAACACAACTGAACATATTGAATTATGAATGTTTTAAATGCTTGCTTAGAAGAGACCATAAAAAGAAATGGGATTTAACAGAGGGTTATTCCATCTAGCAGAGGAAATTTAGCTCTGTGGATTTCATTATAATGCTGCTAATGCTGTAATAGCTTCATGGACACTTGTTATAAACAGGATGGGTGCATCTGTCCAGTTGTATTGAAAAAAAATGTATACTTTAAACTGCAGGACACATGTTAGGTTTTGTTGTTTGTCTTTTACAAAACAATGTCTTTTTGTATAGTGCTCCTTACATGTTAGTAAATTAATTGGCACCTAATGCTCCTGTTTCTGTGATATCATTATCTATGGATGCAGTGCTATTATCTTGCTTGTGAAATATTATTTGAAGCATTTGGCAGAGCATCTTTACAATATCATACTCTGACATACAATGACAGAGGCTGGGTCTACTTGTGTGTATGTCACCAGGTTCAAGAGAAGAACTTTACTAGTCCGTTGACAATGTCCAAGGTATGGTGTTGTCTTAATCAGCTTGCTGTTAGGCTCTTTGCTGTTTCCTTTTCATATGTAACTTCATACATGTATACATGACTCTAGCACTTATTAAAAAGTTTCTTCTCCCAGATGGGACTCAATTAAGAAGATAGAGTTCAATCTTGGAAAACTGTATGTTTGAACTTTTGATTTACCCCAAGGGTATTCGCGGGGATTCAAGCATGTCCATGTTCAAGAGTTCTAATAAGATTACCTTTCAGGCCAAAAAAGAGTGTTTCCAATCTCCAAAAACAATGGGGGTGTTTCCTGACTCCAATGAGAAAGGGTGAGCTTCTGCTGCAGTTGCCAATTTACGTGGAGGCATGTTTATACAGATACATGTTGCGGCTGGGGATAAAATGGTAACCTTGATTTCTGAGAAGAAAGTCTTACTACAGGAGGAATAAAACAAGATGATATACGGCCTGGACTTTACCTTATTTTGACATATGGAATTTATGATGACTTCAGTCTGTTTTGGTGGAGAATGCTTTGTTTATTTGACAAAGACTTTTGCCTGGTAATAGACTAAAGTTTGTTGTAAAATTACACATGTCATCCTGTTATCTGATGAGCTAATCACAATGTTTGGTTATTGTAAAACGTTTTATAAAAAATTAACTCTCACTCATGGTATTCTGCCAAACATTGAAAGATGGCAAACACATTCATAAATGGCCAGGAAATGTAAGTGGTCAGAAACTGAGCCAAAATTAGTACCAGGATATCAATTAAACTGAGCAATCAAAACTAAAAAACTAAGCTAAAAGGCAAGTGCACAACACTGACTATACAGTCACACTGATGACATCATGTGTTGAGCCCTCCAGCTGTACCAGCATAACAACATGGTAGCAACCGCAAACAATTTGCACTCACAAAAGTAAAATGTGAAAAAATTCCAACTAATTCAAAATGAAATTGAACATAAATATATTAAAAATAATGCTAATTAGAAATAAATAAAATTCTGTGTTAAAACTGTTAACTGAAAAAAACAGCTGGAAAAGTACAGTGAGATATATAGGAAAAATTGAACACAATGCACAGTCATAAACATATTGTAAGTTTCAAAGTGCTTTGTTCTATTAAAGTATAAACTTTGCATCTACGAAAATAAATAGCTAAGCTCCTGTATCATCTTTAATTTGCCCCACCATTAGGGGATGAATGGTAGTACATCCTGGCTCCAAAATGAGAGAAGAACTGCATGCAACTATATTTTAGGGAAAGGTATAGTATCTATTGATTTGATAAGATTTAGCTTCTAGTTACAGGTCTTTGTAAGTGGACAACTGTATCCAGCGAAGTATGAGTCCAGCGTAAAGTTACAAGTTTTTATGTACCTCTGTGGTCAGCAGACATATCAGCTCATCCATGATTAACAGCTCTGGTTATTAAATGAAACTCAGAAAACAAGCTGATCAAATGTTGGCTAAAAAGCTGAACTGTACTGTATCAGAGTTTATTCCCCTCAATTTAAATTCCTTCGGGAAAGCAGATTAGGGAGGGGAAGTTATCATTCTGCATTTGTGTGAAGCCAATTCTTGTAGTAGAAAAGACCTAGTGTGCCACCAAAAGTTTAGCAAAATGGGATACTGTTCACTTTATTCTACTTTGGTACTGGTCAGAAAACAATTACTGGAGTAGTTTGTCTGAGTCTTCAGAGCAACGTTCCTTCCTGATTTTACCAAAGATAAAAACTGCATATAATAGGAGGCTGTCATCAGCTGATTCCCTGTTTACACAGAATTACACAGCTCTCTGACACACATTTATTAAGTCTTCCACTTCAGCTCCAATAATTCTGGATGTCTACCTGGCAACCTTCTGAAGTTTCTTTAAATTTTCATTTGTCAGGCCACTTAACCAAGCAATGAGGCTGAAACTAAAGACTGACTGGATCATGCTGTGATAATAGGACAAGATGATGTCCCTGACCACAAGTTTAAGAAGGAAAAATAAGTGTTAATTTTATTTTGGAAGGGATTTTTGTAAAAATGACTATTATCATTACAAACTTTTTACATATTTATGCTCATTCACTTATTAAACCCTTTCACCTAGAAATACAAGAGCTGGACAAGTCAAACAATATTTATTTGATCTTTTTAAAATTTGGAGAAAGACATTTAATTAATAAAAAATATTGTATATGGTATTCTTCATTGGATACTGTCTCAGAGTGCTTACAGATACTTGAAACTAAAGAAATAACAGTAAATTATTAGGTCATCCATCCATCCATCCATTTTCCAACCTGCTGAATCAGAACACAGGGTCACGGGGGTCTGTATGAAATTTATATACATAAATCCAATTCCATTAAACATGGTGTAAAACAGAATTAATTTCATAGATTAACATGTACAAATTGCAATATAAAGACCATTAACATTGTACATTGCAATAATCCTTTCCCTGCCTTGCTAAACAGGCCAATTGTTTTATTTAAAACTTTTTGTACCTTTCACATCTGTGTTGTATGCTGATAATAAGAGATATTGTAGTTCTTTAGACTTTGAACATGTTAAAATCACTTCAGTTTTTTTTTTTTATGTCCGGTGCCTTCTTACTAACTGGTATGAGAAAGCATATGACATACTTTTCGACTTGTTTGGATGTTTAATTATATAGGACATTAAGCTTTTTAGGATTCTCCCCCAATTTTTGGCCTTCTAGACCCAAAAAATAACTACATACTTATAATAAAAAAGTAAACCATAGGTGCTTTCAGCAAAAATTATCAGAAGGACTTGAAGTTGTGCATGCCAAATAACCTGACCCCAGGGGTTCATCCACCAATGGAATATAAAGTGTCAAAGTTACTCATTTTCACAAAACTTCAGAAAAATGGGGATAGATAATTTTGGCATGTGGAGTGTTGTTTTAAGATACTTCAAGGCTGCTGATCACAAACATGATATTCTTTTGATGTTTAATTCTACACCAGTGGTCCTAGCACTCTAAGAATCACTCCCAGAATGTTAAAAATGATACATTTCAAACATAAGTATGTGGGTATCATTTTAGACTATTGCCAGGTTTCTGTTTACAACTATGATGTTATTTTTGAGTTTTGATCCTTTATTAGGGATGTGGCCCTCTTTGGACCTCTATTAGATGGTGACAAATTACAAATTTCTATTACAATCGAGTATATTTGACTTTAAATTAAAGCATACATTTTAGTATTTCAAAATTATGACTCAACTTCTTGTTCATTATGTACTTCTACCTCATGAAATAAACCATTACATTTCTTATGAACACTCCGAATTAGAGCGGCTTAGGCCAATTTAGAGTGGTGTGTTATGTTGACTCATTTCATGTGTCATTCTGTGTGAAATACTGAATGTTTTCAACTTCTTGAATTTATAGTGCTCCAAAAATATCTCTCTATTATACAAAAAAATACTGCGACGAGACGAGACTTTTTGGAAGATTTATTTCAAGTTCTGCAAGTTGAGACCTTGGCCATGAGATTTTTTTCAATTCACACCCTCCTCTCAACCATTTTCAACCATGCACATGGTAATCTCACCTTCATTCGTGTGAAAGCTTTTGACAGACACAGTTTCTGCTCTCTCAGCTCTTATATGTTTTAACGTTTTCCTCCCTTTAAGTTCCCAATTAAAGAAGACTTATTTGGTCCAAATCTTATTGAAGAATTTCATCACAAAGGGTTATCAACAGAAAAAATGAGTATATGGGCAATCCTAGCACCGAGAAACGATGAAGTCAAACGAATTAACACCAAAAATAACAATCGGTTACACGGCAAATTGGTTAAATGCGTATCAATTGACTATGCTGAAATAGTTGGTGATGATTGTGTGGAAGATGAAAACATCAACTTAATAATAACAATATCCCAAAGAATTTCCAGAAATATTAACACCGTCCAGTCTTCCACCGCATTAATTACTGTTGAAAGAAGGATGTATCCAAGAAAGGTAATGTAGTACATCTTCCACAGATAACATTACACAACATAGGAGAACTTGATATGCCATTTGTATTGTCACACACGTGCGAGTAGGAGGCAGCTAAAGGGCTTGAGTAATTGTAATAAAACATCCGACCAGGGTGGCGGCGGAGTGCGCTGTCTGTCTTTCTCAGTTCCCTACAGACCTTTCCCGGGAAATCCTGCAACGTTCTGGAGCCTCTGAAGATGTCACTTCCGAAGCCGGCCCCTTTGATGACGTAATTTCTGGTTCCGGCCCCTTTGATGACGTCACTTCCACTCAAGACCTTTGAAGTCTCCATCTTAGGCTACTATAGCCAGTTCTGTTTTGGACTCTGTGATATGCACATTGTGTATTTGATTCAGAAAACCCTTTTGCAGCTGGGAAAAACAATATACGGGTGGCTGCCCCAAACCTTTATAATGTCTTGGACTCATTTATATGACAGTGGCGTAGCCGGCAGGATGAAGTCCCAGAAGAAACCGGGGCTCGGACATGTAAGTAACCAGGTAGGAAAGTACCGGGCTGAGTTTCTTGGGGGGGGGAGTGCGTTTGGGGGTCAGGAAGGACTCAATACAGGCTTCGCTCCTCAAATACAACCACGGGCTTATAACTTACCAAATGGAGAATGTGAAGGGGACATACAGGCGTAGGCTGGTTTCTGGGGATGAAACAAAAAGGGGTTATTGTGTTCTCTTGGAGGAGAGAGCTGAGCCTCCCATTGGGACTGAGGTCCCAGATAAATATGGGTTTCCCCAGTCCAGCAGGCAAAAATAATAAGAAACTGGATACTTGATCCAGAGAGATCAGTCCAGCAGCAGGCTATGGCCCTCTGAGAGCAGGTGGCTGTGTGGCTAAGGCCATTTGAATTAACCGGTAGCCTACCTCCTCTTTTTAAAAGGCCTCCCTAAAAACTTTGCCCAGCTCTATGGAAGAGCTTATAAAGCTCTTGAAATCACCCGAGACAGTCTCAAAATCTGGGAGAGCAGAACGGCCCTCTAGTGGATTTCCTAGAGATCACATTCTACTGAATAAGTCTCTTACACATACATCGGAGCCTGTTTCTGAGTTCCCGGGCCACCGGGCGTGCGACCTACCCGGGAGGGAGGCGGGATGTAGGTGGAAGGGGGGAGATAGTTTGTGGGCTCTTGCCAACCCCTTGACGTGTTCAAATACAGGATCTGTAGTCATTAATGGTTATAAACTCCTTGCCCTGTTTGATTCCGGCAACAACGTTTCTATTGTTGATTGCCGATATGTTTTACCGCAACAGAGAATTAAAAAAAACACCAGTATTAAATGTATTCCCGGAGACATCTGGATGTACAACACCGCCCTGTGTTTCGTGAGTCAGGGAGGATCTCTAAAAAAATTTCCCATGGCAGTCCACCCTAATCCTGCCTTCTCAATGATTCTAGGGTAGGACTGGTCAGAAAATAAATGCGGTAAACTATTGACTACTCCTGATAAAAACGTAGGCCTCGTTATAGATGGGGATAACTTGTCTCAAGCTGTCTATACGCCGTGTACACAGCCGGCGGAGAGAGATACGGAAGCCCACGAGGAAGACGGGGAGATTCCTGGTCCGCCGCAGGCGAATATGTCATCCACCCGCGCCTCGACGATTCGGGAGGAATCCCCTCCCCTTGAGGTCAGACTGGACCCTCTCTCCGACATTTACTTTCAGTTTAAACAAACACCGGCTTCTTTTAAAACGGAGCAGTGGAATGATGACTCCCTAAAATTTGCAAAAAATGCAGTAGTCCTTGTCAACGGCCAACGCATGCACCAGCCCATGCCACAAGGACCTCACTTTGTAGTAGAAAATGATCTATTATATTGAGTCACAGAACATGGGGTGGAGGTACGGAAACTGTTGTTAATTCCACAAATTTACCAGCGGCAGGTTTGTGAATTAGCTCACGCCCACCTCCTTGGAGGCCATTTAGGCTCCGAAAAAACTTTAGAGCGGATTAAGCTCAGATTTCATTGGCCGGGAATTAACGAGGAGGTTCGCCGTTTTTGTATTTCTTGTCCAGAATGTCAATTGAGGGAAATTCCTAGAAGGGACCGTGCTCCTCTCGTTCCACTTCCCTTAATTGATGTCCCGTTTGAACAAATCGGGGTCGATATTGTAGGACCCTTGGACTCCTCAGCCCAAGGATATAAATATATATTAGTCTTCGTGGATTATGCGACCCGATATCCGGAAGCTGTTCCCTTGCGCTCAGCTACATCTAAAGCAATCGCACGGGAACTAGTAGGAGTATTTGCGCGTGTTGGTATTCCTAAAGAAGTCCTAACGGACCAAGGAATACCTTTTACCTCAGAGACGTTCAGGGAAAGTTACTGAAAATAAAGCACTTAAAGACCGCGGTGTACCATCCTGAAACCGACGGTCTACTGGAGAGATTTAATCAGACTCTCAAGCAGATGCTTCGCAAGGTGGTCAGCGGGGATGGGAGGAATTGGGATCAACTCCTCCCCTTTGTTCTCTTTGCCTATCAGGAAGTCCCACAAGCCTCTACGGGGTTCTCTCCTTTTGAATTGAGAGTCTCTTCCCTCTACAAATATTTTGGAATATATCGCACAGTTACGCAATAGATTTGAGAAAATTCGACCTATTTTAAAAAGTCATATGGAAGAGGCACAAGCAGCACAGGCCCGTTATTACGATTGTGGCACGACCCTCCAAGAATTCCAGCCGGGGGATTGTGTCATGGTATTAGTTCCCACCTCTCATTCTAAATTACTTGCCCATTGGCAAGGCCCTTATGAAATTAAGGAGAAGAAAGGATTGGTCGACTATTTGGTGAAACAACCCAATCGTAGACCAACTGAGCGGGTTTATCATGTGAACTTGCTGAAGCCGTGGAAGGAGAGGGAACCAGATCCCTCCTCCGTTCAGCCCTGCTCATTCTTTGCTCACAGACACCCTTAATTTCGGCGAGGAATTAACTTATAGACAAAGACGGGAGCTGGAATCAGCTATCCTGTCCGTCTCAGAAGTGGTGATTGAAAAACCCAGAAGGACCTCTCTGATTGCGCATGACATAGTGACTGAACCAGGGGTTATAGTCCGAGAGCACCCCTATAGACTTCCTGAGGCAAAGAAAACAGAAGTGGAGCTGGAAATCAAGTGGATGCTGGAACTAGGAGTGATTGAGGAAACTTATAGTCCCTGGTCCAGCCCAATTGTCTTGGTTAGTAAGCCTGATGGCAGTTAAAGGTTTTGCAATGATGTCCGTCAGCTTAACCAGGTCTCCCTTTTTGATGCTTATCCCATGCCTCGCGTGGATGACCTCCTCGAGAGACTTGGACAAGCTCAATTTTTGACCACGCTTGACATGACAAAAGGGTACTGGCAGATTCCTTTAACGGACTCCGCGAAGGTCAAGACCGCGTTCAGCACTCCTAGTGGACACTGGCAGTATCGTGTTCTTTCATTCGGGTTACACGGGGCTCCTGCGACTTTCCAGCATCTGGTGGACAAAGTGCTCCAACCCCATAATGCGTATAGTGCTGCCTATCTGGATGACGTCATCATCTATTCCAGCACATGGAAGGAACATGTACAGCAGGTCACTGCGGTATTACGGACACCAGGAGAAGCCGGGCTTCGTATTAATCCCAACAAATGTTTCTTTGGATTAAAAGAAGCAAAATATTTAGGCAACCACAGTGTTCAAAAATAGATGCCATTGTTAAATGGTCCCGTCCGCGAACCAAGAGGCAAGTCCAAGCCTTTCTCGGGTTGGCCAGGTACTACCGCCGGTTTGTACCTCGGTTTTCAGAGAGAGCGGCGCCCTTGACTGATCTTACAAAGAAGAGGGCTCCTAATCATGTGGTATGGACTGACAAGGCAGGTGCTGCGTTAAGTGACTTAAAACAAGCTCTTCCATCAGCCCCAATATTAAAAGCTCCTAATTTTTCTATCCCTTTTATTTTCCAGACGGACACTTCGGACACAGGCCTGGGTGGCGTGCTGAGCCAAAGCGTCGATGGTGTTGAACACCCCATCATGTACCTGAGCCGGAAACTGTTGGATCGAGAGACCAGGTATGCAGCGGTGGAAAGGGAAGCCCTTGTGATCAAATGGGCGATTACGCAGTTGAGGTACTACCTCTTGAGCCGGGAGTTCACTCTAGTGACAGATCATGCTTCTTTACACTGGATGGCCCTTCACAAGGAGTTGAATCCACGGGTCACTAGGTGGTTTCTTGACCTTCAACCTTACAAGTTTTCGCATATTCATCGTAAGGGTTCTCTCCATGCCAACGCTGATACTCTCTCTCGTGCCCACAACCTCTCGGTGCAGGATGCCCGACCCGATGGGTCTGGGCTGGGGGGGGGGGGCCTTGTCACACACGTGCGAGTAGGAGGCAGCTAAAGGGCTCGAGTAATTGTAATAAAACATCCGACCAGGGGGGCGGCGGAGTGCGCTGTCTGCCTTTCTCAGTTCCCTACAGACCTTTCCCGGGAAATCCTGCAAGGTTTTCCGGCACCTCTGAAGACGTCACTTCCGAAGCCGGCCCCTTTGATAACGTTACTTCCGAAGCCGGCCCCTTTGATGACATCACTTCTGAAGCCGTGCCCTTTGATGACGTCACTTCTGGTTCCGGCCCCTTTGATGAAGTCACTTCCTCTCAAGACCTTTAAAGTCTCCATCTTAGGCTACTATAGCCAGTTCTGTTTTGGTGTGATATGCACATCGTGTATTTGATTCAGAAAACCCTTTTGCAGCTGGGAAAAATAATATACGGGTGGCTGCCCCAAACCTTTATAATGTGTTGGACTCATTTATATGACAGTATTAAAACATTAACAGTTTCCCGTTAGAATAGCTTTTGCAAAGACAATTAACAAATCTCAGAGCAAAACATTCGAAAAAGTCATTTTATTTAATATAGGGAAAAAAACAAAATTCAATCACAGCCAGTTATACGTTGCGTTGTCACAATGAAAGTCCAAACACAGAATCAAAATTCAAATTGATATTGATAAAAATTTATTTAAAACAATTATTTTACTCAAGTTTTACAGTAAAAGTGTAAGTTTAAAAAGTTTTTGCATTTCAATTTCAAGGCCAAACAGACCGAAATCGTATTATTCAACGAATAACTCTAACATAACATGAAACATAATTTACTTTTAAATGATTAAGTTTTACTCTTTTTTAATATGTTTAATTACTTGCTGTAATGTAAAATACTTCTATTATGCATATATAACAATTCCCATGAAAATAAAAATCTGTTTAAATTGTACAATCGCATCCCCATATGTGAGCGACAGAACTGCAAAGAAGTAGCGTAGGCACGGAGGTTGGCGAGCAAAGCGAGCAGGGGGCAAAGCCCCCTAGTGCTAGTTATAGCTAAGACTTTTCTTGAGGTGATGAATCATTATATTAATGGAAATTTTAAACTGCGAAGTTAAGGTTTCCTGCGGAAGCAAACTGAGCACAAAAGAATGCCTGAATAATATTATCACAAAAACCTGCTCCATCACAGGACGAACCCTGGACAATTTGGAAGATGTTATTGAAAACAGGATAATAGCAAAATGGATGCCATCATTAAAAATTCCTTCAATCCCCTCCAGTAGGCGCTCTTTTGGAGCACTTTTAGCAACAGGCTCATTCTACCATGCTTTAAGAAGTTCCTCTGGGGGGCTTGTTTTGCTATTCAGGCAATTCAGTGCTTTCACCCGATGTACTTGTTAAGTGTATTTATTTATTTATTGACTAATTGATGGGCAGTATTATCTTTCCTATGAGTCTGTATTCTTGTTTTTTTATGTTTCTCCTGCTGTATGCATTTGAATTTCCACATGGGATTAATACACTTTTATCTAATGTAATCTACTTAAATCCAATCTAAAGGAACATATTGCCACATCTTCATATTTAATGGGTATTTTTATCAATCCATGCATAACTTACCTGAATTCACTTATTCCAGTTGAGCATTGCAGAGCACTGCTCTCAAACTTGATTACTTGGGTCCAATAAATTAATGGATGCAAGTTTTATTATGCAGTTTTTAGAGGAATATCAAGAGATGCAAAGATCTGAATTTGATTTCTTTTCATTTTCTGAGTTTCAGTCCTGCTTCCATCATTTGCATTAGTCTTATTGGAAAATATACTGGCATAACAAACTAAAATATTTTAAAGATACATAATCATAACTACATAGATTAGTGATACAAAAAATGTATTCCAATACTTTAAACCAACTATTGTTATGAGCACTTAATAATGTACCAGTAGCTTACCTCTTGCAAAAAGTCAAGAAAAATTAAATGACAGTTCATCATTCCTTTCACAAGATTAAATGCATATTCTGAAGCACTTGAATTTGTTGTATGAAAATATTACTGACAATTTAGTTGACAGTTTCCCACAGATATATTTTTAATATGTAGCCTTGCTTAGAAAATGAAATGTCAAGATTGTCAGATGGATTCATAGGCTTGCATAATATTTGTTATTCAAACCAGTGGAGCATACAGTAATTTTAGAGAATGCTGCATTGTATGAGATTTACACTTTTGTGATCATTGCTTTAGAAGGAATAAAAAAGTATTTAATTAAAATTAAATAAAAATGTTAGTGAACATATGCATAATTATGACTTGTGGAATTCCTTGTATCTGTTTGTTATAAATTTTAAGTCTTACATACTGTTTCTTTTCAACAAAGGAAAGGATATGAAGATGTCTCAAAAATAAAGGTCATGTCTTGGAGCTTAAAAGGTGTTCTAATTAAAAAGATACCTAGCAAAAGCACATCCAATTCTAACATAAAACAAAATATAAACAAACACTTTATATACTGCATATCACATTAAATTTAGATGGTTAAAAGGCCTGAATTTATAATTTTGTATAAGGCAGTACTTTAATTTGATGTTTGTTACAATGCAATTATGTTAAAACAGTTCCATATTTTTATGGAAAATTTCAGCACATGGCCTTGTTATTTTTGAAAGTATATCAAAGAACTCTCCGAAACAGACTGTACATTACTGGCCTTAATTTGTAAATTATTCCAGTATGAGCTCTGAAAGAAAACAAAGAGGTGATAATTGCATGCAGGAAAGACAACTTTTTCAGAAAATGTTGGAGTGAAAGATAATATTTACTTAAATGGCATGTGTTTGGTCTTCATCTTAATTTTACTGTTCACAGAGAAATTATGTTTTTTGTGTCTTACCAGCTACAGTATTTAGAAGAATACTCATGGTCAAATGATACTACTAATGTGATTTTGCTTTTGTTTCTTTTTAATGGGATTTGTTTAGTAATATTTGTATTTATTTTTAGGCCCATTTTTTTTTTTTTTTTTTGTTGAGCATGCACTATGCATAGATTTTATTAATGCAAAAATCCGTGAGGCATTCATTCTGATGATTTTTGATTCTGAATTTCATTTTCTTTCCCTTTGTGGAAAATGTGCAGTTGTGCGTTTTACAAACCGGTATATCTTTCTGAGATTATGTACTATATACATTCTGACAAGGCATAAGAAACGCTTTGCATAAATAGAATAAGATAAATTACATGTTACTGTGTAACTCTGAGCCATTAAGTGATGTAAGTGCACTGAGCGCATTCTGCTTACTGTATGCAGAAACGAGTCACCTGTGTAATCAGATTTAGACTCCAGAATATAGAGATTTTTTCCTCAGTCATGGTGAATTGTAAAGAATAAATGACATTTTGTTTAAGCCCTTATTTTTCTTTTAAATTTTCATATTTATGATGAAAAAGAGGATGCAACTCTTTAAACAGCACTCAGTAGGATTATGGAACAAAGTAATTGGTCACATTATTAAAGCAAAGATCGTGCCATTTAAAAACAAGAAAATATATCAACTTTAGGTTTGCTGACCTTCACTTCTGATCTGCCTTTCCTTGATGAAGGTTGAGGTGGGAGTATGCCAAGTGGACAGACCAGACATTCCTTGGGAACATTTACAGTAAGGTAAAGACAGACAGTCATTTCTCAGCATTCTTATTAATCAAAGCTCTGTGGTGGTCTGCATTAAACTCTCCAGCAGGACTTAGCAAATATAACCATGGGGTAGTGGAGTTGAAACAACAAACCCTAAATCACTCATCTATTGCAGTTAGTCTTCAAATGTATATGTGGAACAAAATGTGTTTTGCTTTTAAAAGAGATTCAATTACAATTTTCATAATAACATCTCTCCCCCACACATTTTAAATCTTGAGAATTTCTTGAAAACGACTCCAACATGTCATGCTCAGTGGAAATATACAGTGGGATGCAAAAGTTTGGGCAACCTTGTTAATAGTCATTATTTTCCTGTATAAATCGTTGGTTGTTACCATAAAAAATGTCAGTTAAATATATCATATAGGAGACACACACAGTGATATTTGAGAAGTGAAATGAAGTTTATTGGATTTACAGAAAGTGTGCAATAATTGTTCAAACAAAATCAGGCAGGTGCATAAATTTGGGCACCACAAAAAAGAAATGAAATCAATATTTAGTAGATCCGCCTTTTGCAGAAATTACAGCCTCTAAACGCTTCCTGTAGGTTCCAATGAGAGTCTGGATTGTGGTTGAAGGTATTTTGGACCATTCCTCTTTACAAAACATCTCTAGTTCATTCAGGTTTGATGGCTTCTGAGCATGGACAGCTCTCTTTAACTCACACCACAGATTTTCAATTATATTCAGGTCTGGGGACTGAGATGGCCATTCCAGAACATTGTACTTGTTCCTCTGCATGAATGCCTTAGTGGATTTTGAGCAGTGTTTCGGGTCATTGTCTTGTTGAAAGATCCAGCCCCGGCGCAGCTTCAGCTTTGTCACTGATTCCTGGACATTGGTCTCCAGAATCTGCTGATACTGAGTGGAATCCATGCGTCCCTCAACTTTGACAAGATTCCCAGTCCCTGCACTGGCCACACAGCCCCACAGCATGATGGAACCACCACCATATTTTACTGTAGGTAGCAGGTGTTTTTCTTGGAATGCTGTGTTCTTTTTCCTCCATGCATAACGCCCCTTGTTATGCCCAAATAACTCAATTTTAGTTTCATCAGTCCACAGCATCTTATTCCAAAATGAAGCTGGCTTGTCCAAATGTGCTTGACAATGCCTCAAGCGGCTCTGTTTGTGCTGTGGGCGGAGAAAAGGCTTCCTCTGCATCACTCTCGCATACAGCATCTCCTTGTGTAAAGTGCGCCGAATGGTTGAACGATGCACAGTGACTCCATCTGCTGCAAGATGATGTTGTAGGTCTTTGGTGCTGGTCTGTGGGTTGACTCTGACTGTTCTCACCATTCGTCGCTTCTGTCTATCCGAAATCTTTCTTGGTCTGCCACTTCGAGCCTTAACTTGAACTGAGCCTGTGGTCTTCCATTTCTTCAATATGTTCCTAACTGTGGAAACAGACAGCTTAAATCTCTGGGACAGCTTTCTGTATCCTTCCCTTAAACCATGATGGTGAACAATCTTTGTCTTCAGGTCATTTGAGAGTTGTTTTGTGACCCCCATGTTGCTACTCTTCAGAGAAAATTAAAGGAGGAGGGAAACTTACAATTGACCCCCTTAAATACTCTTTCTCATTATAGGATTCACCTGTGTATGTAGGTCAGGGGTCACTGAGCTTACCAAGCCAATTTGAGTTCCAATAATTAGTTCTAAAAGTTTTGGAATCAATAAAATGACAACGGTGCCCAAATTTATGCACCTGCCTGATTTTGTTTGAACAATTATTGCACACTTTCTGTAAATCCAATAAACTTCATTTCACTTCTCAAATATCTCTGTGTGTGTCTCCTATATGATATATTTAACTGACATTTTTTATCGTAACAACCAACGATTTATACAGAAAAATAATGACTATTAACAAGGTTGCCCAAACTTTTGTATCCCACTGTATTGGTGTTGAAACGTAATCTTAGGCATAAGTCAAAGAAAAAAAAATCTTCTCTCTCAGTTTAGTGACTTGAATACTCCTGTTCTGGGTTTCACAAAAAAAATATGGAAATTATCAGTACTGCAAGCTGTCTGTAAAGCAGGGAGACTTCACGATATTCTCTAAGGCTAGTGCAGCAGTTACTGGAATTCTATCATCTTCTCATCATCAGTGTTAAATTTTTCTATCCGTTCATCAAGCTGTCCCATGTGATGGACCTCTAACTAGATCCTGAGTAGACAAGAGGTTTTGATGGCCAACTTCAAAAGATATGCAATGTCTTTTAAAAATGTGAGTCCCCTTATCATATCCAGAAGTTCTTTTCTTGTAGTTTATGAATGTTTCTGATTGCTTTTCTGCTGCTGGTGTTGATTTGAGCAGTTCATTTTCATGTTCTAGTTTCTGCGATTTTAATCTGCTCTTCTCAGTAGAACGTAAAACACCTGGCAAGACAAGCTCCAAGTCAAAAGGTGAAGGCTAGGATCTGAACCAGAATTTCTAAAGCATGTTTTCTGACAAATCTTTTCAACTTTCATTAAATACCTTTAAACACTGTTTATTAGTTTGAAAATCATGAAATATATTCACAGATTGCTACAAATTGAGCAAAATTCAAAATATTCCAAATCTGAAAGCTCCAAATGTGCAATTATGATGTCATGACACAAGCCTAAGTTAATGAAAAACTAGTAAAGTTATTGATAAAAAATACAACAAAATGTGTTAGACATCCTGAGGTAAGTAAAATATTAATTCAGATGCTTATGAACTTGTGATATATTTAGAACCACTGCAACATGCAGCACGTCACTAGTTTGCTATAAGTAAATTTGCAAGGTCACATACAACCATTTTGAGCATGCCATGTATGTTATGTTGCTCTTTGTGCATTTGCTGTCAAAAATAGAACGTGGTGACCATGTTTGCTTATACTTGTTAAGGGAAATGGATGGTCTGCTGAAGAATATGTCATAAATGTCCTTGCTCATGCTTTGGAAAAGATAGACCTTGAAGAAGGGCAGGCAGACTAATTATGCAGGGGCAGAGTCTTTCCGCATGCAGGCTCCATATAAGGATTTTCCTAATAAGGGTTAAAAGAAGTGCAGAAGAAAGCACATCTCTCTTTTTCTGTCACCTAGCCATAGATATTCAAGGCCAAAAACTACAATATAACATTGGAGGTATTCTTTACTTGATGCTACTAAAGCATGCAGCTGGAATAATGGTATTACCTAATAAAGAAATTGAATTGGTATCTCTGGAATTTTGTTTAAAAAACTGTATAAAAAGAGACAGCTGATTACATGTGTCAGGTGTAATATTTCAAAGACTTAACTATAGTCCGTTGTTGCTGATGCACTTTACCATCCACTTGTCTTTCATCGGCAAGGAGGGGGAAAAAACAAAAAGACTAGTTGTGTTCCTAGAGCACATGCAAAGAAAAGCCTAAAGGAGGCAAATATAGGTTGTGAAACCTCATGGTTAAAAATGTGAATGTTCTTTTCTAGACTGAGTCTTTGTAAAAAAACTTGTAGTTTTAGGGTCAGAGATGAGCTGTTCTTTTTGTGAAAATATTTTCAATGAAAGCGATTGTTTAAAATAAAGACTCTTTTTCAGATTATATTGTGTATCATGTGGCACAATGGTGCAGTCATAGCATTGGTGCCACGAAGTAAGGAGACCAGGGTCCATGTCCCAAGTCTACCCTTCGTGGAGTCGTCATGTTCTCCCAGTGTCTGCGTGGGTTTCTTCTGAGTGATCCGGTTTTCTCTTACTTTTCAAAGATATGCATGGGTGGATATAGTGTGTGTTTGGTGTGTAAGTGTGTATGGGATAGGCTCCAGCACCACTGCAACCCTGGTCTGGATTAAGCGGGTTAGAAAATATCATATGGAAAATAAAAAATCCCTTCTTATCAAGGTCATCTTATATCCCAAAGAATGAAATGCAAAATTATGAGTTTTGAGGTTCCTCATATAACTCTGAAAAGATGTGCTTTTATCTTACCAGAAAATATAATCACTTTGTGAACAGAACTTCATGCCACAGAACTTAATGATTATTATCTGCAAAATATTAATGAACAGAATCTGGCTTTCTGCGGTGGGTTGGCACCCTGCCCGGGATTGGTTCCTGCCTTTTGCGCTGTGTTGGCTGGGATTGGCTCCAGCCGACCCCCGTGACCCTGTATTCGGTTTCAGCGGGTTAGAAAATGGATGGATGGAGAATCTGGCTTTTTCACTGTGCACTTGCAAGTGCAAGTTTTCTATTGAATTGTTTTATTTTGGCAGTTTATTTGGACAGAAATGTATTTACTTTATCTTATTGTATGCATTTTATGTTGAGTGTTCTATGCTGATGATAACACCAGCCTTCCAAATCGTTGCAGTGGTTTTTAAGTACACTTGACACCATTGTCAATCACCTGTATAAATACTTCAGCTTGCAATGTCATTGCAGCCATCTTATTAAATGTGAACTCCATATAAACAAATCACCTGAACTTTGTTTTAAAGGTAAACTAATTTTGCAAAACAAAATAATTCTTTGAAACTTATTAAATTAAAACTTTTCATTTATTATCTATGGAATGCCTAGTGACCTTGACACTGTTTTGGTCACACATGGAGTTTTTAATTTGTTATAACCTGCTTTTACAACTTGGTCTGTTGTTTCTGCTGTATTCAGATCACAAAGAAATAAAATAAATAAATCATGTTAGAGTATTCTTTTTTTGTCAGACAAACTGAAATAATCAAAATAGTATTTCCGTTCATTATAGAAGTTCTTTGCAGTTCCTTGCTTTTGTCTGTGCTTTTAGCTTAAAATGTGTTTATATGGTTTATATAGTTTGTGTTACTTTACAGGTAAGAGCAATGTGTCTTCAAAATGCATGTTCAGCGTGTTTCAAAATTTGTGTCTTAGTGATAAAGTATTAATGATCTCTTTCACTGGACATGACTAATCATAAACTCATGAGTGAAATTCAGACTATAATTATAAGAAGGGGCATAAATAGAACAAGTTGTCAGATATTTATGTAAAGCAAAGTAAAAGTCTGTTAATAATAATAAAAATAATAATAATAAAAATGGGCGGCACGGTGGCGCAGTGGTAGTGCTGCTGCCTCGCAGTTAGGAGACCCGGGTTTACTTCCCGGGTCCTCCCTGCGTGGAGTTTGCATGTTCTCCCCGTGTCTGCGTGGGTTTCCTCCAGGCACTCCGGTTTCCTCCCACAGTCCAAAGACATGCAGGTTAGGTGGATTGGCGATTCTAAATTGTCCCTGGTGTGTGAGTGTGAATGTGTGTGTCCTGCGGTGGGTTGGCACCCTGCCCGGGATTGGTTCCTGCCTTGCGCCCTGTGTTGGCTGGGATTGGCTCCAGCAGACCCCCGTGACCCTGTGTTCGGATTCTACGGGTTGGAAAATGGATGGATGGATAATAAAAATCTGTGGTAGGCTGGCACCCTGCCCGGGGTTTGTTTCCTGCCCTGCGCCCTGTGTTCACTGGGATTGGCTCCAGCAGACCCCCGTGACCCTGTAATTAGGATATAGTGGGTTGGATAATGGTTGGATGGATAATAATAAAAATTAAATTAACTTAGTGTGCATAAGCATTAAATGCCGCAAATGTGTGGCAAAGCTTCTTCCAAATAATGGTGTCTTAAACAATGCTTTTAATAATACTCATGGGCTGTTTATATTGTTGTGTGTTCTGGCCCCATTTCAGATTGCACTCTTGCTTCTGTTTCCTTATTTACAAATATACTGAGTATGGTCTGGCAGCGCAGTGATTACACCCACTGCCTCAAGCAGTGAATTCAGAAAGTATTTTGACCTCTTCACTTTCTGCACATTTTATTATGCTGGAGATTTAATTTTATATAGATAAATTAGTTTTCTTTCCCATCAGTATTCATGGAATTACCCAAATAACAAAGTGAGAAATTGTTTTCAGAAAAGTTTGAAAATTATTAAAAATCAAAAGCTGAAATCTCTCATTTACTTTATATAAGTATTCTGACCCTTTGTTGTGGCACTCCAAAATGTGGTTAGATTTTTCCTTTTGCTTTAATTATCCTTGAGATGTGTCTAGAACTTGATCAGAGTCCATCTATGGAAAACTGAATTGATTGGACATTGTTTAGAAATGCAAAACCCTATGTATATAAGGTCCCTCAATTCATACTGCATGTCAAGACAAAAGCCAAGCCATGAAGTCAAAGGAACTCTCTGTAGACCTTCACAATCAAATTGTGGTGAACTGCAGATCAGAGCAAGGGTATAGAACCATTTCTGAAGCTTTGAATGTTTTCTAGGAGCACAGTGGTCTCAATACTTGTAAAATGGAAGTTTGGAACCACCAGGACACTTGCTGGTAACCAGGCAAAAGGTGCCTGGCCAGGGGGGTGAACAAGAACCCAATGGTCACTATAAAAAAAGCTTCAGAAGGTCTCCTCTGAGACGGCACAACCTGTCAGAAAGACAACTATCTCAGCAGTACTCCATCAAGCATGCATTTGTGGTAGAGTCACTAGATAGAAGCTACTCTTGAGTAAAAGACATGATAACTTAAAAGACTTTTGCAAGTATAAGAAAGAAGATTTTTCTGGTCTTAATTAGTCAAAAATGTAAGTCTTAGTGTAGAACTACAGGCGCTATGTCTGACAAAGACCAGGCACTGCACATTGCCAGCCTAATACCATCCTTTTGGTGAAGCATTGTAGTGGCAGCATCATGCTATGGAGGTGTTTCTCAGCAGCAGAGATTGGTCAGATTATAGGGAAAGATGAATGCAGCAAGATGACAAGAGGTTCCTGAAAAAAAATCTGCTCCAAAGTGCACACGACCTAACACTTGGGTGATGGTCAACTTTCCGCACAACAATGACCAGAAGCATACAGCCAAAAAATGCTGGAGTGGCTTTAGGAGAAGTCTTTAATTGTCTTAGAGGGCCCCAGTCAAAACCCAGACTTCAACCCCAAGAATATCTGTGAAGAGACCTGAAAATGGGCAGTTTACAGATGCTTCCCAATATAGCAGAGTGTGAATCTGCCAGGAAGAATGGCATAAACTGCCCAAATCCAGGTGTGCAAAGCTTGTGGAGACTCACCCAAAAAGCTGTAATAGCTGCCAAAGGGGCTTCTAACTTAATTAAATATGTAAATACTTATATGATTTCAGTTTTTGATTTAAAAAAAATTTCAAACCTTTCTGAAAACCTGTTTTCGTTCACTTGTCATTAGGGGTTGTTAAGTGGGGATTGATGGAAAAAATGACCAATTTGTCCATTGGAAACTAAATTTACAAAACGATAAAGTGCACAGAAAGTGAAGGGGTCTGAATACTTTCTGAATGTAAATACCATACCCAATGATATGTGTGGAGTTTTTACACTCTTTCCATTTCTGCATAAGTTTTTCTGTGGTACTCCGGCTTTTATCACATATCCCCTATAGGTTAATTGGCCATTTCAAATTGGTCCTGTGAATGTATGCATGTGCATACTATGGACTAGCCCCATGGCCAGGGCTCATTCTTGCCTTGCATTAGCTACTGCATTAATAGGCTTCAGCCCCCATGACTTCTAATTGAATAAAATGAGATTGACAGTTTTAATCTATGTTCAAGTAAAATGATACTGCACCCTTTGTTTTTGTAAATGCTACATATGTCCTATATATGCTTAAAATGGGTAAACATTGATCAAATTTCCAGCTTTGCCCAAAAGTAATGTTATAACTGTTAGGATGTTTATGAAATAGGTAATAACATTTTTGTCATGTTTTCTATTTCTGTGGGAAAAGAGTTATAGTTTTAATCATTCGATTTATCCAAATGATTATCCTATCAGTTTTTGTTTAAACAAAAAAAAAACAAAAAAAACTAATCAAGGTTAAAAGTTGAAGACTTTAAGAAGAATTCATTTTAAACTGAACCAAGAAGCAAATGAGAATGGAAAGTTTAGAAATTTAAGTACAGAGATGGAATTCAGTAAAGGGGTATTTAAAAGAATTTAAATATATGGCAAAAGTAGACTCAGCCCATTTGGTGCAAGGCTCATATCCAGTTTTGTTTGTGCATTCAGGATATATCTCTCTGCGTAAAGTTGCCATGCATCAAAAATCTATAATTTCGAAAAATAAATGAAGTTTAAACAGTTCTGAAACATACAATCACTTTGCTCCATGTGTGATACCAGCAAATGGCCTGTCCAAAGTGGATCAACATACTAGCTGACAGATAAGAAATCTGCAAACAAAGCACACAATAAGATTCATGATTCATGACTTAACTCAAGCTAGCAGTCTATAGTTAATTAACTTGGGTAGCATCTGTTTCAACAAGCTGGAATTTATATGAAGGTTGAGGATCCTCCAAAACAAGATATAAATATTAAGTTTCATTTAAAGTACTCAGTTACAGGAAAGGAGATTAGATCAGTTAATCTAAATAATTAAGTGATGAAACAGTGAATGACACAGAAGCTGCTGCTATGAAATGTCAAGGCTTAGCAGGAACAGAAATAAGTAACAAAGTGAATAGGTATACAAAGTGATTAGAAACTTGTATACAGCCAAACATAAGCAACTGTGAATCTCCATCCTTTGAAACTAAGTTGGCATGCTATGCAGAAAGAGTCCTTTCTGTAGAAGAAAAGAATTTGCATTTTTATGCTTTGATCCTTTCATTGTTTCATAACAGGTCTAATAGCACTTGCACCCCATTTTAGGGAAACCCAACAAAAGCTAATTTCACTGTAGCTTGCACACTTGACAATACTGCTACGATTACTACTAATAGGTAAAAGCAAACTTTCTAGGTACTATACTACTCTTAATCTAAAGTGAATTAACCCAATTTTAATTCAGTCATTTTTGGGTGTTTTTTTTTCCACACCTTATAAATTTACCTGTTTTCGGACTAAAAAACAATTGTTCTGTAAAGAACTCATAACATTGGCCTTGGTGGAATAAAAGGAACAGCCTGTTGACTATACTGCTTCAATATTGAACATACCAGTTCTTGTATTGTGCACTGTGCTTAACATTCATTATATAAGAGTTTTTACTAAGTCCTAAGACATTTCAGTGTCAAATCACTTAGTAATAAAGGCACTTGTGAACAGTGAGCTACCAGTGAAACATGGCATTTGTATCACAGATTTCTCTTTTCTATTAAAGTATGATAAAGAAAAAGTTTGCAACTCATAAGCCCTTGTCTTTAGTCATGTCATGGTTATTAAAAATCAAGGTGACAGAGTTGACACAAGGGAGAAGCAGAGAGGTGACTCATAGAGGATTTGTGGCTTTTTGTCAAGGTAGATGATGTTTAGGGTGATTTGCAGCTCTGCTGCATTTGAGCCTGGGGAAATGTCTGGAGAAACTTTTGACTTGTGCAAGCAAACAGAATGTTAGTACAGACAATAAAAATTGTAAAAGAGACCTACAGTTTGATATACTCTTTTAAAATGTCTAGCACAACTCCTTAAAAAACTTGGATGTGCTGCCAGAAAACAGCAAAAATACCATATCAAACATTTGCAATCTTTCAGGAGCTTTTTTATTCTGCAATTAACTGACAAAATTAGATTTAACAAACATCCAGCTTCTCTGCATGTGATCAACTGTGCTTAAATTTACCCTCAATATATGTGTTATTCAGTAGAATATAAATGTGCACAAATAATTTCTACATAATGAAGCACCAATCAAATTAAACAAATAAGTCTTTCCATATAATGCAAATTACCATGGATATTGATTTTGATGTGCTTTCAAATGTGCGTCAGCAAGATAGGCCATAAAAGCCACATTAAAATGGGCATCCATGTCTCCTGCAGTTTCATTAGGAAATTAATTAAGACCAACTTTTGGGTCAAAAACTCATTACATTGACCCTGTTGTAATTTGAGTGGTTTGTAATGTTTCTTTGCTTTTGTAGTAGAAATGTAAAACTGTAATTTTAGTTAGTTTTTACCAGGCTTTACTTGAAAAGGTCTATTTCCTATTTTTTGGTTTTCTTATAAATCACCAAAAGGGCTAACATTTGCAGTGGAGCAATGAGGCAATCATGTAACTGTTTTTTTTTTATCTTTACAAAAAGAGAGTTCATTATGGACCTTTACAATTCCATACTATGCAGTGCCTTAGTTATGAACACCTTTAAAAACTGCGAGAAATATTTCGTGACACTAGCTTGCTAGCTTTTGCTTTTGCAGATGACTGGGGTGGGGAGGTCCCTATGGACCTTTTGTGCTGTTGAAGTCCAGTGGGTGGGACTCCTTTGTAGAAGAACAGGAGCTATAGAAATACATATTATAAAATCGATTGACGACACACAGACGTTGATAATGATTCTTAAATATAGTTTTTAATAACTGTGGAATCGTGCCAGTTTTCTCATTAGGTTCTCTCAGAAAAAGACCAAAATACCTTTTTTAAGAACTTCCTTTTTCCTTCTAAAATCCCACCCACTAACAGTCTACTGGAAATTACCAACAACAGTAATGTCAATCAACATCAATATAAATTTAACTTGTTACTGAACATACAAATACACAACACTCCTTTCCCCCAGTTTTAAATATCTTTAACGTTTTTGCCTAACAAGAGCTCTATGGGGCCTTAGTGACACCATAGGCTGTGGGGCCTTAACATCCATAGGTTTACCAGTTTCAGGGGTTGGTGTCACTATTGTATCATTATCTGTAGTAGATTCAGAAGACGTTGGTATTTCTGGGCTACCAGGAGGCTGCTGAACAGTGGTAGCTGGTTGCTGCATTGACTCTGCTTCGGGCACTAGCCCTTCATCCATCATCAGCTCTCGAAGCTGATCAACATGGTGACAGCAAATGTGTCCATCTTCTGTTTGCACATGGTAAGACACAGGGCCAGTTGCATCTTGCACTACTGCTGGCATCGATCGTGGTTCTCCTGCAAAATTGTGAGCATATACTGTCTGTAAGGGTTGAAATTGCCTAAACACACCCCCATGCTTTTGTGCTAGTTCCCCTTGCTTCACATGCATGTCAGCTTGAAAGTCTGGGTGAAGGCGACCAAGTGCAGTGGTCGGTCGTCTTTTCATTAGCAACTCTACAGGACTCTTCCCTGTGGAAGAGTTGAGCATGGTGTGCTGAGATAGCAAAAATCTTGCAAGGCGTGTTTTCCAGTTACCAGCTATGATTCTCCTTGGAGCATCTTTTGTTGTCTGTACCATTCGCTCTGCTTGTCCATTTGAAGACAGATGATAGGGGGTCTTTGTCACATGCCGGATTCCATTTCTTTCTGTGAATTCTTTGAATTCAGCAGGTAAATGCTGCACCGTTGTCTGGGACAATAATATCTGGCAATCCATGTGTAGCAAAAATAAGGTGCAAAGTGTCGATGGCAGCATTTGCAGACATGGAACGCAGAAGAGACACCTCCAACTACTTGGAATGGGAATCTACAGTACCAAAATAAAGAAGACCTTTCCTTGAAATGGTCCAGCAAAATCAATGTGAATCCGAGACCAAGCCTTAGCTGTCCATTCCCAGGGGTGAAGTTGTGCCCTTGATGGTGCATGCCGTTGACATGTTGTACAACACTTTTCAGCTTTCTCCATTTGTCTGTCTATTCCTGGCTGGCATACATAACTTCTAACCAGAGCCTTCATGTGGACTCTGCCAGGGTGGGAGTCATGAATTAGTTTAAGTACATTCTCCCATGCTAGAACAGGTACCACCAACAACACGGCTACCCAATAAAACACAACCCTTATGAGTTGAGAGTTCATTACGTCTATTGGCAAAGGGTATGAAATCGTCACCTGGGACTTCATGGGGCCAGCCATGCAAAAGCCAGTGCAGAACACGAGACAGAACTGGATCCTTCTGAGTAAGTGCAGCAATTTGGTTAGCATTAATAGGTGCATTAGGCTCAGACTCCAAGAGCAGGATCTCAAGAGGAGGTGGTGTATCAGCCATAGGATGTGCTATAGGCAAGCGGCTCAAGGCATCTGTGGTTGTCAACTCTTTTCCTGGTCTGTAGCACAACTGATATTTGTATGCACCCAACAAGAGATTCCAGCGAAGCATACGAGGCAACAAGATCTGTGGCATGGGTTTAGAATGATGTAGGAGACCAAAGTGCGGCTTGTGGTCTGTGTAAATCGTAAACCGACACCCCTATAAGAACTGATGACATTTTTTTTACACCAAAAATAACAGCAAGGGCCTCCTTATCTATTTGAGCATAATTACGTTCAGTGGCTAACAGTGTCCGTCAAGCAAAACTATTTTGGGGACCCCGTACCATCAGGCTCTACATGGCTCAGTGCAGCTCCAAGGCCATAAGGAGAGGCATCACATACAGTACCAATATAAGAGGCTTCTTAACATCATAGTGCACAAGCAGTCCATCTGCTTTGAGTAGTGCTTTTGCCTGCTTGGTACATCTGTAATCACCACAGATTAATAAACTTCCATCCCTTTTTTTGACTGGGACAATGGGTTTTGCCCATTTTGAGTGTCACACTGGTACAAAAATGCCTTGCTCAACCAGATCATCCAATGCCTCATAAATCCTCTGCTTAAGAGCAAAAGGTACAGGGCGAGTCTTAAAGAATTTTGGTGAAACTGTAGGGTCCACTTCAGTTGAAATGGGTGGTCCTCTACATGCGCCGATTTTCTGAAACACTTCTGCATACCTTTCCAGGACAGCTGTTACATGGTGCTGCTGAATTATGAGCACCCCTGTTAAATCTATTCTAAGTGCTTCAAACCAGTCTCATCCTAACAAGCTAGTACCCTGGCCCCGAACAACAAGAAGTGATAAGGCAGTCTTTTTATGGCGATACTCAACCTGAACTTTGATCTTACCTAGCACTTGTAGTGGGACCAGAGACCACTGCTTCAATACAGTAATATGAAAAAGTTTGGGAACCCCTCTCAGCCTGCATAATAATTGACTCCACTTTCAACAAAAAAGATAACAAAGGTATGTCTTTCATTTCCTAGGAACATCTGAGTACTGGGGTGTTTTCTGAACAAAGATTTTTAGTGAAGCAGTATTAAGTTGTATGAAATTAAATCAAATGTGAAAAACTGTCTACAAAAAGCTGTGTCAGAGGTTTAAACTGTCAGTTTCAACTGTAAGGAATGTAATCAGGAAATGGAAGGCCACAGGCACAGTTGCTGTTAAACCCAGGTCTGGCAGGCCAAGAAAAATACAGGAGCGGCATATGCACAGGATTGTGAGAATGGTTACAGACAAACCCACAGATCACCTCCAAAGACCTGCAAGAATATCTTGCTTCAGATGATGTATCTGTACATCATTCTACAATTCAGCGCAATTTGCACAAAGAACACCTATATGGCAGGTATAGCTAGAAGGGACAGGTGCCTTTTACCTTGCTGGACAAAGTCTGAGACTGCCAAAATATTTAGAGATGTGGATAGGAGTAGCAATACAGCTGAATCTGGTTTCACATTTAACTACATATTATACATTTTTATCTCTTTAATGCCTATTATGTTTTTTTTTATTGTTTTGCCTCTACTCCTTTTTCATCGTTTTTTATGAATATATTGTAACAACCCAATGGTTGAGGGAACTGCTACAGACACACCAGCAATTTTTAACGTTCATTTTATTGTATGTCTTGCTGTTGATGCTAATTCATCGTCTTGATTCTCATGCTATATTGGTACAAGAGGCTAGCGCTGTCCAACAGTGCAGTCCTTAGTCATGCAATAAATAACTTGTCATAACTGCTCTTTATTGTACTGTATTGCAAAGTATATCATATGGAGATTTATCATTTCATGCTTAGTTAAGTGTATTTTGGGGGAGGAGATAATGTGTTTGAGGTTGGCGCAAAAATGTGTCCTGCTTCAGGCAGCTTTTTTTAGAGCACTGGCCCTTGGCTCTGAGTACAGTGCTTAAATAAGGTTTATACATTTATGTTGTTTTTTGCTGGGCTTGACAGAATTCTCAAAAATTGTCCCTAGAAATTTTTGCTATTCACAAAATGCCACAAATGTAACTATTTATATTGATAATGCTGCATGTCAAGTCTGTTAACAGTGTTAATAATCAGTACTGAATATGTAATTCTAACCTTTTTATATACAGTAGGGTAGCTGAATAATATATTTACAGTATAGGGTGTAGGACTATTTCTTCCACATCACAGTTATATTCAATATATTTTGGCCCCCTCAAGAACTAAATCCGCCCGTCACTAAATTTCAGATATGTAGACTGTATTACAAACTCACTGTTTATGGTAGTAAAGATGTTGTGGATATATTTTGGCTTAACGGAGAACCCAAACAGTGATATTGATGTCTGAGGTGTGTGGAGACAAATAATGTGATTCAACCTGTTCTTCTAATACTTACCCTATTTAAACATGGACGAAAGTGGCTTTTACTGACACACTGCCAGTGACACTAACATTGCTTGTGCTATGCTTTTTTGTCTAAAGAAACTGGATGTATGAAGTTTTTTTTTTATGTTAAACAAATTCACATTTTCCGAATTACTTTTGACCAATCATTTTCCTGTGCTGGAGAAAGAGAGAGAGTAAGAGATAAATTGACCAATATAGTTTTCAGCAACAAAAGACAATAACTCAATCCCTCTCTTTTCCATCCATCCATTATCCAACCGCTATATCCTAACTACAGGGTCACGGGGGTCTGCTGGAGCCAATCCCAGCCAACACAGAGTGCAAGGCAGGAAACAAACCCTGGGCAGGGCGCCAGCCCATCGCAGATCCCTCTCTTTTTATAGCCTAAAATGCAAATTTGTCTTATGTATTAAACCTATTTCAACTAATCTTCCAAGATACTCTGTTAGTATGCCATCCCATTGCTCATACCTTCATAGCTGAAAAATGAGAAAATCCTCAGTAATCATGGTAGCATATTATAACTGTGCAGGGTTCCTTGTAGCTGTGGATATCCAGCTCCTATTTTGGATCACACAATGATATGCATTACTAAATCACTGATAGGCATGATAAAGAAACAACAAATTTAATTACTTTATGCCCAGAGTATAATGATTTTGTTCACTTTGTTCATGCATATCTTTCATGCATGGCTTTTTGAGGAAGCAGAAAACAAAAGAGAAATTCGTATATATATTTTATTGGTTTACATGACAACAAACAGAACAAGTATTCTGATTTATGTCAAGTGTACCAACAAGCCAGTCATGATAAGGAAGCATAAATGCCACTAATTATGATGAAACTATACACATACAGAACATCTGATTACACGTGGGGTGGCTAGTCCAATTGTCCACTGCCCTCTTCCTCTGTTCACTTTATAGTTTTGACCTTCTCTCAAATGACCTCTATCCTGCCTTACTTCCTCCAGTCCTCACTATATACTACTTCTCAACTTCAAGCTCTCAGTGTAGTGGTTGAAAGCAGCATTTAACTACAATTCCAGAAACACTTCTAGGTAACCCTTCATAACTACTTCTGGTTTACCCAGTCATCATTCAAAGACCTTTTGGTGCTTCGAGGAACTTCCTGTAGTGCCAGTAGAGGTTATGTATACCACAGAGTGTGTCTTGGGAGTGCCAAACTGGCTATTTTCTATAGTATTCTTGTGAGTCCTACCCACAGTATCTCTAGTGGCCACGGGTACCTTTATGAGGCTAATTGATCTATTGTAAGTACCATTTTTACATCATTAATGTTTTATTACAGCTCAAGTAGACTGCTTAAGTCTTAAGTTTTTAGTATACCCAAGTAGTCAACAAATGCAGTACTCTGTAGGTTTCCATTTGATAAACATATTATAATTGTAATTGTTAATATTTAGTTGAGTTGGCATTGTTAAAAGTATTCAAAGAACTATAATGTCCCACTAACCCATGTCCATCTATCTTACATGTTTAAACCTTATAATTTTCTCAGCATTACCTGGAATGGCATGCAACACTGGCAGAACTTCAGGGGCCACCTTGACAGTTCTGCTCCTCAGATTATCACCTCTCATTAAATGTAGCTGCCTTCCTTTACTCATATCATGTTCTGGATAGTGGCAACTGAATCCAAGCCCAGGAGCTTATCCACTCATCCCTGGGGGTCTCACACCTGTGCTGCTGGAAGACATCACACTGTACAAGACTGTCTGTCCTTGGGGAACACCTAATCCTCTTAATAACTAAGTCACCCATTTTCATTACTTCACTCTTTTTGGGGACTGGTTTTAAGATGAGCCCTTGGGCCACCTTATGATTGCATATCACACCAGAGTTATCAGTGTCACCGTCCAGCTCTAAGGTCCTGAAAATGGTTGGATTCTTTCAGCACTGAGGATGATTCCCTGAACAGTGTGTGTCATTGACTTTACATTTATATCAAACCATAACCCAACTCTCTGATTTGGTGTCTCCTCCTGCACTACTTGGAAGGTGCAAACTATCTCCCTTAAAGGTAATTGGACAAGATTTTGCAGGTACTGCAATGCAGGATACATACCCAATCTTCAGGTTCAGTGACTTTGTCTTCTAGGTGTTGGATCAGCAGATCTTTAGGCCACTTAAAAGCATGCCTTATCAAAGCAAACTTCCAAAAAAGTCTAAAAATCACAGAAAACTTGTATCAGCTTCTTAAAATGATTAAAATTTGTTTGTGTGAGTGTTAAATCAAAACTCTTAAATTGAGTTTAAATCTTGTATACACTGGACTTTCAACAAACACTAATACATACGTTGGGCACTTAGAGACACAGCATATATATATATATATATATATATATATATATATATATATATATATATATACAGAATATATATATATATATATATATATATATACTGGGTGCAGCAGAAATAACTCCCACATTTCAAAAAATCACTGTGGGGTCCCCAAAGCAGGTACAGGGGTGAGGTCTGTTCCGTTAGGTATGGTACATAATAAAGTTTTCAGTCGTCACCATGCCGTGGTCGGGTGAGCATCGAGGCTTTGTAGTGGAGGCTTTTTTCAAAAATGGCGAATCTGTAGCTGCGACGCAGAGGGTGTTTCGCACGCGGTTCGGTTTACGTGCTAATGAAAGTGTTCCAGACCGGAAAACGATTTTGCTGTGGGTTCAGAGAGTAAGGGCAACAGGATCTGCACTGAAGAGAAAACCACCCCGACGTCCCAAAAATGTGAGAACACCCGAAAACATCACTGCAGTGAGGGCTTCGATTGAGCTGTCTCCAACGCGTTCAGCACAGAAACATGCCTCAGTTCTTCGGATTTCGGAAAGAACTGTGAGGCGAATTTTGCATACTGACCTTCATTTACACTCATACAAGATTATGATTGGTCGGGACTTGTCTCCAGCAGACTGGGAAGGACGTATGGATTGCTGTAATGGGATCCTCGCAGCTGTGCCTCCCACTGGCATTCTGTGGAGTAGCGATGAAGCCCATTTCCACCTTTCTGGCACAGTGAAAAAACAAAATTTTCGTTACTGGGCTGCTGAAAACCCTTGAGAACTCCATGCACGTCCTTTTCACAGCCCAAAAGTGACCGTTTGGTGTGCTGTGTCGTCTATAGGCGTCATTGGGCCTTACTTTTTTGAAGAGGGAGGAGTCACAGTTACTGTGAATTCCAATCGATACTGCGACATGTTGGAGAATTTTCTGCGCCCGAAAATTGAAGAGTATGGGGAAGAACACAACCTAGAGGACTTCTGGTTCCAACAGGATGAAGCTACGGCCCATACAGCATGTCGTCCACGCGAAATTTTGCAGGAGATGTTCCCGGGTCGAGTGGTCTCCTTAAGCGAGGCAGTTCCATGGCCACCGAGCGCACCTGATTTAAGTCCCTGTGACTTTTTTCTGTGGGGGTACCTCAAGGCCGAGGTTTTCAAACATCGTCCTCGGTCCTTGGACCAACTAAAGGAGGCTATTCAAGAAGAAATTCAAGGAATTTCGCCCGACATGCTAGTGAGAATGATGGAAAACTTCCAAGAATGGCTCCAAATGTGTATCAGCCGTCAAGGCCACCATTTGGACGATATAATTTTTAAAACTTAAAGTAAAAAAACTTTTTTATATCTACATTTGGGAAATAAAAAGTTTTTGGTGATACCTTGTAGCATTTTTTTTCAATCCCCCTTTGAAATGTGGGAGTTATTACTGCCGCACCCTGTATATAGTCATAAGAAGAGACCAGAGGCATCAAAAAGGTTTGGGGCAACCACCCGTATATTGTGCCCTGGCTGCAAATGGGTTATTTTCAGCTGAGTAGTGTTCAGGTCCAAGTCCAAAACAGAATTGATTTAGATGAGCAAAGAAGGCAGCTTTAAATGCTGATACCAGAAGTTACATCATCATTGCCTTGCCTCATCCAAGACCTTGTCTCCTTCTCTCCTGACACCAGCCATTGTATGTAGGGAGGCGGCCCCTTTTATCCACACCCGGACGAGCTCCAGGTGCTTCCTGACAAGCCTCCGCCAACACTCCCCAAAGTGGTGGAATTACCAGATGCGCACCCTGAAGCACTCTGGGTGTCCCCAATCCTCTTCCCCCAAGCACTTCCGGGTGTGGTGGAAGTGCTGAGGTCCAGGGCTCCCAAGGCATTGGGGCGCCCCCTGGCGGTGACCATGGGCCCCTACAGGGTTGAGCTTTATAGCTCTGTACCCGTGGCCCCCAAAGGCACCAGGGAGGTCACCCCCTCATGGTCTGGAGGAGGCGCAAGCCCTCCTCCGGTCCTCTTTGGCATCCCAGCTGGGTAGCAGCCCCAGCCACTTGCCACAGTGCAGGCCGTCTCGCGAGGGCAGGTCCCCAATGAAGCGGGTCCCACTGCGTGTCCAAGGTCTGGTCCTGCAACACAAACAGACACAGGGGCAGAGACGCTGCCTGGACACCACCACCTGGCATCCTTCTGTGCCGCGCACAGGCATTGCTCCCCACTCCGACCGGCACCCCGGGACTTGCCTCTTCGGTACCCCCTCCGCGGGTTCTGTGCCCCTCTTGTTTGGTCAATAGACGGGACTGCTTGCACTCCAGTCATCTCCGCTGACTCTGAGGTTTCCCAGCATCACGTCCCTTCCTATCGGAGGAACCAGCTCTCTTCCCTCGATTCCTCCTTTTCCTCTGGGTTTGGGTCTGCACATGGCAAACACACAGATCCTGTCCCATCTGCGCCCCTATAACGCGACGCGAGGCTGCTGCTGGCTCGGGCCGTAGGGTGCTAGGACCTGGGGCACACCTCAGCCCCCGTCCTGTCAGCCCTCTCGGTCTTTCTCCCCTCACCACGCGCACTGTTGGAGATCCCCCTACTTGGTTCCAATCATTTCCATCACGGGCCTTTTCAGTGGGATCTCCCTTATGCTTT
Source organism: Polypterus bichir lapradei (assembly GCA_026402145.1). Taxonomy (NCBI): domain Eukaryota; kingdom Metazoa; phylum Chordata; class Cladistia; order Polypteriformes; family Polypteridae; genus Polypterus; species Polypterus bichir. Next base: position 44,693,736 of record JANRMT010062837.1, on the reverse strand, counting down.
ACGGGGTTGGTTCTACTCACCATCCCCACCGTACCGCTCCAGCCAAAGGATCCAGCATCGTACCGTTCTGTCAATGCACGCAGCGCCTGGAGTGACACGACTGCCTTCCACTCCAGCTGCTGCAGCTCCGCATGTAGGGCACGTAGCACCTGCGAAAGCGACTCTGTGGGCTGTAGGCAGACCTCCAGCTCACGCAAAGCCGCTGGCAAGGACAGAAAGTCAGCCGACAGTAGGCTTACCTGTCCGTCAGCGACACACATCGGCTGCTTCCTGTGGGCCCTTTCCTCTGGCCCAATCGGGTCCTTCCCCGACACGAGACGGACATTCCTTGGTCCCACCTCCATCCAATCATCAGCGGGCACGCAAGACACACCTTCCGATCCCGTGCCTGTCTCGGGGAGGGACTTCCGGTCCACGGCCATTTTGTCATCCTTCTTTCTGGTGCGGCAGCGTCCTCCTTCGCAGCATATCCTGCTGCCTCCGCACTGTTGAGGCCCCGCAGACCAGCAAGAGCCTGCCACCGACATGGATCTGGGCAGCTCCTGCCTGCTAAACACAAAACACATGTGGCCCCCCCAGGGCCAGTTGCCAGCAAGCAGGGAACTTACCTCCCGGGTCCCGTCTCTCCAAGGAGACATCCTCGGCATAGCCTCGCTAGGCAACATGCCGTACCGGGTGCCTCTAGCAACGGCACGCTCGTAGGAGCCCGCTGCACTCTTGCACCGCCCATTGTCTTCTCCCGCACCAGGGGAAAATGAGCCTTCTGCGGACCGGTGGCGGTCCGTGGGGTAAGTCTTTCTCTCAGGGCTGTGTGCACACCGCTCCCATGGCACGTGTGCGGGCGCACCTGCTGCGCCGGGCTGTCCACAAAATTATTTGTGACAGGTTCCCGCCTTGGAACAGGTGGAGAGTCCCATCTGGGATGCCATTGTGGAAGATGACCCGGACACAGACAGGTGGACATCGTCACCCACAACACGTTTATTATACACTAGCCATGTGGGCCCAACTACGTTGTGCGTGTTAAAGTTGTCTGTGAAGGGCTCCCTGTTTAAACGCGGCTGCCAGTCGTGAACTGGGCCCTTCGTCGCACAGCATTATGATTTTTTATGAGGGAAACAAAATTACAAAAGAAAACCCTTGGATATTGATTCGATAGGAACAGCCTACTCGGAATCACTGTCCGAATCGTAATTATGTGGTGGTGTAGGAGCATTTCTGCTTCTGTCCGTTCACAGTCCGTCTCGTTTTCACGACGTTGTTGTTTCCTCTCACGATCTCTTCCCAACCTTTCTCCAATCTCGCAGGTTGCTTTGTGGCAATCCAAAGAGTAAGGCAATATACATGGAGCAATGGTTATAAAAGGAGAACACATAGGTATCCAGGCTCTTTAAAGCATAAATAGGGATCACTTCACTGACATGTGAGCAAGCCATGGTACAACTGTGAGACGCACAGCACTCGCCGTCTACAACGTAACAATAATAATTTCCGGAACATGCTGTTACGTTGTCATTCATTTTACCCACTGTCTTTTTTTCATTCATATGTTACCTAGGCACGTACCTTTTATCTTCGGCAATCTCATTCTCTAACCAGGCCTCAGGAGCTAACCAGCGTAACACTGTCCACCACCCCTTTCATTATTCCAGCACATTGTTGACATCCGTGAGTAACAACAACGTACTAAACTGGAAGGTGGTCTATGCATGCGTGGAATTCGCGGACAAACAAAGATCAAGATCTAATTGAAGATCTCTTTAGTTAATTTAAAGCACAGTTTTTTGTTTAGTTTGAATGTCTGTGTTTTGAGGTGTGACTGGCGTACTACAGTCTTGAGTAGTATAAGCCTGGAGGAGATTCTTAATGCAATGCCTATGTTTTAGCTGTCTCTCTACTGCCATCTAGTGCTTCTTCTTCTAATTCATTTGCGGACAAACAAAGATCAAGATCCAAATGAAGATTATATATAGAGATTCTATTTACAAAAGTGCACACAAAACCCCAAAAGTTCCCACAAGTCCAGGCCAACTACACAAATGCCTTTTCCTCTTCAGGCCGCCTCCTTGCCTTCTCCAAGACCTCGTCTCCTTCTCTCCCGACTCCAACCATCGTATGGAGGGAGGCGGCCCCTTTTATCCACATCCGGACGAGCTTCAGGTGCTTCCTGACAAGCCTCACTGCGCACCCTGAAGCACTCCGCCTGTCACCAATCCTCTTCCCCACAGCACTTCTGGGTGTGGTGGAAGTGCTGAGGTCCAGGGCTCCCAAGGCATTGGGGTGTCCCCTGGCAGTGACCACTGGCCCCTGCAGGGTTGAGCTTTAAAGCTCTTTACCCGAGGCCCCCAATGCACCAGGGCGGTCGCCCCCTTGTGGTCTGGAGGAGGCGCAAAGCCCTCCTCCGGTCCTCCTGGGCGTCCCAACAGGGTAACAGCCCCAGTCACTCGCCACAATAGACACAAAGAAATAACTGAAAAAAAACATGCTTAGTTCAAGTGCTATACAAAAGCAGCACTTAAAATGAGCATGTAAAAATACTGACAATCTACCACATTCAGAGTCGCTTGTGACCCTATATATTTTAGGTTAATAAATGACTTAATTTGTTGTGTATGAAATGAATAAGGCAAACCTGGTTAACTGTGTCTGCATTGTATCATATGACCCCATGAGTGCTGTAAAGATGATATCACAACTCACCAGTAACCTAGGTCATGGTCTCTTTTATGATTTCTTTTTTCTTTATTTTTTCCCCATCTTTCCTCCTTTTTAATCTAACACAATTATCAGTACAGTAGCTATTTAAATGCCTCCCTTTAAATGTGCGCCCCTTCTTTCTAGTGTAAAGGCTTGTTGGCTTGCGTTCAGTACACCTGACCTAACTATTATTCTTTCCTAAGTTTTTACTAACTACCTCCCTGGGAAATCACACACTTATTTACTATTACCAATTATAAAGGTGCCACTTCACCTGCATTTGCTGGTGAGCTAGATACACACCCTCTACTTGCAGTGAGCTTTGCTCCTGACCATCTGAAAAAACACCAAAAAAAGTCTTCTAAAGATGAGAAAAGCTACAAAACGTACTGCCCAGCACTTAAGTGGCCACCAAAAACAATGTTTTTATTAGCTAACTCTGTATATTACTCAACTTTTATCCATCAACAACATGATGCGCACAGCTCTAAGTCTAATCTTCCAAACAAGTGTGAGGTTAGCATGCATGTACAGACTCTGTATATCAACAAAGTACAGCAAAATTACATGTATTGAGCTTAGTACTTCTGGGACAAGCTCCAGGGAACTATGACCCTAGACTTGGATTAAACAATTTTTAAAAATTGGATGGATGTATAAAAATGCTCAATTCATATTTTTAGGTAACAACATTATTTTCCTTTAAGTGATACTCTCATTGTCCCTTCAGCAATACAATACTAACAATAGCATAAATATTACCTGCCTATTTTATTTTACAACCCCAAATCAGAAAAAGTTGTGATGGTATGGAAAATGCAAATAAAAAAGACAAAACTCTTCAGCTTCTTAAATTTACTTTCATTGCAGACAGTATGAACCCAAGATATTTCATGTTTTGTCTGGTCATTTGTTAATATACATTCATTCTTGCATTGCAGGCCCGCAACACAGTCCAAAAAAAAGTTGGGATGGGGGCAAAATAGGTCAGTGATAAGGTAAAATAATAATGTGATTTCCAACAGGTGATGTCAACAGATTATTTTAATCATGATTTGGTACAAAAGCAGTATCCACAAAAAGCTGAGACTTTGAGGAGCAACAATTGGCAGTTAATCAACAAATGTGTGAGAAAATGATTGAAATGTTTAAAAACAATGTTCCCCAATGAAAGATTGGAAGGGATTTGCATATTTCTCCATCTACAGTGCATAATATAATTAAATAATTCAAAGAATCTGGTGGAATTTCACTGTGTAAGAGGCAAGGGCACAAACCTAAACTGAACACATGTGATCTCCAAACCCTCAGACAGCACTGCATCAACTCACACATCAATAGGTGATATAACCACATGGGTCTGAGATTACTTTGGCAAACGTTTGTCAAGCTCTCCAATACAGAGTTACACTCACAAATGTCACTTAAAAATTTACTGTGCAAAAAAGAATTGACTTCTCTGGGCTTGGAGCCATCTGGGATAGACCAAAACATAATGGAAACGTGTATTGTGTTCAGATGAATCAGTATTCCAGATGTTTTTTAGAAGAAATGTACACAGTGTTCTCCAGACCAAAAACGAAAGTGGTCATCCAGACTGTTATCAGCCACAAGTCCAATAGCCAGGGTCTGCCAATGGTATGGTGCTGTGTCAGTGACCTTGGCAAAGGTAATTTATACTTCTGTGATGACAGTATTAATGCAAAAAAGGACATTGAGACTTTACAGGAAAATATGTTGCCTTCAAGACAACATATTTTCCAGGGATATCAATGCATTTTTCAACAAGACAAAACCACATTCTGCGCACATTACAAAGGCAAATGGCTGTGGAAGAGGAGGGTATGGGAACTGGACTGGTCTGCCAGAAGTAAACCTGACCCATCCCTAATAGAGAATGTATGGAGAATTTTGAAATGAAAAATGTGACAACGACAACCTGGTGCTGTTGCACACCTTAAGACGAGTTTGCAGGAAGAATGGCATGAAATAACACCTGAAATGTTGCATCGCTTGGTATCCTTAGTGCCAAAACATCTTATAAGTGTTGTAAGAAGGAATGGTGATGTTGTAAAGTGGTGAATGCTTTATTGTCCCAACGTTTTTTGGAATGTGTTGCAGGCTTGAAATGCAGGAATGGATTTATATTAACAAATTAATTAACAAATTTGCATTTTCCATACTGTCAACTTTTTTCTGATTTGGGGCTGTAAATAATTTCTTATGATTTATTTATTGTGTAACCTAGCATTGTCTGTTTTAACATTGGTTAGAAATAAAGCAATTTCATTAAATATTGATAACATTTCTTAGTATGGTGTTTATTTATATGGCTTTAAGATCACTGTTAAAAATAAACCATGGCAGTTTCAAACATACCTGCAAGTTGGAAATAGAAGTCAATTTCAAAAGTTCAATGCAAGACAAAACAACTTCGGTGATTAATAATAGCAGATAAAAGTTGTATATTCACTTTTGTATGTTGATGGTTGAGCTTTTATTATGAATAACATTTCATTCAAAAACTTTGAATCCCATGTAGATATTGAAATTCAATGTACATTCTCTGGTTTATCAGAGTCTAAATATTAAATACCATTATCATATATTTGGATAATACATTATGTTTATTCAAGGAGACTTAAAAAAACAGGATATGTTAGAAGTTTTTACAGATTTCTTTTAAGCACAGAGAGCTTAAGTTGGCTGCTTAGAGACACACTGTGAGGCAGAGGCAGAAAATGAATCGGAAATGTAAGTTTTTAAAATCCACTACACCATATAGCCTGCTTATATTGTAAATATGTGATGCAAGGTATTCGTTTAGAATTTTCATAACATGATAGAGCTGGTCTCTTATGTGTTGTCACAAGAACGAGACATGGACAGATAAAGGTTTGGGGCAGCCACCCGTATAATGTGGTATCCTGGCTGCAAAAGTCGTTTATGCAAAATATACAGCACTGAAGTGCATACAACTGAGTCCAAGACAAGACTGAGGAAAAAGGGAAAAGGGGCAGGTTTTAAAGGGGGAGACAGGAAGTGAGGTCATATGGATCAAACACGTGGTCTTCCACCATTGGATCATCGCCGGACGTGACATCAGGGGGACTGGAGCTGGTGTGGCCGACTTCCATTGGCTCAGTCCCGGAAGTGATGTCAGGAGAGCCAGGTGGAATCCCCCGGGAATGGTCTACAGGCAAGGGAGAAAAAGAGTCAGTGCACTCTGCCACACCCCGGCATGCCTCCGAACTGCCTTCACTCAAGCCCTTTAGCTGCCTCCCATGCGCACGTGTGTGACAGTGTTTAAGTAGTTGTGCAAAAATCAGACATTCCATTGTGTCTCTAGTAATGAATGAAAAAACAGATTGACTTTATTGTACATAACTGAATATTTGGTCTTTTCCAATGACACCAATGAACAACAAAAATTAACACACATTAAGAAAATAGTCAAACAGTTAATTAGTAGAAATGCATGACAAAAAAAGACAAAAACATAACATAATGTTTGAAAACATGAATGAAATGTTAAACAATAATGTTATAATGCATAGTCCAGAAAAATTATAAAGACATTGTACAACAGTAAAAACAATTTTGTTAGGAAAACGTTGCTTACATATTTTTGTGAATTATTCATCTTTCCAGTGAGCACAATCTGAAAACATCTAGTGGGACAATAAGCTCTTGAGCATGGGACAGGTGCTATATAAATTAAATGTATTATTATTATGCATAGTCCTCTGCAAATGATATTTTCTAAAATGCATTACCCCACATTCATAGTTGCTTGTCATTTTTCTTTTTTTTATGATCTTTTATCAAGATTATTAAACAGGAGCATTATTAATATGAATGTGAAAATATTTTTAAATAATTAAAAAATGTGAACATATGGTCTTACCGCTAACACTATTACCACTTTCCTGGGTAAGGCTTCAGAGTGTGACAATTAATTCATTTCCTTTAGGCTCATAGTTTTCTGCCTTTAATAATAACCTGCATTCTGTTATGTTGCCAAGGTTTACATCAAGTCTGTTTTGCAAATGTTGGTGAAATATGTCTTTCCAAGGCTTTGAATTTACATTGACTTAACCAAGCATCATTAAAAAATAATAACAGTAATAATAAACAGTTTTAAAAGATGTTATTGTTTACTTTGGCATTATAAACCTCAGCTACCAAAAAGTAAATAAGTAATAGCAAAAACATATTTCTTTAATTAGTCTTGTTATTTGCTATGAATAATTTTAGATCATTTTTCTTTTCATTAAAAATAGCATTCTTTAATAGCCACAAAGAAGTGGCAATTCACAGCAGTGACTCTTTTATGTGCCACTCATGTGTCATTTCATTTCCACTGCATCTCACCACTTCACGTCTCCCACATTTACTGTTTTATTGCTGAATTCCAGAATACACATTGTTTAGCTGCAGAGAGGCAGATGCCTACTGCCTTGCAAAAGATACAGCTGCAGGTCAGCTGGCTGTATGAAATGATCATACATTTTTAACAAATGAAATTATTTTGTCTTCAGTGAGAAAAAAAAAAAATAACAATTACATGTGAAAAAGCAGACTGAATTACAAAATGTAGCTGTAATTATCTTGCTTTGATAAATCACAGCCAAAAAAAATGTAATAGTCATCGGCTGGCTACACAGAATAATTGGACATCTGAAAATCATTCTGCTTCTGAGTTAGAGAAAAGTTAATTATAATGATGTAAATAAGCTGATTGCATTACAGCCTATGATAGTAACTATTACAGCTTGAGTGATAAACAAGCAGAAAATAAGTATGGTAAATAAAACATACAGCTTTATGCAGTGATTATTTGGAAGGGTATGAGGGGAGAAAGTATTGTACCTTTGTTCCTGGCTTATGGTCTGTGCTTTTCTTTAAGAAGTCATGTCATAACGTTAAAACAATAAATCCTGAAGAAATGTTATTTTTGATGTTTTTTTCAAAATAATGACTTACATAATGTACAAAATGTTTTTAACATTTATAAAATTTAACATCATTAAATTTTATATTCTCATTAATTTAATTTGTATTGTTCTCAAGAAAGATATATTTGAGTGAACTGTTGAATATAAAGAACCCTTCTTTACAAGTGACTATAATTGTTGTGATCTGGAGTTTATGAGCAATTATCAATTTTCCTGGAAGGCAGCACTCTCTCCAGTATTGAAGATTTTATATACAATGTTTGTCAAACACCATCGCCCTCTCAACAGTTTTAAATTTGTTCATAATACAGCCTTGATCTTAGGAAATTTAAGGTCAACACGTCATTTTATTAAATTGTGCACAGACCACTTTCTCAAGGTAAATGTGAGGCGAATTAAAGAGACTGTCATTGACTTTAACAGGACAAAAGAAAGTCATCTCACCTAACTCATATAAATGAAGAATAGGCTGAGGAAGTCAAAAATATTTTGAAATTCAGGCTGATGATAAATTAGTATTTTCTTACTGTGCCCAAAATATGGTACATTATATCAAAAAAGTTTGGTCTTTTTACATAAACTGAATTATGTAATTTGTAAATTACAAATGTTCTATGTACTATACAGTATGTTCTCAAAAGCGTTCTATCTGTTGATCTGATTTTTTTCAAAACATACAACACATACAACACTGGCTGGCAGAAGGAGCTTCCCATTGCTATTAGAAATGCTGACTCCCTCAGTGTGTTGAAGAAGCACTTGAAGAGTCTCTTGTTTGATGAATTTCTGTCAAATTGACATTAGCTGTAATCTAGGAATTGTAACTAGCTTGTATTTTGTTCTGAACTCTTCACCTGTGATGGTCAATTTTGTACCCTTGTCCTGTAACACTTGTTCCCAAACAGTTTCCCAGACTGATGTTTACTCGATTATGTTGACCTCTATTGTTATGTACTTTGGATAAAAGCACAGATAAGCAAAAGATATAAATGTAAAAATTATGTGTTATTAATGATCATTTGCACCTTCAGCAATTAATCATTGTCAACGAATAAACAACAGAAGATAAAGAGTTGTTAAGAACCCATTTTTTACCAGTGGAAAGTAAGACAATATTTAGGAGAGATCTGAATCTTCCAATCTCAAATGGTCAAAATAATGGCCATTTTCTTTCCTGTGATGGTGGATTATACGAGGTGAGACACAAAAATAACCAAACTGGGCTTGGAACTTTCCTGGAAAACCATCTGGAGGTTGGCTGGACATGAACAATAGAACTATATCGCCCTCTCAAACCACTGACTGGCTAGGTATATCCTGTGAATAGCCCAGTCCGTATTTGCACAACAATCACTACACAAGTTGCCGTGATAATGTCGGGTGCAGAAAATCCAACAGCGAATCAACATCAAATTTCTCGTGAATTATCTCTTTTTCCGTAAAGCAGTTTTTGACTGACAAAAACATTCCTGTCCTCGATCATCCTCCCTACTTGCCCGATTTAGCTCGAAAATCAAAAGTGACCTAAAGGGAACACATTTTTCTTCAATGGATGAAGTGAAGACAGAAACGGCAAACCTTGCCTCAAGCAAGAAGACTTCCAGAACTGTTTCAATCAATGGAAGATACGTATCGAGCGCTGTAGAGATTGGGAGGGCGAGTATATAGAAGGTGACAATGTTTAGACTGCTGTAATTCATCAATAAATATTTTTTTTTACCAATTCGGTTATTTTTGTGTCTCACCTTGTATATCTGATTCAGACCAAAAGTATTAGGGTATGGCTGTGACATCACTATTCCTCCTCTTCCAGATGGTGGTTTTCTGAATTAAGTCATCAACTGTGTCACCAAAAATCTCATCCCTCTTGGTGTAACTCAGAAACAAACCCCATAAAAAAAACTCCTCAGGCTGATGTGTGTGATCTCTGTTTAGTAGAAAGATGTAGTTTAATAAGAATGATAGTGAATACTGTGTAGGATTAACTTTTTTCACAATGAATGAATTTCCATCTCAGGATTAATGAACTTTGAGCATGTGTTACACTGTTGGCATGCTCATGACTGGCTTCTCAGTATTTAGCAACTCATCAGGGGCTTGTAATTGCTAGAATGGTAATGTTAATCAACCAGTGAGTTACCATCGGTCTTCTGCTGGGTAGCTGACCACTATTACAGGTGGTAGCCCTCTGATGGTCCACTGGCAGCATTTGTTAGTTGCAAGGTCAACAGACAAAATGTTCATTGATCATTATAGGCTGCAAACAAGCAGACCCATGCACTGAAAAATTGGTAAATTGCTTAGAATACTAATGACACAGCTATGCAATTTAGGCCTACTTGAGTTCCCCCTGTAGGGTGTGTTAATATTTTTGTTTTAAATTGATAAGAACAAATCAATTTGTTTATGCTTAACAGCAGGAAGGGTGTCTAAACTGCCCTACTAATCAGCAAAAACGGGCCACTGAAAATGTTAAGTGAAATACGTAGACTAGACTCTCCTCTTTATGCTCACAACCAACCAAATATTTCAGAAGCTTGCATCACAGAAGATCTCTTTCAGCTATAGATTGTTCCATTTGTTGGTGCCAATGATTAAATGACAAACCGCTGAGGTGGGCGGTGCTTCCTGTTTAAGGTACATCAAAAAAGTTTGGTTTCTAAAGTAAGCAGCACATTTGTCGAATGAAGAAGAAAGACAAGAACACTCAACAGAGCACATAAACGTTTTACTGTACTTTGTACAAATAAAAATCAATCCTTAAATACACGGGGAGGACTTGTAAAACTCATGCAGACCCTGGTACTATGAGGCAGGAATGACAGCTCTTCACTTGCTACTGAAGCTGGCATAAAAGGAGCTCCACAAGTGGCATCTGCAGCAGTGATGGCTGGGGCGTGAAGAAGTAGACCATGGACACAGCACTATTTGAGTGAGTGTGTCTCACCAAACGGGTGAAGCAACCATTGAAGTAATAAAATAAGCATAATTCATAGTGAAATAATATATGCAATCGTAAGTGGGCCATTTTCAGTTATTTTTGCCTTGTTGTCTACAGAACAGAGATAGCAATTCACATCTGCACATCAACTTTCAGGGAAAGTACTACTTAACGTTGTGCACTTTTTACCAATTTTGGTAGCTCACACAAATAGCAAAACTATTTTGGTGCTGTTTTAGCTTCATATGAGAAGGCTCCTCACTACTTGCTTTGGGCAGAAAACTTATCCAGCTTGAAGAGAGAGCCAGAAAGCACAAAGAAGAGAGGTGTAAGACATAAAATATTTCCAAATCTCATAGCAATAGATAACCTGTGATGTATCATTTTATGCTAAAAAGCTGCACTTTCATCAAGTAATGAAGACTATGACACCTTACCAGTAGCCCTGTGACCTCCATAATTTAATAAAAGATATGTTGTCTGTTTTACTGTTAAGGGCTAAATGGTTAATGTGTAATATGTTTAACTTCAAATTTTTTTTCCTCGGGAGTGCATAACAAAGACAACATCACAAAACCTTCTAAGTTGTTACTTTAATAATTTTTCAATTGAGGCAGAACAAGTAGTGCTGTAAGTAACTTGATACATCTATTCTCAGGACAAACATAAAAAGATAAAATAATTATGTAATCACTATAGAAAGACTAATTTATACATTTTAGTAGTCATGCTTTCAGCACTTACCCACTCCATGCAGACATTCATAGGAAATAGCGCTCCTCATTCTGAAGGTATTTGTCTTTGCTCAGTATACTCTACTGTATGTGCTCTGCATAAATCTGTTTATTCTTTCAAAAAACAAAAACTTTTTTTCCAATAAACTTCATATCAGTATTTAATGAACAGACAGATGATGTAGTGAAGTAAACATTTGTCCATCCAGCAGTGCATTACAGCAGTACATATTTTGTGTTAATGTGTAAGTCACGCTTTATGGTCCCCATCACCAAGAAGGGCCAGCAAGCAAAAAAACAATCAATAATATAATAGTTCTGTGACAAAATAATTTTTTAAAAGTTATATATATATATATATATATATATATATATACACTTTGAAAACACATCAGATCTCAATGGGAAAAAAATCATGATATGAACTGGGTAATGTGTTAGAAATGAAAGGATGGAAATGAAAATGATCAATCTACAGAGGGCTAAATTCAGACACCCCAAAAATCAAAGTGAAAAAATTATGTGGTAGGCTAGTCAATTTTGCCAAAATTCAATTGCAGCAACTCCAAATCGTACTCAGTAGTTTGTATGGTCTCCACATGCTTGTATGCATGCCTGACAATGTGGGGGGCATGCTCCTAATGAGATGATTGATGGTGTCCTGGGGGATCTCCTCCCAGATCTGGACCAGGGCATCACTGGGCTCCTGGACAGTCTGAGGTGCAACCTGGTGGCGTCGGATGGACTGAAACATAATGTCCCAAAGGTTTTCTATTTGATTTAGGTCAGGCAAGTTTGGGGACCAGTCAATGGTATCAGTTCCTTCATCCTCCAGGAACTGCCTGCATACTCTCGCCAAGTTTGTTTCTGATTGTTTGGTCAGAGATATTCATACCAGTGGCCTGCTGGAGTTCAATTTGTAGGGCTCTGGCAGTGCTCATCCTGTATCTCCTTGCCCAAAGGAGCAGATGCCGGTCCTGCTGATGGGTTAAGGACATTCTACGGCCCTGTCCAGCTCTCCTAGAGTAACTGCCTGTCTTCTGGAATCTCCTCCATGCTCTTGAGACTGTGCAGGGTGACACAGCAAACCTTCTGGCAGTGGCACATATTGATATGCCATCCTGGAGTAGTTGGACTACCTGTGCAACTTCTGTAGGGTCTAGGTTTCGTGTCATGCTACCAGTAGTGACACTAACCATAGTAAAATGCAAAACTAGTGAAAAAACAGTCAGAAAAGATGAGGAGAGAAAAATGTCAATGGCCTCTGCCTGTAAAACCATTCCTGTTTTGGGGGTCATCTCATTGTTGCCCCTCTAGTGCACCTGTTGTTAATTTAATTAACACCAAAGCAGCTGAAACTGATTAACAATCCCCTCTGCTACTTAACTGACCAGATCAATAGCCCAGAAGTTTCATTGACTTGATGCTATACTATGATTAAAAAGTGTTCTTTTAATTTTTTTTCAGCAGTGTACAGTGTATATATATATATATATATATATATATATATATATATATATATTGTGGTCCCCGACCGGGACGCCCAGGAGGACGAGAGGAGGGCTTGTGCCTCCTCCAGACCGCGAGGGGGCGTCCGTCCTGGTTATGTTGGGGGCCTCGGGTAGAGGGCTTGGAAGCCCAGCCCTGTAGGGACCCGTGGCCACCGCCAGGCGGCGCCCCAGTGCCTTATCATCCCGGGAGCCCGGCACTTCTGCCACACCAGGAAGTGCCGGGGGGAAGACAGGGGACACCCGGACGGCTTCCGGGTGTGCAGCTGGCACTTCCGCCACACAGGGGTGTGGCCAAGACTAATTGCCGGGAAGCAGCTGGAGCCCATCCGGGTTCCTATAAGAGGGGCCGCCTCCCTCCAGTCATTGGTGGATGTTGGGTGGAAGAGGACAGAGCTGGAGAGAGGATGGGAGGCGGCCAAGAGAGAGAGAGGCACAGTGACTGAGAGGCCTGGACTTTGGGGAAATCGGTGCGAGAGACACTGGGGGTGCACGTGAGCACGAACATTGTAAATAGCACTATTTGTAAATAAACAAGTGTGTTGGGTGAAAATATGATGTCCGTCTGTGTGTGTCCGGGCCAGCGTTCACAATATATATATAT
>JANRMT010062837.1:44634856-44654294 GCA_026402145.1 Polypterus bichir lapradei | reverse complement strand
TTCTTTCTTTCTTTCTTTCTTTCTTTCTTTCTTTCTTTCTTTCTTTCACACCTTGGCACAAGCAGTGTTCTTTGCACTATTAAGTCATGGTGACAAATGGTTCTTTTGCAAGTAAAATTAGGTATTTAGAAAGATAATGTGTAGAAATGTGTCATTTTTGAAGGAGGAGAAGATCAAGAAAGAAAAATTTAACACAGGAAAAATTCAAAGAACACCTTATTGCTTAGTAGGAAAAAATGGGAGAAGTATAGTGTAGACACTAGTATTCAGTTTAGATAATTTCTAGTGACTGTTTCCAAGTGTGTATTCCCCATGTTTCGGCTTTTTGGTTTAACATGGAATTCCAGTTTTTATGAAAATTGCTTTTAAAATAGAACTTGTCTAATGAATAAAATGCTTACCTTCAGCTACTCAATAAAAACTACTATCACTCTAATACCCACTAAATTAATTTTTTTATCTATTTATTTTTCAATTGGCTAGATTGTGACAATAGCAAGTTAAGAAGAGGGATAATTTAGCGTGTGTAGCTTCTAAATATAGCTGCAGGCAGCAATGAATAGTGACCAAGCAACCACACTGAGTAGAGTTCACTGCCAATGCATCCATTGTGGTTGTTCACCTAATTAGACTAAAGTTTTAGCTAAAGGCAGGCATTCATTTTGGTCACAAATTTGAAGAAGAATTATGTATTATGGGCAAAAACATGGGCAGAGCCTTGTGAAAGTGACATTAATCAACATTACACTTAAAAATGCTTGGATCCATGTTTTATTTATTTTTGTTTCCTAATGAAAGCTCATGCCTGAGGGTGACCATTTGGCCCGATTTCTTACTGCCACTCTTGCAAAACAAGGTATTAGTAGTAAAGGATAGCCAGGGTGTAATTTCCCTAAGGCATATAGCTAGTTTCTTCCTGCCTGTTGATAAAACAGCTTGGCTTTCTAATTCCAATATGTTCACTGCTCAGTCCATCCTCGTACACACATTTCATGAGAGCAATTGGAATAGGTAGAGAAATCTGCCAAAAATGTAGGAAAAAAAGGTTTGCTGTCATCCATTTTAGATCTGACCATTGATTGTGATTAAAAACAAAAAAGGCACACATGCCTGTCTGGTTCGCTTACTTACCCTTTGGTTGTGTGCTTTCCAAAAATCTTCCATGCTTTTTCACACAAGCTCTAGGCAGAAAACGTCATTATTCAAAGTCAGTTTTTTTATGTATCTCCTATTCTCATTATATAGGAATGAAGTGTACACATTTTAGAAAATGATCAATAAACCCAATATTTCACTACTATAATTTTGAAGATCTGGGTTATTGCAGTCAAACTAATTTTGCAAATGTGTATCTTTTTAGAGTTTCCAAACAATGGAGTTCTTTGTTAGTAAAATGAATGACTCACTTATATTTGATTGCATTTTAGCATGCTTATTAGTTTTTCATTCAATACTGAATAGTGACTCATTTTTTAAGCACTTATTATAGTAACTGCTGATTTTTTTGTTGGTATTTAAATGTTTTTTATAAAATAATTTTATACAAATAATTGCTGTTTTTTTTTTTTGAAGAACAATCAATGTTATTTTTGTCAAAAAGAGTATGCTATACAAAAGATATGCTATAATGTTATCTTTTTTGGCTAATGATTAGAGGAAATGAAGGCATGAGGAATTGTGACAGAAAATAAATTACTGTACTCACACCTATAACTGTCTCTTACCAACCAGAAGTCAATGATATTCATCCATGACATTTAGCTATAACACTTTTCTTTTCTTATTTTCCTTAGGTAATATTTCTTCAGTTACTGTTTTTAACTGTCAAATAAGGGAAAATTTGGACATCATTATCATAATGGCAAAGTTTTTGAATAAGTGCGATTTAGTGTGTGTAGAATATGCATTTAGTGTTTGAAGTATTGCAAGCTGTGTCCATGTGTTTCTTTTTCTTAGTTACATCTTTTAGTAAAATTAAAAGTAGTGGTAAATGCTTTATCATTGTTCTTGACTTAATGTCAACACAGGTTTAAAATTTCAAAAATATGTCTTGTTTCAGACATCTTGATAATATGATGATTTAAATATTTAGCCAAATTCAAATTTATACATCTTATGAAGAATAATTTTGGTGCTCCAATATGATAAACCATTTTAAATGTTAAATATTTAAAACAGTCAGGTTGAAGGTTTCTTTCCCACCCTCTCTATAACATCCAACTGTCTGTGCATTTCTGAAAAATAATGTTGTAGTGCAAAGGATTCTTTCACTTATTAACATCCAACTTTCTGTCCATTTCATTATGTGTTTAATCTATTTTCTGGTTGCAGTGCTTATCAGAACCTGGCAAAGGCAGGAAGCGACCCTGAAGGCAGTGCTAGTCCAGGGGTTCACTAATGGTGTTAAAACTGAACTCACTTTCTGCACTCTAATTGAAAAATAAAGGCATCATTTTTATGCTAATGAGTCAAGTCCCATCGTTAAAGTGGTTGCTAATTTTGTTTGTTTACCAACTCAGGGTGGACAAAATTTTGGACAACTGTTATGTCTGAAACAGAAGAAACAGCAAACTTTAAAATAAAAAATGACAACAGTGGTCGACACACTAAATTGGTTAGAACTCTAGTGCTCCTGTTAGATGGTAATGTCAAAGGAACTTTCCATTTGATGTAGACGAGCCTAGTTTGTGAACTTTGCTATCATTTGTCTGCCATTCACATTTTACTGAAAGGAAGATTTATTCACCAGAAGAAGTCATGAGTTGTAACACACATGCTCCTGCCTTGAAACATTCTTAAGTTTTGTTACCTTCAATTGCAAATCTGTGCCTTCAGATGCAGATTCAATACTTTTCTGCTTAATAATAAACATTTCTGCCATGAGTTATGAGCTGGACTAAATACACCTTTGGAGGTAAACACTGGCTAAGTGGGTGATCCACTGGGTAAACACAAAGGGCTACTTCATAGGAAGATCACCCCCTCACTTATTGGATAAAAATCATGAAGTTAAGATTTCAAGTGTTATGTACACTCCTTTTTGAAATACGTGTAGTTTTAAATCCATCATAACAGGAGCCATTATTATGTGTCACAAGCTAAGAACAGGCTCTTGGAACTCTACCTCTGTCATAATGAGTATCTCCTGAGTGTCCTCCAACAAAGGTATTTCAGGACCAATGAGCGTTTGGACAAGCAGGACAATAAGGGAGACAAGCAAAAGAGGGGCTAATATAACATTTTTTATTAAGTGATAAATGATTAAAAACAGTTTCAAGTGTTCAAATTTAATGAATAAGTGCAATAATAAATGTTATTAAAATGGTAAGAAACTGGTACAATAAATAATTTTAAAGAAAATATACTTTACCACAGTTCAGTATTGCACACATATGCATTCAAAAGTGTAAAACAAAGAAAAGTCTGCTCAAGAAAAAAGGGAGTCCTTAAAGCAGGGGTCTCCAACCTTTTTTCACCTGAGAGCTACTTTTACAAAATGAAAATGGCTGAGTACTCATGTTTTGTAACATTTATTCTCATCGCTTATTTCAACCCAAACAAACTAAATAAGCTTGTTTTGTATGAACATTTACAAAATGTTGGTGTCCACAACTCACATTTTCCATTAAAACATCACAAAAAATATTTAGTTTTCTATGTGTCAGAGGTGGCTGGGGTGGCGACCCGGCCGGGATGCCCAGGAGGACCGGAGGAGGGCTTGCGCCTTCCCCAGACCATCTGGGGGCGACCGTCCTGGTTCTTTTGGGGGCCAGGGGGCGCCCTCATGCCTTTGGAGCCCTGGACCTCAGCACTTCCGCCACACCAGGAGTGCTTCCGGGGATGCAGCTGGCACTTCCGCCACACAGGGGCGTGTCAGCGGGTGATTGCCAGAACCCACCTGGAGCACATCCGGGTGATAATAAAAGGGGCCACCTCCCTTCATTCGGGGCGAGAGTCGGGAGCGGAGAGGACTGAGCCGGATGTAAGGAGGCTAGGAGGCGGCCTGAAGGAAGGAAGGCATTGTGTGGCCAGGACTTTGGGGACTTTGGGGGTTTTGTGGTGCACTTTGTGACTGTAAATATTGTAAATAAACGTGTTTGTGGGTGACATGAACGTGTCAGCCTGTCTGTGTCTGGGCCAGCTTCCACAATGTCTGTATGCATTTTCTCACTATTGAATTAAAACATGAGTGCTGTCAAAACAAAACAATGCAATTACAAATACACAGATATTACTTACTCATTTGTCATTTTGTTACATGTCACTGTTCTACTTCACAAGAGTATTCACATGTCCAGTTGCATGTGTGATGTGTTTTTTAGTTAGTGAGATGACTGGCACTGCATGAAGTCAACAAGAGAGGTTTATGGTGGAGTGTAGCCACTTAGGTTCACTCTTATGGAGTCATTTAAATGTTCATCTGTCAGTCTTGTTCTGAACTTTGATTTCATGACATTCATGTCAGAAAAGTCAGACTCACAGAGGTATTTGGACCAAACAAAGCAGACATTTTTAGAGCTGCTTGGTGAGGATTCTTATAGTTATCTGACTCTACTAAGCTCCGGAAATGCTGAAAATGCTGTTGATACTTTAACTGCACATTATTTTGATGGTTTACTTATATATCATATATAAAATCCAATGTCTCTCTGTCTGTATGTCTGTCTGCTTTTCACGAGAGAACTACTTAACAGATTTAGATCTGGCTTTAGATCGTAGTTCGCTGGTAGTACCGATTTATTAGTGCGAATCTGAAATCCACGCAACGGGCCAGGTTATGGGCCCTTCCTCACTCACTCGCCAGCTTCGGGGTGTGTCCCTTAACTCCGCTTAGCTAGCGAACGAGAGAACAATTGAATTCATCTTTGTTTGATATTTAAAATACAATACAATACAATTTATTTTTGTATAGCCCAAAATCACACAAGGAGTGCCGCAATGCGCTTTAACAGGCCATGCTTCTTGACAGCCCCCCAGCCTTGACTCTCTAAGAAGACAAAGAACAACTCCCTAAAAAACTCCAGTAGAGAAAAAATGGAAGAAACCTCGGCAAAGGCAGTTCAAAGAGAGATCCCTTTCCAGGTAGGTTGGGCGTGCAGTGGGTGTCAAAAAGAAGGGGGTCAAAACAATACAATACAATACACAGAACAGAACAAATCCTCCATACAGTATAAAAATAAAAATTTTAGAAGTACGTAGCAGAATTTAACAGTGGATGACATCACATAATATGATTTGGATTTGTTTAGAGTCCTGGAGACCTCATCCATCAAGCTGCCTCCCCCATTTGGCCATACCACAGCTGAAACGGTGCTGTGCCAGCCAATCTGATGAAACAACCTCTCTTTCCCATGATTCCAGCGATCCTCTATCAGGGATGACTTTACCATAGGCAGGCACAACAGGTGGGCCATGGCACCAAGTGCCATATTTGAATACCGAGAAGAGAAACAGAATAGGTGAGGGTTAGTATCAAATTATAGCTATCATGTTACTTATGTTTTAGTGCTAATGACTGACAACAGAGATGCAGTATATACAGTTAATCAGCAGCTCTAGTGAGTCTTCAGCCGGGATTTAAAAGCTGAGACCGAAGGGGCATGTCTTATTGTAGCAGGCAGACCATTCCACAGTTTAGGGGCCCTGTAACTAAAAGCTCGACCTCCCACTGTTATTTTATTAATCCTTGGAATCATAAGCAGACCGGCATCTTGAGATCTTAATGTGCGCTCTGGTTTGTAAGTCATGATAAGTTCAGACAAGTAAGCCAGACCTTGGCCATTTAATGCTTTATATGATAAAAGGATGATTTTGCAATCTGCCCTAAACTTAACCGGTAGCCAGTGTAAGAATTTAAGAACTGGAGTGATGTGTTCGTATTTTCTTGTTCTTGTAATAATTCTTGCAGCAGCATTTTGGATTAACTGGAGGCTGTTAAAGAACAGTTTGAACATCCAGTGAACACCGCATTGCAGTAGTCAATCCTACTAGAAATAAATGCATGAATTAATTCTCAGAATCCTGTTTATTTAGAAAGCGCCTTAATTTCCCATTTTAAGATGGAAGGAACATGATTTGGACAACTTTGTAATATGTGCTTTAAATGACATGCTAGAGTCAAAGAGAACTCCGAGATTTCGGGCTGATTCAGTAAAATTAATGATGATTCCAACTGAGTTAAATGATGACAGAATATTGTTGTGATCAACGTCATTCCCTCCAACAATTAACATCTCTGTTTTATCGTGTTTAAAGACAAGTAGTTCTCATCCATCCAGTCCTTTAATTTACTAACACAACTAATTAAAGACAACATCGGAGAAACTTTATTTGATCTAAATGAAAGGTATAACTGGGTGTCATCTGCATACGAGTGAAAATTAACATTATGTTTTCTAATGATAGATCCCAGTGGAAGCATGTAAAGTGAAAACAGTAAAGGTCCCAATACTGAGCCCTGCGGGACACCATATTGAACTTCTGTGTATGATGATGGAGTACAGTCAGCACATTTCTGTACATATTGGAATCGATTTGATAAATAAGAACTAAACCAAGCAAACACGGTACCTGTAAGCCCAACATCATTTTCTAGCCTGTGCAGTAAAATACAATGGTCAATGGTGTCAAATGCTGCACTTAAGTCTAACAACATAGTTACAGTGGAGTTTCCTTCATCAGAGGATATCAGAATGTCGTTTACAACCCGCGTTAGTGCCATTTCTGTACTATGACCAGTGCGGAAACCAGACTGGAATTTCTCAAATAAATTGTAATGCGTAAGATGTGACTGAAGTTGATTGGCAACTACTTTTTCTAGTATTTTAGAGAGAAAGGGTAAATTTGAAATAGGCCTATAATTATTAAGTATGTGTGGGTCTAGGTCTGACTTTTTAAGTAATGGCTTAATGACTGACACTTTTAGTGCTTCAGTTACTGTACCAAGCAATAATGAACTACTGATAATGTTTAATATAGGCGCTGCACAAACATCCATGGTACTTTTTACTAGTTTTGTTGGCACTGGATCTAGGGAACAAGTAGTGGGCTTCATTTCAGAAATTAAAGTTAAGACTTCCTGCTCAGTTACAGGATTAAAATGACTAAAGTGCTGAATGCAATGTGAGACAGGGTCTGCTAAGCTAGTATTTGGTTTGTACTGTGATGCTGAGATCTGGGATCTTATATTTTTAATTTTCTCATTGAAGAAGTTCATAAAGTCTGTACTGCTAATGTCAGTTGGTATTTTTGCACTGTAGATCTGAATTCCCATTTGTTAATTTACCCATTGTTCTAAATAGTACCTGAGTACAATTTTTTTTTTATTGCTATCTATTATTGTAGAATAGTATTCTGAGCGAGCTTTAAAGAGGGCTTTTTTATATTTATTAACACTCTCTGTCCATGCAATTTGAAAGACATGTAGTTTTGTTGTTCTCCATCTGCGCTCCAGTTTTCGAAACTCTAATTTAAGAGTGTGAATGTTTTCATTAAACCAGGGAGAGTTTCTATGTGCTTTGATCACTTTCTTTTTAAGGGGAGCCACTGTGTCCAGAGCATCTCTCAAGGTCACATTATAATGTGATGTTAGCTGACCTAAATTGGTTTCCACGCTTACAGTTGATGTTAACTGATCTAAATGGTTTTCCACAGTTACTCAAAGTATCTACAAATTATAAGCAGAATTACAATCTAGATGTCACACTGTCTTTGTTTAAATCTGTGAGTGCATTAGCAAGGGCAGAACTAAATTAAATGTAATTAAATAGTGATTGGAAATAACTTAATTTAATGGAGTAATACTTAAATCTAATATGTGGTTATGATTATGAGTTGGACCTTTGACAATCTGACAAAATCCTACTGAATTTAACAAATAATTAAAACATTGGCTAAAAGTGTCAGTTTCCACATCAATATGTATATTAAAATCCCCCATCAGTACTACATGATCATAATTTATAGCCAAATCAGATAGAAGGTTGATAAATTCAGTCATGAACAATGAATATGGCCCTGGTGGTCTGTAGACTAGCACTATAATTGTGTTGAAATCTGTTTTAACATTTAAAAAGAATGCCTCAAAGGATGTAAAGTTGCCTAGATTTTTAGACGTGATTTGCGTTTTGTTACAATGAATTATTCCAAGTCCTCCTCCTCGACCAGAATCTCTAGACTTATGAAGGAATGAGTATCCATCTGGTGATGCCTCAGCTAGGGGAACAGTGTCACATTTACTAAGCCAAATAAAGTGTTACTTAGGTCTAGATGAGTTTGAGTCCGTATATTCTCTTAAGTGTATGCCACATTGAAAAAACAGATTCAGATTGTGGATTGTGATTTTGTGTTAAAAGGATCGTGATATGTTTTTTTGGAAAGATCGCCCACCCCTTATTTAATTAATCAAGTTTTCAAATTTATGTAGGATTCATTAACCCTTTGGCGAGCTACTCGGAAAGGGGTTGCGAGCTACCGGTAGCTCGCGAGCGACGTGTTGGAGACTCCTGCCTTAAAGGGTTCTATTCAAATTGTCAGCTCTAGACACTGAACTCTGCAGCTTTCTCCCTTTTACAGTATAACTATTCAGAGCGTAAAATTAAACTTTTTTTTTTTTTTATCCCACAACACATTGGCTCTTAGCCATTCATTTTACTCACTCCCTACACGTACTGAGTGCCCCTCAAGCAGAAGTCTGCCTTTTAAAAGGTTTACCTGCGCATTAATTGATGCTGAATTCCAGTGCTCCCGTCACATGTATGCAGAGGCCACAAATTACCACATTTCCTCACATGTCCATCTTCATTCCAGTTGATGCTGGGCATCCACATGCACCACACAAACCAACCGCTAGATTAAAAAAAAAGAATAAGACAAAGGAAATAATTGAAAATTAATCAAAGGTCCTCTAGGTGAAGCATCCTATCACACACCCTACTCCTGTCCTCCAGGCCGTATGGTCAAGAAAGAAAGATAGCAACCTTATTTTCCTTCTGCAAAACACACAAGACCTGGAAACAATAAAGTTGCAAGCTAATGTGCCAGCATGCCAAACCTGCATTGGTGTAATTCATCCTATGCAACTACTGAAAAGCGCAGTGGTCACACTCACCTGTAAATTACTGTGCTAACAAAACAATCAATCAATTAAACAATCAATTACCCATTTTACTGGGAAACATTCTTTCTACACTGTAACATCTTTGTTCTCTGGGAAAAGCTTCCTACTTATGAAGAACACTGGCCTTTGTTTTTCACCAACCGTAGCAGGTCTGGTTCCAAATCTTGCCCTGATACATCTGTTAAGTTTGGACAAAGCAAGACAATATCTATACAATACCAGTTTTTAAGTCAATGAAAGCAATGCCTTCTTTTTTCCATTTTATCAGGAAGCAACATTTATAGCAAGTTGCTTAATGGAATAGCTCTCTGGGAAAATTGGGTACAAAAAGCTATAACGGCCAACTAATCCAAGAACATATTACATCTTCTTTTTAGTATTGGGGTGAGGCCTTTCCTTTATGGAAGCTACTTTTCCAGCCTTCAGTTTTATCACACCCCCTCCCACTGTGTACCCAAATAGTGCATTTCATATGCTAGAGCATTATTCTGAGGGTTCACAACCAACTCAGATTGTTTAATTATTTTGAAAAAATCTTGTAAGTGATCCAGATACTCTTCTCAGCAACCACTATGAATTATCACATCATCTATGTAGACGACACTAAATGTCTCAGCACCCCTCAGACTTGGTTTTTGGGAAATTGAAAATTGGCTGTGGCCCCATGTAGCCCAAAAGGCATGACTGTAAAATGACTGAGGCCACCAAGCCCACTAAAAGCAGTCAAAGGCTTTGAAGATTAAACTTAAGGCGCCTGCCAATACCCCTTACACAAATCTAAAGTTTTTAAATATTGTGGAGGTCACAATTAGTTAATTCACCGGGTGCATTTTTAAGTGTCAAAGGCTGACATTTCACTTACCTTGTAAGTGGTGGCTCTGAGGCTAGGGATCTGCACTGGCAATTGTAAGGTTGTCGGTTCGAATCCCATAAATGCCAATAGGGACTCTGCTCTGTTGGGCCCTTGAGCAAGGTCCTTAACCTGCAATTGCTGAGCGCTTTGAGTAGTGAGAAAAGCGCTATATAAATGCAAAGAATTAGAGAATTATTACTTCAATTATTCTGTCATTTCCTTTCCATTCCTTGCTGCATTTGTAAGCTATTCAAAATCACTCACATATAGACTCACATACTGAAGTGGCAAATTAATTCCCCTATGTTAATTAACCATGCTGTATTAATTGGTGGCTGTCCCAAGTTTGGAATAGCACAATGGCTGATTAGTTTGATGGTTCTGGCTTCAAATAGTTAAAAAAATATGAGCTTTTCTTTGGTGTTCTTTCTCTTTGTTCCTCTTCTTTGCTTTCTTTTTCTGTTACAGTGAGATGCCTGGATTGCCAGCAGCTGGCATTACCTCTTTGAACATCAATAGTCATGAAACCGAGATGGACTATGGTGAATGAGGACACATTACAACAAGAGATTGTGCAAAACAAGTCTTTTAATCTCAAATAAATATTCAACAAACATAAAGTGCAGTGCAGTTCAATAAATAAATAAGCCATAAAATAATTGCTATTTAGTGGAAGTTAAAATCAATCACCAATAAATAAATAAATACAAATCAAAGATAAAATCGAGTGTTTATCTTCTAACATGAGCTTCATTGTATCTCTTCATGTTTTTGTCAGCCTCAGCATACCCATAATGTCTTCCCTGCTGGGAGCTGAGACTCTGGCATGTGTAGTCAACCTTTCAAATGGTTCACACAGTCGCCCGGTTCCATCATCTCACTACCATCCTTCAGCTGTCGAAGTCCTTCGACAATTCGCGCACCCTGGACACTCAACAGGAGCAACCTGCCACCCAAGTACCGTCCTCTTGCTCACTAAGGGGGAAAATCCTGACCACCATATCTTCTGTCCACTGCATCTGCTCACGCTCCCAATCTGTCTTTCTCTAACTTTTCTCATATCCTTTTTCTTATTACTGTCTGTCTTCCTTTTCTTTCTGTCCTAATCATACTCCTTTTATACTTATACATTGCTTATTTACAAACTCCAGAGTATTTATGAAGAAATTGGCGGAACACGCACATCTACACGTAAATGTGGACTCTGCCAGTTACCATATCAACACTCTGGGGCCACTCATCCATGCTACCACATGCACCTGTGCCCTCATGGAGCCTGAGTGAACTGTTTTAAAAAAAAAAATCTCATGCTCTGCTACAGACCCCAAATGCATTGTACTACACACAAGTCTCAGCACTAGAAGACAATTGGATTATACTTATATCAATCATCCTTACACAGCCAACCTTTTTTACCTTTCAAATTTAATGTCTTCTCTCAGAAAGCCAGTTTTTGTCATCTGTTCTTTGTTACATAAAATATGTCTTTCAGTAAACCTTTTCATCTTATCTCTTAATGGCCCCAAGGTCTTACCTTATCATCACCTCTCTACTGGAATTACATCTTCAAAATAATTTAGACTTCTGTAGTAATCCTGATCATCAGTTTACTCAGTTTACATAAGCTCATAGACTATGTCACTTCTCACAAGGTACATTTAATGAGCCTTTGCCTTCACACTCTTTGTACTCTTCGCTATCTTCATGGTGTTCCCAGAACATTTATTTTGCTCTTCCAAAATGTATTTTGTACTTGTACTGGTTTTATTATTTTGTTTTAGTTTTCTAGTCTAAAATTAAATGTCACTTTCTTTGATGGCATTAGTTATAATTCCATCTCTATTTCAAATTCTTATTCTCCTGGACCGCTCTATTGTTGCTTTCTCTGTGAAACAGTATAAATTCATATATTTGGGCACAGTGGCTGTTAAATTGTCCCTGCTTCTACTGAATTAATCAGAAATTGACTGTCCTCATTTTACAATTTTTCACTTGGAGTTATCTTCATCTCTGATTAAGGGTACTTCCAATGAATCTGTCCAAAATGCTGCTTGAAGAAAGGGTCTGAGTTGCCTCAGAAGTTGCATATTACAATCTTTTTAGTTAGCCAATAAAAGGTGTCATTTTGCTTGACTTCTCACTACATCCATAATGGCTAACACGGTACAACACCCTAGTATTGCTTCTCTGGTGAAATTGTTTATTACCAGAAATCCATGATGCATTTGCTTATTTTTTCATCTGTAGTGAGCTGGCACTGTCACTTATCCCAATGTTATGGCACAGGACTTGGGTCAGGAGTTGGAAGGTTGGGAGATAGCCTCCATTGTAATTTGTCATTCTTTACTGCAGAGTCATTTGCTTTTGCTACATATTGTTTATTTGATAATAATAATAATACCAATAAAAATGCATTCACAACAACACTGCAGCTTTGTATTTTTATTTTTATCGCATTTTTCTATGTTTGCATACTTTATGAGATAATTTTTTCTAGTTTTTACTTTTTTTACTTCAACTGTATTAGTAATTGATTATATTGCATAGTCTAAGTTGTATCAATTGGCACTACCTTGTAATGTGTTAAAAATTCACAAAAGGTTGAAAACATTTTTTTCAAACTGGACTGGATAGGAAATATAAAATAGGATATACAGTTAGGTCCATAAATATTTGGACAGAGACAACTTTTTTCTAATTTTGGTTCTGTACATTACCACAATGAATTTTAAATTAAACAACTCAGATGCAGTTGAAGTGCAGACTTTAAGCTTTAATTCAGTGGGTTGAACAAAATGATTACATAAAAATGTGAGGCAACTAAAGCATTTTTTAACACAATCCCTTCATTTCAGGGGCTCAAAAGTAATTGGACAATTGACTCAAAGGCTATTTCATTGGCAGGTGTGGGCAAGTCCATCATTATGTCATTATCAATGAAGCAGATAAAAGGCCTGACGTTGATTTAAAGTGTGGTGCTTGCATGTGGAAGATTTTGCTGTGAACAGACAACATGCGGTCAAAGGAGCTCTCCATGCAGGTGAAAGAAGCCATCCTTAAGCTGCGAAAACAGAAAAAACCCATCCGAGAAATTGCTACAATATTACGAGTGGCAAAATCTACAGTTTGGTACATCCTGAGAAAGAAAGCAAGCACTGGTGAACTCAGCAACGCAAAAAGACCTGGACGTCCACGGAAGACAACAGTGGTGGATGATCGCAGAATCATTTCCATGGTGAAGAGAAACCCCTTCACAACAGCCAACCAAGTGAAAAACACTCTCCAGGGGGTAGGCGTATCGATATCCAAGTCTACCATAAAGAGAAGACTGCATTAAAGTAAATACAGAGAGTGCACTGCAAGGTGCAAGCCACTCATAAGCCTCAAGAATAGAAAGGCTAGATTGGACTTTGCTAAAGAACATCTAAAAAAGCCAGCACAGTTCTGGAAAAATATTCTTTGGACAGATGAAACCAATATCAACCTCTACCAGAATGATGGCAAGAAAAAAGTATGGAGAAGGCAAGGAACAGCTCATTATCCAAAGCATACCACATCATCTGTAAAACACGGTGGAGTCAGGCAGTGTGATGGCTTGAGCGTGCATGGCTGCCAGTGGCACTGGGACACTAGTGTTTATTGATGATATGACACAGGACAGAAGCAGCCGAATGAATTCTGAGGTGTTCAGAGACATACTGTCTGCTCAAATCCAGCTAAATGCAGTCAAATTGATTGGGTGGCGTTTCATGATACAGATGGACAATGACCCAAAGCAACCCAGGAGTTTATTAAAGCAAAGAAGTGGAAAGAAGTGGAAAATTCTTGAATGGCAAAGTCAGTCACCTGATCTTAACCCAATTGAGCATGCATTTCACTTGTTGAAGACTAAACTTCAGACAGAAAGGCCCACAAACAAACAGCAACTGAAAGCCGCTGCAGTAAAGGCCTGGCAGAGCATTAAAAAGGAGAAACCCAGCATCTGGTGATGTCTTTGAGTTCAGGACTTCAGGCTGGCATTGCCAGCAAAGGGTTTTCAACCAAGTATTAGAAATGAACATTTTATTTCCAGTTATTTAATTTGGCCAATTACTTTTGAGCCCCTAAAGTAAAGGTATCGTGTTAAAAAAATGCTTTAGTTGCCTCACATTTTTATGCAATCGTTTTGTTCAACCCACTGAATTAAAGCTGAAAGTCTGCACTTCAACTGCATCTGAGTTGTTTCATTTAAAAATCATTGTGGTAATGTACAGAACCAAAATTAGAAAAAAGTTGTCTCTGTCCAAATATTTATGGACCTAACTGTAAGTGCATTATTAAGCAAAAAAAAAATCTTAATCCTAAAATTAAAATCCTGTGCATTAAAATGTTCACAAATAAACTATAAATGACAAAACAGCATTATTTGTGTAAATAATGCAGTTAATTCTTGAATGTCATGGCTAACTACAGTTGTGCTTGAAAGTTTGTGAACCCTTTAGAATTTTGGCAAAAGTATGTAAACCTCTAGGATTAGCAGTTAGTTTGAAGGTGAAATTAGAGTCAGGTGTTTTCAATCAATGGGATGACAATCAGGTGTGAGTGGGCACCCTGTGTTATTTAAAGAACAGGGATCTATCAAAGTCTCCCCTTCACAACACGTTTGTGGAATTGTATCATGGCACGAACAAAGGAGATTTCTGAGGACCTCCGAAAAAGAGTTGTTGATGCTCATCAGGCTGGAAAAGGTTACAAAACCATCTGTAAAGAGTTTGGACTCCACCAATCCACTGTCAGACAGCTTGTGTACAAATGGAGGAAATTCAAGGCCATTGTTACCCTCTCCAGGATTGGTCGACCAACAAAGATCACTCTAAGAGCAAGGCGTGTAATAGTCAGCGAGGTCACAAAGGGCCCCAGGGTAACTTCTAAGAAATTGAAGGCCTCTCTCACATTGGCTAATGTTCATGTTCATGAGTCCACTAGCAGGAGAACACTGAACAACAATGGTGTGCATGGCAGGGTTGCAAGGAGAAAGCCACTGCTCTACAAAAAAAACATTGCTGCTCGTCTGCAGTTTGCTAAAGATCATGTGGATAAACCAGAAGGCTATTGGAAGAATGTTTTGTGGACGGATGAGACCAAAATAGAACTTTTTGGTTTAAATGAAAAGCGTTATGTTTGGAGAAAGGAAAACACTGCATTCCAGCATAAGAACCTAATTTCATCTGTGAAACATGGTGGTGGTAGTATCATGGTTTAGGCCTGTTTTGCTGCATCTGGGCCAGGACGGCTTGCCTTCACTGATGGAACAATGAATTCTGAATTATATCAGAGAATTCTAAAGGAAAATGTCAGGACATCTGTCCATGAACTGAATCTCAAGAGAAGGTGGGTAATTCAGCAAGACAACGACTCTAAGCACACAAGTCCTTCTACCAAAGAATGGTTAAAGAAGAATGTTAAAGTTAATGTTTTGGAATGGCCAAGTCAAAGTCCTGACCTTAATCCAATCAAAATGTTGTGGAAGGACCTGAAGCGAGCAGTTAATGTGAGGAAACCCACCAACATCCTAGAGTTGAAGCTGTTCTGTATGGAGGAATGGGCTAAAATTCCTCCAAGCCAGTGTGCAGGAATGATCAAAAGTTACTAGAAACGTTTAGTTGCAGTTATTGCTGCAAAGGGGGATCACACCAGATACTGAAAACAAAGGTTCACATACTTTTGCCACTCATAAATATGTAATATTCAATCATTTTCCTTAATAAATTAATGACCAAGTATAATATTTTTGTCTCATTTGTTTAACTGGTTTCTCTTTATCTACTTTTAGGACTTGAGTGAAAATCTAATGATATTTTAGGTCATATTTATGCAGAAATATAGAAAATTCTAAAGGGTTCACAAACTTTCAAGCACAACTGACTAAAACACAGTGGAGATTAATTAAAAGGACATTAATTATATGTATAGCATATCAGGATCAACAGTATGGTTCAATTATTTATTAAACAGCGTTGACTGTAAAACTTTTAATCAAGTACAATATAAATCAGTGCAAATGAAAGTTATCTTTTATGAAGCTTATTCACTGACATCTTTTCAGCCCAATAATAGTTTCACAGAGAAAATCAGTGATGGTTATCTTTTCTGAACAAATTACATTAAACTAAACAATACGCTGTTGATGCATAGTATGAAATGAATTTTAAAGTTATGCATTAAACATAACTGAAAGCTTTACACAACAAAAACCCTATTTGCAAGAATATAAATAACTTTACAAATGTCACTGCAAAGCCTCCTAATCTTCAATAAACTACTGAACAAATTATTTGAAAAGTGTGCTTAGTCACAAAACATTCTTTATCTTGATATCAGATTGCTGCATTTATTTTATTCTAACTTAACAAAACAAGGGTAGATTTTTCTTTTATAATAACAGTACATTTAAACTGGTCTAGAGATAGTAAAGAAACATTATTTTATAAAGGGAAAAATCCTTGTTACCTTGTCAATAGCTATTGAAGGACATTACTGTATATCTTCACAGAACATATGAAAAAGAGGACAGGCAAAGATCCATAAGAATAAATATATGGTATTCTGAAGGTCAGGAAAAAAGAACGGGATCATCAATTAAATGGAACATCAACTAAGACAAACTCTGTTAATTACAATTTTTATACAGTTTTAATTTGCTAGAAGTAAAATGTGTTTTATGAAATCAAATGATATTTAGGTTTTGTGTGATCCATCCATCCATTTTCCGACCCGCTGAATCCAAACACAGGGTCACGGGGGTCTGCTGGAGCCAATCCCAGCCAACACAGGGCACAAGGCAGGAACCAATCCCGGGCAGGGTGCCAACCCACCGCAGGACACACACAAACCCCAAGCACACACTAGGGCCAATTTAGAATCGTCAACCCACCTAACCTGCATGTCTTTGGACTGTGGGAGGAAACCAGAGCGCCCGGAGGAAACCCACGCAGACACGGGGAGAACATGCAAACTTCACGCAGGGAGAACAAGGGAAGTGAACCTGGGTCTCCTAACTGCGAGGCAGCAGCGCCACCACTGCGCCACCGTGCCGCGTTTTGTGTGCTATGCTGTGTAACCCGCATAAATATCATATCCATCCTTTGTACTCACCATAATGTAACAGAATGAAAACTTTTTCATATCGTCATAGGCTCATGTATTCGTTTTTGGAATCAATATACTATAATTGTTAATTTGTTAAATTTTCTATTGTGAGTGAGTAAGTAATTATTGAGACTTAATATTATGCACTTTTTTAGTAGTTTAGTAATATTTTAGTAGTTTGCCTTTTGAAGATCAAGAAAAAATAAATAAATAAATACTTCAATGTTGCAAGCAACTTAGCATAAGGGTCAAACGGCTTGAGGGCTCTTAAATGATTTATTAAAAATAGAGAAAAAAGAATACAGTGTGTGGGATAAATGTATAATTATTTGATTTAGGATTTACTACACTGTTACCATTTACAATAACTATACTACCGTAATATGCAAAACTTACAGCTATACAATTTAGTCAAAGATTCACTCACATAGGCAGTGAAAAGGGCAAACATTCATCAGACTTTTCATTTACCTACTTCAGTGGGTGTATGACAAAAAGCCTCCTATGGTTTGATGTGGTTTTTAATATGAATAAATATAAAATGAAAATAAAGACCAGCCAAGCTGTTTTATGTTAAACATTAATGAATTCTTGTCAAATTCTTAAAAATTCCTGACGTCTCAGAGAGAAAGAATTTCCTTTTCCCCAGTTTAAGATGATATAAATCATCGCTTTTAAATTTAGTTATGGATTAGGATTCTTTCAATTAACCTAGATATGTTTTCATGCCAGCCATTGTGTTATAGGAAACCACAACAGACTTTTTTTTTCCTTACAATAATGTTAGCCCAACTGGTGTCTGGTTAAAGATGTAAAATTTTTAAAGATACAAAAATTGCAGAGCACTCCCTAAAATGTATGGCCTAGTGAGGCGGGCACAATTCAGATTTTTTCCTGGATGTTCGTATTTTAGACAGTTTTAAAAGAGCTGGATGTGTGTGTCAGATTTACAAGTTTTACCTGAATCCATAGTATGCTTTGTGCAATTTATTTTCTGAACAGCTGTGTCCCATTCTTTTTATTAAATTGTAATTGAAAAATCTTTTTCTTATTATCTATGAGATCATCTAGTTATGAATTTCTTTAAATTTGATGATTAAAGATAGAAATGCTACCCACATCCTTATTAAAACTATGGGATTGCAGGTTGGTTGGTTGGTTGGTTGGTTGGTGGTAATTAGAATGAACTGAAACACAAAGCAAGACATACAGATAGGACTCAGAGCATGATTTTATGTCCATGGCTTGTCTTATTGAGCGTATGTTTGTAGCTAAGTAATAGAACAGAAAGTTTGTTAGCACCCATCCACTTCTTTTGGTCACTGCAAGCAGTTTCGTAATTTGTGGTCATTTTTAAATGTCTCATACCCAAGTTAACAGTTGAGTCCAACCTTAAAAAAATATTAGTAAATGTAGTGACTAGCCATGTTACATATCTATTAAGGATTTTATGACAAATAAATTATTACAGGTACAAAAGCAACCAAAGCATATCACAATATCACAACATAAGCAAGTGTATTCCTCATGTTGAGTGTCGCCCACTGCCTCTAGACTTTGGCTCATTCGGGTGAGTCGGTGAGCGCCTTTTAAGCTGGACCTGGTAATTCGGTGTACTTCAGTGTAATATTAAAACCAGGGAGGTCCTGCTCCAACAGTGCTACTAACAGCATTCAGGGACCCTGACAGGGCTCTAGTTCCAAACTGCAATTCCTATGTACCTTTGTGGGTGACCAAACTGGAATGCCTCGGGAGGACAACTGCCACCTGTCGTATGGGGGAATGGAACTGATCCTGGCCTCCGTCTTCAGCTTGTCCATCCTTTATATGCCTCTAGTCGGGCAAGAAGCTGTTTCCTCATCCAGCTGGCATGGCGGTTGGTCCTCCATAGTATTTACTATATATAAAATCTTTAGCTCCACCAATGGACCAAGTTCTGTGCTGGAAACAGCAATTTGGAAAGGTCATTCAACTTACAGTGCCACTTCAAAGTCACAGCAACAAGAAAATAGCTGTACGAAAATTAAATAATTAATCATTTTGTTTTTAGCTTGTATTAAAAACTCATTCAACACAGTCCACATCAAGATCTGTTTGGAGACCCCAAATACATTTTAAAAGGTTAGATGTGTCTGTAGAGCTGTGGTTACTAAAATTTTACTCTGAGAACTTAAATAAGAAAATCAATACCATACCAGCACACAAGAAGAGAAATTTCTCACATGAGTATTGCTAAAAGGAAAAAGTATAAAGCAAATATATCTATAATAATAAAAGGCAAAGCCCTCACTCACTCACTGACTGACTGACTGACTGACTGACTGACTGACTGACTGACT
>JANRMT010062837.1:44599762-44614856 GCA_026402145.1 Polypterus bichir lapradei | reverse complement strand
ATATATATATATAGATATGAGAACAACACTCATATCAATGACAAAACAATTACATTAACAATCATGTTACGTTATTTTTAAAATTTTTCCTTTTCTTTTTCATACCTTCTTTAACACACTACTTCTCTGCTGCGAAGCGCGGGTATTCTGCTAGTGCAATATATATGCAAGCATATATGCAAGATATTTAAGTGTGTATTCTTAAGAGACATTCAAGTAAGAGTTTCATTGTACTACACATGACAGTAAGCCTGAACTTGTACTTGCCTTTATTATGTTTATTTCCTGAACTACCGTATATACTCGTGGATAAGTTCTCCCGCAGACAAGTTGGAACTTGATTTTACAGTATAATTTCTGGCATTTTATAGTGTCGGTCGTATAAATCGAATGCAGAAAACTCACGCTGTTGGTCCAAAAGATTATGATATGCTAATGCCCACCTGAGAGAGTAACCATGGTGCACACTGCCTTTTTTTCTATGTATTGTGCCTACTTGACCGCACAGTAATACCCTAACTATTCCAAAGCAACGTTTGCACTGATTTGTCTTTTTTGTATCTCATGCCCTCATACACCTTTATCATAAGAGCATCTCTTATCTACGATGGAGCATTTGATCAGAAGAAATTATGCAGCTAGTTTTAAATTAAATGTTGTTGAAGTAGCAAAAGAAATTAGTAACTGCACTGCTGCAACAAAATTCGATTTGTCTGAAAAACTGATGCGAGATTGGAGGAGGCAAGAAGATGTAAAAAAAAATTTAAGTGTCGCATTTTTGAACAGGTGTATAAGTCGGGGTCTGATTTTATGATCGATTTTTCAGGTTTCAAGACCCACCTGAGTATATATGGTACTTAAACACTCGTACAGTCACCAGGTAGCCCTGTTGAGTGAATGATCTACTTCTAACTATAAATGTTATTGCACACCTTCTCACCTATTTTTCCTCACCAAATACACTAGCCTACCTACTGCCCAGGATACTTCCCAAAACATTATATATCTAGCCTTAATCATATCAAAATTCTATAAGTCTACATTTGTTTCCATTTAAATGTGTTCTAAATAAAAAAAACTGTATATGTATCAATTAATGTGAAGTTTGTATCATGTTTTTCCATGAATTAAAACAAAACAATATCTATATATATAAATATCACGTTGTCAGGCATGCATACAAGCACGTGGGGGCCATATAAACTACTGAGTACGATTTTGAGTTGCTGCAGTGACATTTCGGCAAAATGGACTAGCCTGCCGCATCATTTTCTCACTTTGATTTTTGGGGTCTTTCAATTCAGCCCTCTATAGGTTGATAATTTTCATTTCCATCAAGAAATGTGGCATCCTTCCGTTCCAAACACATTACCCAGTCCCTATCAGTATAGATATCCAGCATGATTTTTTTTCCCTTTGAGATCTGATATGTTTTCAAAGTGTTTCTTTAACTTTTTTGAGAAGTTCACATAATAAATACTTCTGGTAATGGCTGAAGAAATCAACGTGTAAAGGAACCATTAGTAGCAGGGGAGGTCTAGGTTAATGAAGTTGGACTAAGCACACGGAAAGGC
The DNA here is from genome assembly GCA_026402145.1 of Polypterus bichir lapradei. NCBI lineage: Eukaryota > Metazoa > Chordata > Cladistia > Polypteriformes > Polypteridae > Polypterus > Polypterus bichir. The sequence continues at coordinate 44,613,282 of JANRMT010062837.1, read as the reverse complement.
ATTATCATTATCATTGTTATTGCTTTCTAAACATTGTCTTGTTTAGTTTTATAGTAATTTGAACATACAATAATGACAAGACATTTTTAAAATCAATGATCAAATTCTTCTGTAGTTTCTGATATCTGGCAGATTACAGTTCATCTTTATCAAATGAAACCGGTTTAGGGTGACCTAGAAGAATTAGAAGAATTTTCATTTACATGGCACTCATAGAAAAAAAGAAAATGCATAAAATATATCACTAATTGGAAAAACAAAATTTCCACAATGGAAAAAAATGCACACACTCATATATATATGCAGGTATGGCAGGTAGCAAGTATGAAGAAAAACGATAACATTGCTTTAAAATATAACATGTATAAACTCTACTGATGTCCTGCCCATCTCACAGCAGTAAAACCAATATTCTGGGCTAGAAATACATACTCTTAAGTAAATAAATAATTATCTTTGCTATCATCCTCCAAACAAATAAAACCATAAAGTGGTCATTTTCAGTATTTTGATGCCTGGCTATATTATTTATATCCTGTCATCTTTATTCCTCTATAATTACAAACAGGGGAATCCCTTTAATTTTTGCTCACTGAGCATAACACCTTTTACACTGATTGAATGATAGAATTGCAATTAAAGCACATAATTGCTTAATGTTTGAATAGATCCCATAAAACCATTAACATTCAGCTCTCAAAATGCTATGCATTTATGTTTCTGTCTTGTGACAAGTATTGTATAATTACTTCTATCAAAACTATTGAAAAGTGTGTGAGAGTGCACCTTTTTTCATACAGTATCTTAAGAGGCTCTTTCTGTGTGTGTTTTACCACTGGTATATATTTTGGCATAATAATAAAAAAATATTATAACTGCCTTGCCAGTTTGTTTAATAATGCAGTTTCCTTAATGCTTTATAGTTGTGATAAAGAGCAAAGGTGATATACAGAGCAAAGGCGTTTTAAAAGGTGACCTCTTCAAGAGCAGCAGCTAATTAGAAATTGAACTTTCTTTCATCTGCACCTATCTGGCAGTAAAATACATCTCAAAAGGATTGACAGAGCAATTGTTGATTAACTTAGACATAAGCAAGCAGTTTTTGTAAGGCCAAAGAATACAGAATACAGATTTTGGTTACAGAATGATCCTTACAATGGACAGCTGTATTTTGTGTCAGTTTTATAGACTCCCAAGATGTAATTGATTGTGTTTAATGTGAAAAACCAAAATGTGGAATCACATTTAAGGCTGGCAGAATTAGTGTTAATAGCACTTAAAATGTAGTATGATTCAATCTGAATTGTCTGAATGCTTGGAATATACAATACAAACAGTATACATTATATCTCCATTCCTCATTTACTATTTAGAAAACTTAATGACTCCAGTTACAGCTTTGAGGGAATAATATACCTATAGTTATTTAGGGGTAACACAGTTTGTACATAAAATGCGTTGCTGTACAGGGTACACAAAAAAAAATTCATAGTGTTGGTTTTAGAGAATAACATGAAGACACTGCTGAAATGGTTAAGTAAACAAACTGAATGTTCTGGGGAATGGCTTAAGAAATTGGCTGATGTCATGTTCTTTCATGTGCCCAGTAAGACTTAACAGTGGTTACATACATAGAACATTTCATAAAAAAAGGATAAAAGCTGAACTTAAGAAATATGGAGAAGAACAAGGCTATAGTAGAATGAGGCTATGTTTGGGTTTGTAAGCTGGTTATGCTCTTTGCTGAAAACATCTCATGTCTTTTAACCAATCAGAGTTAAATATCAGGATTAATTCAGCGTTTTATGTAAACTCAACTCTCTATAAATATAGGTCTCTGTCTTTACTCTGACCATTCCTTCACAGACTGCTGTGATAGAATGTACCCTTCTTCATGAAGAGAAATTAAAGACCCATGATGGGGAGTATCCCTCTTAATGAATAGAAATTAATGAGGCAATGAACAGACTAACTCCTGCCTGGTTCTTCGATTTGACTAAATATTAAAATTCTCAAAGAGGTCCTAGTGGTGGACAAAATTTCTTTCTTTAATATACTTCGAATTTATTTCTTCAACAGTTTTTGCTACCAACATTAAGGTGGTCTGACTCCTCACAGTGAGGGACACCCAGCAGATTGGGAATCTCAGGAGAAGTGAGGCCAACAAGGTAGCTATGTCTGTTGAGACCATGTTTAGCAAAATTTAGGATCAGCCCATTCCCATCTGCGTGCAAAACCCAAGAATCTGGGGGATGTGACTATCCTAGTTGAGGAACAAAACTGTATAGGTAGGAGAAAGATTTTTCATTTGTTCTTTTGGGTATAAGGCATTGGGTTCAGGGTCAAATAGCTAACTTGTATGATAGATGGTCAAAATAACTGTGTTACAAAATAACTAAGTTCTCAAAGGTTGCTACCAATGGGAGGGTCAATACCACAGCAGAATATAATTAGAATAAGTGAGAAAATTGCAAGCATTTATTGTGATTGTAGGGCTGAATTAATAGGTCACTCAAAGGAGAAGTGTAGTTTTAGTACAAAGTTACAGATATGGTGAGATTACAATGTTATAGTAGATATAAGAGCACTCTATGAGACTTTTGTCTGCCTAGGAGAGAGCTTATGTCATCTCAGGGATTTTCTGGGATGCATCAGAGACTTCGGTGAGTATAAATAGTGCTGGCACTATTGTCTGGAGGAGTTCTCTAGATCTCACTTTGGGTTTGGCTAAAGGTCTCAGTAGAAAGTATGTGGAAGATTGATGGTTTTATTATTGTAGTTTGTATATTAAATAAATATAGAGTATGTATGAAAATAATGAAAAAGTGTAAAATGCTGTTTTAGTTCTATAAGGTGACATGTTTGAGGAAAATGTGGTGAGTAATTAAATGTGTTAAGAGAAGGCCAAGCGTGTCTGAAAATGTATGATGTTTATATATATTGTGGACACAAACTTTGAAATATCTGGGTCAAAATATGAGTTTTGAATACGTGTAGTGTTTGGTATAATGAAGATATTTCCATTTTTGTCTATAACAAAATGTTATTAAATGTACAAAACATCTTTCCTTCAAACCCTGATCAAGTTTTAAGGAAAGAAATATTATATAATATGGGGGGGGGGGGGGGGGTTCTTTCAAGGATAAAAATGCTGATCAGGTGCGTGTGTGAGAATGAGGGTGAGTACACTGTGATGCTTTTGGGAAGTGCAGAAATTATACTGAGCATAGATAACACTGGTTGTGTGTGTGATTGCTGATTAATGAAAACAGGTTCCAAAATGTGAAGGACATTTCAAGTGCACATATAAGGTATGGACATTGTTTTAAGATAGTTTGAATATGAGTCTTTAGGTAACTTAAGAACGTATTCGGAAAATAGTTTGAATATGATTCTTTAGGTAACTTAAGAACGTTTACGTAAGAGTGATATGGTGACACATTGATTAGCACTGCTGCCTGGCAATAGAAAATAAAGGTTCAAGCTTGTATGTTTTTTTGTATAAAGTTTGTGTTTTCTCAATGTTAGTCTGTATGTTTTCCTGGGAATGCCTTCTTGCTATAGTTTCTTGATGTGTAGTTTCCTAGTTGTTAGAAATTTTCATTGTTGTTACAGAATCAGGGTCACCAAAGAAAGATTCATCCTTATTGTCACTCATTCAGTTTGTGAATGGAGTATCCTTGACCAGTGCCAAGTAAAGCTGAGCTGGATGGTCTTGAATTTCAATACATTTTGCTGAACAATTGGGAGTTGGGTCTTCGGAGAGTTTTGGATGTTTGTTTGTCCTGACCAGTACAGTGAGTGTAAGCAGAGTTTAAAGATAAAAACAGTTAACTCGTTCTTCTTTAGAATTCGTTTATTTCTGTCTCTTTCTGTGCATTGGTTTGTTTTCTTAACAGTGTGTAAGTAAATAAATGTCTTACCATGTGACAAATTAAGGGAAAATAAGTGTAAACATGAGAGGTAAAGAGTATGTACAGTAAATGCTTTAAACATTCTAGAAAAGATAAAACTTGAATGAATTTAAATGTGTTAAATACAGTTTTAAGTGACTTTGAGTATGTATAAAAGGGATCTTTGTAAGTGAAGTGCATTAAAAATAAGTTTAAATCAGTTTGGGAACATGTTTGCTTAAAGACAATGCGTAAAAATATAGAATGTTGTTTGCAAGGAGGAAGTGATCAATAAGTATGCTTAGAATTGGGAATATGTATAGGTCTGAATTCATACTGAAAATGATATGATTAAGGGCAAAGAAAAAGTCTCCATATTTCATATAATGTGTGCACCCTTCATTCTGAGTACTGACCATGCTTTAAAGGGTGGAGGTTCTTTCGGTAATTTTAAAATAAATTTAAATTTAAATAAAGTAAAAGGAGACATATTCTCTAAGCCAGCAAGGGACCTGGTGATGAGCACTGGCTTCCAATTTGGGTAGTGTTCCATACTGACATAAGCCATACAAATAGCAGGTGTATAAATAACTGTGCATTTTCTACAGAACCAATACTCCGGAAAAGAAGTAAGGAAAATCTCAAAAGATATCAACAAAACTGCATGCATGAACAACTAGCCTTAACAGGAGGTTATGGGTAAAAGAGATCAATGTTGGAAAGCATAGATAAATTTAGAATATTTTCTTACTAGTTTAAAATACTGTAATGTTTAACTTTCAAAGAAGAAGAACCTTTACTCTCAATATGCAATAACATGGTACACTAATCATCCAGAAGGTATTTTAAATATAAATAGATTTTAAAGGCATTGATGCAAATGTGATATATTGATTTCTTTTCTCATCCACTCCTTAGATTATAGGTAATTTGCATGTTTTAAATGTGAAATACAATAGAATGATAATTATTTGGATAATTACATAGCTAATGGAAGGTTTAGTCCTATGATTTAATGTTCTAATGAAACATTCAACTGACTTTGTTAAAGTTGTAAAGCCTAAGGTAGAAATATACATGTTAATTCAATTAGTAAAACAATAGCTTAAAAATACTTTTAACTTTTATATAGCATGTGAAGAGATAATAATAGATGTGTTTCAAGGTAATTTCTGCTGATCTAAGTAACATTTAAAGTAATTTAATAGGACTATATGCATGAAATGATAAAATATATTTTATATGAATTAGTTAGCCTTAGACAAAGTGAAACCTAAATTACTTTTATGAATAGTTTAATATCTGAAACTAAAACATAAAGAAAATTATGAATATGCTTGAGTAATATTGTGTAATTGGAAAAGGGGAATGTGGACTCTAACTGTTTTTAGTTTATTTTGATCTCATTTCTAAAACTAATTAAAAATTTACCAGTCCAGCCTGTGGATTTCTTCCTTGACTCCTGCATGCTATACTGACTGTGAGATGTTCTCAGGAGTACACTGGTGTTATATTGCCATCTGTTAAAGGGTACAATGAACAAAGATACAAATACATTTGTAGTTTAGAATATTTGACCGTAATTTTCTTAATTTCTACTAGAACCTCCATAGAACATGGCTTTTAACTATAAATAAATAACCTTCACACCACTCTGCCTTCTCTCTTTTCTTTTGTTGTTGTTTCCCATCACTGGATAATATTTGTGTTATCTGTAGATGAATTATAACATTCAGCTCTTATTAGTTGTTATATTAATGGACCGGTCTCAGGGTTTTTCCACTAACTGATGCCCCCCTCTTAACAATACTTCTAAAATATATTATGATAAATTGGCACAGGTGTCAAAAAGGGGGGTAAAGTGTTGACTTTGTAATATAGCAATTGAAAAATAGATATTGCAAAGTTATTTTCATAGCAGCAAAGGCTATGTGCCAATAGTTTGAATATTGCAAGACCAACTGAATGCCTTTACCCTTGGTATATATTAAGATTGATTTTATTTCATATTGTGAATGATTTAGTTGTTATGATGGATATGCTTTTTAATTGAACGGAGTTCACAAAAACAGCCAAACTAGATACAACTATAGAGGAAAACTTTTACTCATGGATCTATTTTGAACATAGACAAAATGAAAATGAAACGTCTACATTGTGCTTACCACCTTTAGAATTCTCTTTGACTATTAAGAAACAAATTGGCCAAGATACAAGCAGAAACAGGATTAAAATGGCTATGTTTTACCACGTGTTATTGTTGATAAGGGTAACCCTTACGAAACAGGCCTAACACATCATGAGATGTTAATATAGGATCCATAAGTGACTTTCAGCAATTACATGTGAAATACTGCAATACTGACTAACATTGAGGAAAACTTTCAAGTTCTTTACATATGCAGGTAAAAGTTGCTCATCCTAGAGCATCACAGTTAACAGCACCAGAGGTTGGGCTGTAGCAAAGGTCTGCAAGTAAATGAATTATTCAGCTTCAAAGAGAAACAAGCCATTACTGAAAGGGGATCAAGCCATGGATCTGGCCATCAATCAATTGACTACTGGACTTCTGTTTGTTGCAACATTTTCAAGTTCCAGTTAAAGGGATCACAGATTCCTAATGTGAAAAAGCCAACTAAATGTTTCAAGTGTTATGTGCTGGTGATGTCTGACACCTAAAACGATCGTCATGGGTTTTGACTCGTAAAAGTCTTCTACCCACTTTGGATCAAGAGTTTTAGATATTACTATTCTTTTTTCTTTTGGTATTGGACCCCAAGATCTGACTATCATATTAAATCTCCACTGTAGAAGGAATATTTTCTGCAGGAATATCTTTCATAGAGGATTTGAACCGTGGAGCTATGGTGGAAAAGTTAATTACTTTCAAGCATATGTAGTTAATGAATATTTGTAACTATTGTTTATTAATGGAAGTAATGCATGATTACTCTGAATTCAAATTGTTTAGGATTTAATCTGTAAAGCAATTGGGATAATATAATAGAATAATTTAGAAAATGTGATTAGTATAACATGGTCAGTACCTAGTGTAAAAGCAATGTGTAAGAGTAAATGTTAGATAAGTTTTATAGGCCCATTTATATTTGGTATGAAAGGACAACAGTTACCTTTAAGGATTAATGTTTACATGTACTTTGGACTACGTCCATGCCCACTACCCACCTACTGTGGTTAATCGGAACCTAACATATGACAACTACCATTTTTAGCATTATACTGTATTAATGATTATCATCACATTAGCACTTACAGTATTACCAATTAAAATCTGTCCAATTAAAGCATTATTGGTTATTGATTTTAAAAATAGAACAAATAGTATAGGGTTTAACATAGAGGGAGATTTGTTAATTGAGAAGAATAATAGTAAATTTATGGGATGGTATATAATAAGTGTTTTTGGAATTGGGACAATCAGGATAAGATGTCTAAATTCATTAGTATAGATAGAGATATAGTTTAAACTAGCAGTTGTTGGTAGAAACACAGGACAAATAGTTAAACACAACAGAGATGAAGTGTTGTGTGCAGTCTGTGAATTGGACAGCTGTGATACAAACCAAAGATCGCAGCAAGGAGCGGAAGATTTAAGAAGCTTGGGTAAAACCCTTGCATTTTAAATGTGACCTTGAAAAGGGCCTATGACTTGCATTAATGAGAAGGGAGGAGGGACACCTACTATCAACAAGGTAACTGCTTGGAACAATGGTAAGAGCCTAGTATAGACCACAGCCGGATATAAATCAGGGCGACTTATGTTGTAGGATGTGAGCATGAGGATGCAGACATGGTTGGTTGCATAAGGACAGTGTCTCTGGTTGTTGTATACATCACTAGCAACATAAGCTACTAACATTTGAGTTTTTAAAGTAAATACTTGTGTTGTCCGTGTAACCACCAATAGTACTACTAAATGGTCAGATGTGATAAAACAAAACAAAAAACTATAGGACTAAGTACATTTTTATGAACTAACATAGCTAATGTTTATCAGATAAGAAACAATTCGAATAGTTACTTCAGAAAGAGGGACAATACAACATTAAGTAGTTATTTATAGTTTTCTACAATGTTGTATCATCATACTTAGAAGCTATGCAGTTTTGAAAATCTGTGTTTAAAAGGGAAAAAATTTGTAAAGGAGTACCTTTTTCATACACATGATTTGTGCAATTAGAAAGGATTACAGTACAAACACCTAGGTCAACTCCAAGCCATAACTGGACTTCTTTGAAAACTAGTCCAGTAGTGCAATTGCATAGCCAACTTGATACAGGCAATATTAGAATGAAGAGAAGTAAAGACCTTAATATAAAATGGGAAACCAAAAATAATAGCATGTTTATGGCGCTATGGACAGGAACCCAGAATGATGAGTGGTACAATTGGATCACTTATACAGCCAAATATACTTCGTATGGGGAGCAATATTGACCAAGGTATTGTGATAGGTGTTGCATTTTTGTGATTTTGTCTTCTGTTTTATTACCAAGTACTTCTCTTCACCAAAACAGCTTTACAAATTATTGATCTGCAAGTCATGGAAGCAAATTGCAATCTTCATCTTGTTCTTTCCTTTGACTATTAAAGTGCAAAGTACCTAGGTTGGAGCATTCTTCATAGAGGATTTTGTCCTCAGATGAAGAAAAAAGGAGTTTGATATACATTATTGTTTGATTTTGCTTTTCCATGTTTGCTGCTATTGATTTCATGTGATTATCTTAAATATTACTGATTTACACTGATTTCTGTTTTCCTCAAATTCGGCTGGCCAGGGTTCTTTTATTTCCTTTTAGTTTGAACAAAAGGGGGCTTGGTTTTGAAGATGAACACAAGCTTCAAACACACACAGGTTATTGAAAGCTGTCACCTCTTTCACTTATTCTGGGTCCAAAATATAGTGGGACTTACGGGAATAATATAGTTTTATTTAAGGGTAATGTAATTTGTGCATAAAGTGTTTTGATGTGTACTGTACATTAAAAGAAATACCCAGCATTTGTTTTCGCGAATAGCATGAAGAGACTGCTGAAATGGTTAAGTAAACAAACTGAATGTTCCAGGGGATGGTTCAAGAAATTGGCTGATGTCATGTTCTTTCATGTATCCAGTTAAGACTTGACAGTTGCCACTTACGAAGAAAATTTAAATAAAAGGATGGTAAGAGCTGAACTTAAGAAATATAGATAACAAGAATGCAGTTGAATGACACTTTTATTTTGAGATATGTAAGCTACTTATGCCCTTTGCTGAAAACATCTCACATCTTTTAACAAAAAGAGTTAAATGTCAGGATTAATTCAGCATGGCTACGTAAATTCAATTATCTATAAATGAAGGTCTCTGTCTTTACTCTCTGGCCATACTTTCATAGTCTGTTGTGATAGAGTATATCCCTCTTCATGAAGAGAAATTAAAGACACAATGAAGAAGCTTCCTCCTGCCTGGTTCTTCAGTTTGATTAACTATTTCATTACTCAAAGAGGTCCTAGTTGAGGAAAAAAAACCTTTCTTGAATATATTTCCAATTTATTTCTTTCACACAGCATATTACCTCAGAGGGATCTAAAAATACCTATAGATTTAATACCTATAGATTTTAATTTACTTCTCCACATGGCCCACAAATAATTAGAAAATGATTCAATTAAAGTCAATCTGTATCCCAAAAATACTGATCTAAAAATGGAAATCTAAAATTTTAACTACTTCCAAATTAAATCAAATCTATTTTTTATGAATGGGAAAATGCTTCAATAAATAAAGCGCTAGACCTACTTAAAGATAAGAATGGATCATGTCAATTGAACTGGAAGAGGTAGAGCTTATGTGGGCAAAGGCACAAGATACAGTGTACTAAAAAATACTGAATGGTTTAGAGTAAGTTTGTACCTCATTATGGAAAAGAACCATTGGCATTTGAATAAACAGATGAGTAGTTCTTTATTCTTTATATTACTAGTACACAACAAGCACAGTGAAATACGCGTGGTGCATTTAAGAACCTCTATTCATTAGAATATATATATAGACGCCTTCTTAAGGGAAGGACCAGGGGAAGGAGCTTGCAAGGGGCAGTACCTTCCCTGGGACAACAGAGGGAAGTACCCCTAGCTTGCTACGGTACCACGGGTTTGGAGCATAGAAGCATGGTGGGAAGTGATTTATGTAAGTGTTTCCCACATTTGAATAAACGTGTGTGTTGCTGCACTTGTGCCTGTGTCTGCTTTTTGAGGAGCTGGTGGGCTCCCTTGTGGTCACAAGTGGCATAAACATACAAAAAAATTAAAATATGTAACACATATAACCTTATTTATCATTACATAAAATAATTTGTTAACAGAAGTAGTCTTTTCTTGTAATTTAATTATAGTATTTTAATTTTGAGATTACTGTTTTAAATACATTCTATTTAAATAAAATTGAAATGGAAGAAAATAAACAATACATTTCAATGTTCCAATATATTTACTTTTATTGTTGACAAAATATTGAAAGGTTACACTTTAGGTGTGTTATTGCACCAAATAAACATGTCAACCAAAAGACAAGTAAAAGCAAACATTAACAGTTTTTGGTAACAGTTCCAGTTGAAGAAGGAATACAATTGACAATATCAGCTATATCCTTGTGAATTTTTGGACAAAGACATTCATTAAAACTGGATACAATCCTCTAAAACTTAATTTCACTGGAGAAAGACACAAAATATTTTAACTATGTAATATCAACTGAGCCCTAAATATGCAGTCCTGAGGAAATATAGAACACAAGTGGCTGGACATTCCTGTACCTAATTAAACTTAAGATAGTTTTTACATAAGGCAAAATAACAAGCACCTGTTCACTGTTTCCTTTGTATCATTTATGACAAAGGGAGATTATGAAAATTGTGAAGGTTTAGAGAAGCTATTGTAATTAAAGAGGAAACAATAACAATATGGTGAATACAGAGGCATGAGATGAAGTGAAAAAACAGCAACAAAAAATACAATTAGGGGAGAAAAAAAAAGCAGCCATTGCTTCTCACAGTAGACTTGACATATAATTTCCTTACATTGCAAGCTGCTTTTTCATTACAATACAATACAATACAGTTTATTTTTGGATAGCCCAAAATCACACAGGAAGTGCCGCAATGGGCTTTAACAGGCCTTGCCTCTTGACAGCCCCCCAGCCTTGACTCTCTAAGAAGACAAGGAAAAACTCCCAAAAAACCTTGTAGGGAAAAATGGAAGAAACCTTGGGAAAGGCAGTTCAAAGAGAGACCCTTTTCCAGGTAGTTTGGGTGTGCAGTGGGTGTCAAAAGAAGGGGGTCAATACAATACAATACACAGAACAGAACAAATCCTCAATACAGCATAAAAATAAAAAAATTTAGAAGTACAGAGCAGAATTTAACAGTAGATAATAAGATTTGGATATTTTTAGAGTCCTGGAGACCTCATCCATCAAGCTGCCTCCTCCATTTGGCCATTCCACGGCTGAAATAGTGCTGGGCCAGCCAATCCAAAGAAAGGACCCCATTGTTTGCAGCTTGGGTTTTAGTACAATGTTTCCAGGTGTGAGAAGTTCCTGTTGGATGAACTGGAATGACTTGGGGTAGTTGAGATGCAGTGCATATGTAAGTCCAAACAGAATGCACATAGCATTTGGCAGGTCTTGAATGTCGTTTATTACAACATCTCCCTCAGTGGTGATGATATTCAGTGAAGCTGGACTGAGAAGAAGGGAGATGAAAGCTTCGTGCCCAGTGAAGAGGATCCCTATGTCAAGGTGGCGGAATGAGTCAACCAGTGTCTGAATATCAGTTGGCTCTATAGTCTTTTGGAAAGTAAAATGAAAACACAAGTTTAATTAGTAAAATGACAAGAAATTAATTGTCTATAAGAATGCTGAACCAAACAAGCATGCTTTAACTGTTTAAAGACAGTGGCACTTTTTGTGACATGTTGTCATTACATAAGCTGTGAATGACAATGCAATGCAAATGTATAATGAATATGGACCGTCCCTGGTCTGTTATGAAAGCTGATAAACAAGTTAGCATTTTATTTCTCTTAAACTTAGCTGATCTTCTGTGAAAAGAGCAGGCCAGCATTCCACCATCTTGCTTATTGCAGGTTCAGAGTCTAACACCTCTTTCCTTCTCAATGCATGCGTCAAGTCCATCTTCTGTTTAATAAGTTGTCCATTTGGTTTTCGTGTCTGCATTTCATCAACTAAGTCTTTGTAGACCTGCCTGATCAAATCCTTCCAGAAAGTTGGGCAAGTAGTTGAGTTCTCCTTTCTTTGCCTGTTCAACATTTTCTGTAACATTGCATTTAAAGGAACATATACAGCACTAGATTTTCTTAATCTATAAATAATAAACTGCACTGGCATAACCAATGTAAAGTTTTTGCGCTCTTAAGCTGCTGTCCTTTTAGCAGTTGATAATGAACTGTCCTTGTAATGACATTGCTCTCTGAGGCAGTCCTGACCAACTGCCTCACAGCTGAATCATCTAAACCTGTGTGTTCTTTCAGAATGTTCTGGACCAATTTATGCAGCAGTGGCTGAGACAGTTCACATACCTATAAACACTGTTAGATAACTTCTTGTACAGAACTTTCTGGAATATGAAGGATGGTGTACATTTTTTAAAAAAGAGCTGCTAGATTGTGCTCCACCTGTTTCCCTATATCATTAAACTCTTCATTGCTGTAATCCTCACTGTCCTCATTTGGAGGCATATGTTCTTTTTGGGCCATTTTGTTACCTATACCAGTGGAGATTATTTCTAGCTTAAATGTCCTTCAATTGTCTGTTCTGTGCTCTTTACTTCTATATGCATTAAATATGGAGTACACATTAATTTGAAAGTTACATCCTTTACAAGGACACTGGAGTCTGATGAAGTGAGTATGTGTACTACACAGATAAGTGAAAAAAATGCTCCTGTGCAGGTTGCAGAACAATCACATAACTGACAGTGAATATAGTTACTTGGGCAGTTTCACCAATATATGTATCCTGGGCTTTCTAATGAACCTTACATAAGTGGACCTTACGTGCATTAATAGAATTAAATGTACACAAACATTCTTGGTGTAAGCAAGGAACCAGCACAGTTCTACTATAGCTCCCATAGGTAAGCCCCTTTCTCGCATACAAACTCACAATACTTGCACTTCCACTGTATTTTCACAAGATCTAACACAGAACAAACAACTTTTAAATAAACAACTGTTGCAGTTACATTAACTTGATTCAAAATGTTAACCCATCTTTGTTAATGACTAATTAATGACCTCTTCCTTTAAAAAGTTTTCAGAGTTACTGCTATAAATGCAGCAAATCACTTGTGTGCAAACTTTAACACCACTATGAATCAGTATGCTACCATACCCAACAGAAATGAGCTAGTGTTAGCCAGAACCACATGCAAACCTCCACATAGGCCTAATTCAAAACATTGCATGTACAGTGGTGTGAAAAACTATTTGCCCCCTTCCTGATTTCTTATTCTTTTGCATGTTTGTCACACAAAATGTTTCTGATCATCAAACACATTTAACCATTAGTCAAATATAACACAAGTAAACACAAAATGCAGTTTTT
>JANRMT010062837.1:44561246-44599362 GCA_026402145.1 Polypterus bichir lapradei | reverse complement strand
AAAAACTGCATTTTGTGTTTACTTGTGTTATATTTGACTAATGGTTACATGTGTTTGATGATCAGAAACATTTTGTGTGACAAACATGCAAAAGAATAAGAAATCAGGAAGGGGGCAAATAGTTTTTCACACCACTGTATGTTCAAGTACTAACGATGCATCCAGAAACAAATGTGACTGTAGCAAGCTTTTTCGTGACACCTAAGTTGCAAGCTCCTTGCTCAAATTATACAGTACTAGGTGTCCCCTGCAGCCCCGCCCACATAGAAGTGAAACAGGACAAAATTTTAAAAATCAATAAAAAAATATATAATTTGTATTGAGAAGAATTTATATTTATAGCTTTCATATCCGAGGGCCTCTTGATATATAATATTTTTGGTTTTGCTATCAGGGGCTAGGACATATTGATTTCTTGGGAAACTAACCCAGCAGAAAGCAAAGTAAAGCTGACTATGCGAAACGCATGTTGTGTTAAGATCAATACCTGCCAACTTGAGTGTCTGTCTTTGGGCCTTGTTAATTGACAATGCAAAACAAAGCTTCACCGGAAACTGCAGTCTCTTGAATTGAAAGGGCATGTCCGTCACAATTAGAGTAATGGGAGGGATTAAAACCCTCTCACCAATGCCACATCAGACCAATTTGAATGGAGGCTGGTGTGTGAGTGAGGAGGGCCCTGCCTGCTTCCCCCTACCCAAGGCCCACAGCCTCTATGTCGGATTTTCACGAATAAAACTCTGCCGCAAGCGAGCTATGATACTTTGCATGATGAGAGAAGTCACAAAATCAAACGGAATGATAAAGCAAATTATTGAAAAAACCCTATCTAAATACATTAAGTAGTTCTCTTGTGAAAAGTGGACAGACATACATACAGATAAACGTTGGATTTTATATACAGTGGACCCTTGACTTATGAACTCAATTCGTTCACGAGGGCTGGTTGTAACTCAAGTTGGTTGTAAGTCAAGACTATTTTCCCATAAGAAATAATGGAAATACCCATAATGCGTTCCGAACCTTCCACTGCAACACTTACTTAACTTTTTCATAAAAAAGGGTTGTATAATGTGCATAATTTACCCAAACACCAATAATTTTTCTAATGTACTAACCAAAAAGTTATAAAAAGTGCCTAGCCTACCAGAAACAACAATTTCATACTGTACTCACCATTTAATTTAACACTTTTGGGCTGCAGGGAGGGAGGAGGAGGAGAATGAAACGGAAGGTGGTTATTGTTTAGAAGGAGCCTCTTTTCTTTTTAAAATTATTGAGATGGTGGATTTCGACATGCTGTACATATCGTATTTATTTCCCAAAAATTAGCATTAGAAAATCAGGTGCACGTCATACACGAGGAAACTTCTGCTTTATGGAGGACTATTTCGGACAAAATTAAATAAATAAATAAATGTATCATGAAATGAAGCCTTAATAAATAAATTTGTCATGAAATGAGAGCATAAATAAATAAATGTGTCACGAAATATATTTTTCGTTGCTTATTTATTTATTTCATTTTGTCCGTAACATTCCTGCAAACCATCATGAAATACGACTTGAAATAAAACTGTCACTTTCACTCGTCAAAGTTGAGAGGGTGGGCTCTAACACACCCTCTAGTTACTGATTGGTGAATCGATAGCACAAGAATTAATTAGAAAAATGCTTACTACTGCCGATGGAATGCCCTAAGCAGCACCAACTAATATTTTGAACTGAACAACTTTGCCACTGATTAGAGCTGTACAGTTGTTTGAAAAAGTAGCTGCGAATATGCACCTGACTTTATACTCGTAAAACAAGGGTCAAATATTCAGTTCAACATATTAGTTGGAGCTGCTTTGGGCATTCCATGTCAAAGTACCTAAACTAATACAGCCGTTGCAGTTTACCATATGTCAAACTGGCTCATTCGCCTTGTGATTGTCTTCTCCGATACAATATAGATCTGCAATCTGTCGTACTTTTAAACCGCATAACAGAAGGTGTTCTATTGACTCACCTGGAATGTCAAAGGATGGACGTCCAGAGCAGGGAACTGCGTCACCTGAACTGGAGTGTAGTAGAGTCCGTTCCACCTGTTCTTCGATAATTTCAAAAATAGTTTCATCTACATCGGAGTCTAAAAGGGCCACCAACATTCTTCCGATAAATCTTCAATTCTCTCTCTGAAATACGTAATATCTTCAGCAGAATCCATTTCATCGGCAGTAGTAAGCATTTTTCTTATTAATTCTTGTGCTATCGATTCACCAATCGGTAACTAGAGGGCGTGTTAGAGCCCACCCTCTCAACTTTGATGAGTGAAAGTGACAGTTTTATTTCAAGTCGTATTTCATGACGGTTTGCAGGAATGTTACGGACCAAATTAAATAAATAAATAAGCAACGAAAAACATATTTCGTGACACATTTATTTATTTATGCTCTCGTTTCATGACATATTTATTTATTTAGGCTCTCATTTCATGACACATTTATTTATTTATGCTCACATTTCACAGTACTTTTATTTATTTACGCATATATTTATTTATTTAATTTTGTCCGAAATATTCCTCCATACTGCTTGGGCTCGCTCGCGCACTCACGCTCTCTCGCTCGTAGGCTCGCCCACTCGCGCTCTCTCTCTCTCGCTCGCTCGCCCACTCGCGCTCTCTCTCTCTCGCTCACTTGCTCGCCCACTCGCGCTGTCTCTCTTGCTCGCTTGCTCGCCCACTCACGCTCTTTCTCTCGCTTGCTCGCCCACTCGCGCTCTCTCTCTCGCTCGCTTGCTCGCCCACTCGCGCTCTCTTGCTTGCTCGCGCACTCGCACGACAGTGCTCTCTCTCTCTCTCTAAACGCTTCCTATACAATCACAACACGCATCGTACATGGGGCAAAACTTTTTTCGCAATTTTCTTTGTAAAAATTAGGGTGCGCATCTTACACGAGGGTGCGTGGTACATGAGTAAATACGGTATTAGTGGGATCGGTCACATGAACACCACTCTCATATTTCCACACATTTCCTTCTTCGTTTCAATTCTGATCGCTTTCTTTACCTTCGTAACCTTCTCTTCCTTCCTTAGCAATTATGCGTCTTGCTTGCCATGATGAATTATATATATATAGATAAATCACTGCACTGACTGAAATTACGTCCACAAACACATGTATCTGGGCTCCGACTGACGCTTACGAACGCTCTCGGCTGTTTGTTTACAATCGCACAAGCGGATACACGTGACCGCATTCGGGTCGTAACGCAAGATGTTGGTCGTAAATCAAAACAAAAATTTTGGTCGTAAATCAAGTTGTTCGTATGTCAGGCCGGTCGTATGTCAAGGGTCGACTGTATATAGATATCTCAGTTAACATAAATATACAAACTCGCTTGATATACACTATACTAAAGCACTCCAATTTTTCACTTCCTGCCCAAGGCTGTTTTTACCCACAAAATGTGATCAAAATAAGACCAATTGCCAGAAATATATCTGAACATAGTTCCTTTACACACTCATCACTCCCCTTGGTGTAACGTTGCTTTTAGAAACAAACAGCTTTCGAACAGAGCAGTAATGCAGCACAAGCAGGCTTTTCACACAATTTGGAACTTGAAGTGCTTAGATATGTTTCTAGGGAAATTTTGGAATAGGCCTCCACCCCTCCCTTCACAAAAACTTAACATATTAAGTGATCTCTGCTTAACATGACCATTTCACTGCAGATTTCAGTTGAATATTGCAAACAACTGATTTGATTTAGTATTGAGGACTTTTTTTCTAAAACATAAAAAAAAAAGACCATTCAAAAGTTTAGTTAAAACAAAAATCCAGTGTAGGTATGATATAGTGCGTCCACAGCTCAGAATAAAAACCCAGTTTTTAAATAAATAATCGCTGCACTCGTGGTTTAAAGAGAGGGCGTGTTAGTGTGGCTGGAGCGGTTCCTGGAAGCTACGTGAGGCAGGCGTTTCCTCGCTTATGTGCACAGGTGAGGAATCGTCCGCATCTGTAATTGAAGCTGAGAGCTGCTAATCACCACACCTGAGCCACGTCCCCGTAATAAATAGAAGCGCGAGGCGAAAAGAAAGAACGATAAAAGAAAGGAAGAGGCAGAGTGCAAGAGAGCAGCACTGGGGAAAGAGAGTGGACGAGCCAGCCTGCTGTGAAAGAGAGAGGTCAGCGCAGTCAGGGGTCCCAGATGGAGCGAGTGATCGATGCTCATGGGACAGGATCGCTTCCGCTGAGGCTTTTAATAGAGTGGGTACGATCGGGGAAAAGTCCACCCTAGGGATCCCATGGATGACTTAAGAGTGCGAAAAGGAAGACGGGAGGACAACCAACCCCGAGCGGTCAGGCAGACGCCGGCGGAGGCAGCCATGATGGGGGTCAGTAGAATGAGGACCGCGGTGGTTGAAGTTTCTCCCGCTGAATATACCTTGAGTGAGCTGGAGAGACTGGGAAGGAACAGAGCTTGGCTGGTGTGACCCCAATGTTGTCAGTAGGATTTTAATCTTGTTTTAGCCTTGTTTTAATACCTGGGATTTTTACCTTTTTAATTGATTAATTATTTATTTAATAATGTTTGAAGCACTACACTGTTTATTTGAACACTTTGTTTGGACTGTTTTTAAATTAAAGCACTCTTGCACTTTTTTGCACCATCCCCTTGTTTTGTGATGTCTTCACTGTCCGGCTCATCCGGGTACATTACCTACGGTGTCGGGTTTAAGCTCTCCCAAAACAGAGATGGGAGCATGAAGTGGAACCTGCATCGTCACAAGGTGTTTCTGGAATTTGCCAGAATTAGTTCTGAAATAGGATTTAAAGCCACTCAGATAGTTTCACACAAATGTTAAGAAGTTTTTCTTCACACAGGACACTATAGGCACATGGAGTAAATTATCAGGTATCATGGAGGAGACCTTCAAAACTTGACTTGATGTTATTTTGGAAGAACAGGTGAGTAGGAATTAGAAGCTTTTTTGGATGAATGGCCTGTTTTCATTAAAAATATTATGTTCTAGTGACACAATGAGCTTGAAGTAGGAAAAGAGTTCAAATTGAAAAACATCTGTGGGTCATAATAGAGTGGCAGAGAGAGAGAAACATAACATACAATGCAAGTTATGAAAAATACTCAGTGTGATCACTGCCCTGTAAGAAGGTGTCTTGTGATAGTTAAGAAGTGGACAAGTATGAAAACCAAAGCCCGCCCACATCAGTGGAAGTCTGTATGTAAATTCACAGTGGGGCAACAAATGTCTTTGCTGAGTTCTTGCTGTTTTTGTGTGCTTAATTTATTTTAATAACAAAAACACCTTTAATTATATGCCCTGATTGCCTGTGTGTTTTGCATAATTACAAGAGTGCTGACCTGCCAGGAGGACAGTCTGCTTTCAGTAGGTGAATTTGTTGATTTTGTAAATTTAATACATTTTATACTGTAAAAAAGTTAATATTTTTGTGGCCTATAACCTTGCATTGATTTTGTTTTTCTCTCTATAAAATTAACTTTACTACAAGTTATGAATAATTTTAGTTTTTTTAATCTGCATAATAAATATTTTTTTAAAAAAAACTTCAAAGCCTTGTTCAACTAAATCAGTTTTCTCTGAAAAATTCCAGTAGAATATGTTAGTATTAGCTTTGAAAGCATAGCCTGTTTGTGCTTTGCTAAGCAAAACATTTATCAGTTAATTAAATACATTCTCCTGGTCATGGTGGTGGTGAGCTATACCTCAGTTAAAGAAATCTGTCACTGATGAACTTGCCAGAAGGAATCTTCCTGCTATGTAGAACTGTGTTAATTTAAAATAATGTTTGCATATTCTCTTTCATAATGCCACATGTATTCCCAAGTAAATGTAACAAGAGGATGAAAAAACATTGAAAGATGGATGTCTGCATTGTAGTTTCCTTTACTTTGTGAAACATCTGGTGTTAGTTCTTGCTGTGAAAGAACAATACAGCTGACTGACTGACAGAATGATAGGGGTCATCTTAAATATGTTGTACCAAGTAATTCATAGCTTATTTCACTAAGTCTACATATCTTGGTAGTCATAAATAAAGCAGAACACCTAATATTCAGACTATCTGTCCATACAGTTTGCTAAGGATTCATTTAAAGTTATCTCAAAGAAATATTCCATAGCTACTACTTCAATAGAAAGAAAATGTGAAAAGGGTCCATAGTTTCTCCCTTTTAAGCAATGTTTTAATGCTGAAACTTTTAATAATAAAAATCATATCTAATAAATCAAAGGAGCTGACTTCACTATCCTGAAGTTATATGAGACTAATGACAGTGAAAGACTTTTTTTTTCATTGGTGTAAGTACTGACATAGCAGTAAAACATTCACAACCCTGTAAGTACTTGGTGACAGATTAAAAATATTTCCAGTAAAACCAACGCCGAAAGCCAACAAAACATTTACTCTCAAGAACAGCAGTGTCTTACATTACATTTAAAGGTGACACCATTTAACCTGATCAATGAAGTGAAATACAGGTATACGTTTCTCCGGGATATTAGATAAGACTGTAAAGGACATGTAGCCCACCTTCAGGGTGTGTGTCAAGTTTGTAAATTCACTGAATGCCCTGACCAGTTTGTACCAAATGGATTGTATGATAACCTTAATGAATACATATCACAGTATGGCCAAGCTCTCCAAACAAAACCTTTATAACATGCTATATAATAAAACTTCAGTCTAAGTTAAATATGGCAGTGTTAAGATTCATTAAGAATTTATATTCTGAAAAAAATGACTGAAAAATTTTAATTTCTGTGAATCCAAGTATCTAACACAAACTATGATACTGAACTTTATATACAAGTAGAATTTTATACTTTACCATGTGTTTTCTAAATATATATATTGTGACAGATAGGGGGCGCTGTCGTCCCCTTGAACCCTCAGACCAGACGCCAGACACCAGATAAAAGTCCAATTATTATTTATTTTATAATAATAATGTGCACAAAGCACCCTCCACTCCACAATATTAAAAAACAATAAACAAATCCACAATAACAATAATCCTTCACTCTCCCAGATGTGTTGCCACCCTTCCTCCCGACTCAGCTCAAACCTGAGATCTCCCACAGTCCTTTACATAGTCCTTGACCCGGAAGAGCTTCTGAACCCTCAGTCCATGTGATTTCCTAGCACTTCCGGGTCAGATCAAAGCTCTTCTTTCATCCTGGAAGTACGTAATTTCTTCTGTCGCTGTGACCAAGACGTACTTCCGGGTTAGAGGTAAAATAAAAGTCTCCGAGCCTCTCTGCAGCGTCCCCTGGCGGCCCTGACGTTATCCAGCAGGGCTGTATAGGAAAACTCCAAAGTCAATGATGCCCTGCTAGAATTTGGGGCATCTCCATGTCGCAGGGATGGCTCCATCTGGCGGTCTGGGGGTATTGGCCGGGATGAATGTCTGGCCATAATCCACAATATATACGTTATTATTGATATCTTCATTTGCTATATGTTTGCTGTACTTTAAATAACTTCACCTAATCTTTTTTTCTTTTCTTATGATTTTGTTTCTCTTGTTCAAGGTGACTTTACTGTGTTTATGCAAACAACATCTTCAAAACCATATAACTGTTTGGAAGAACACAAAAGTTTACCCTCATTTCTCATTGTATGAAGCAAATATTAAAATTAAAATATTTTGACACTGTGACATTTAACAGTCAGTCAGAACTGTTTTGAACCTTTTATACGTGTATTTTCTATTTGTTTGTTTTTTTCTCCAGTCTCCATACTATTCCTGTTACCTTGTCAGTTTCTGAGGGAGTCATGTTGTCATTAAGGGGTCTGCTATGCATGAACATACATGTGCACACTAGTGTCCAGCACTCTCATACAAGAGGATGAAATAACCTAGCTTAGAAATGCATGTAAATATTTGTTATCTGATAAGAAAATTGCAGGCATCATAGACACTTGTTTTCTATTTCTCTTTTATTTTTCCAATTAAAGAAAATGTTGACCATGTTTACCATAATGTTTAACTAGAATCGAGGTAAAGTGAGTTCAACATGTGCTTAACATAAAATTTAGGATGTTAATATTTTTCAGTAGTCACAACATTTCTTTCAGAACAAAGGCCACTCTTCCCTAAAGTAATCATGAAACCAAAAACAGCTCTTGCCAGAAATCATGAAGCTGGTTAGATGGTCTGGTCATTTTTAGTTGAGGGGCTGATGATTTAATATTTTGAATAACTCTCTAGTAATCGTGGGAGTATTTTATATCTTTTTACACTGTTTTTTGATGTGTGAAGAATAGATATTCCTGTCAAAACATGTTTTTATTTTCTAGAAACTTTTTCCTTTCATTTTTAGAACTATTTAAAGTTGGTCAGAATCCAGATTTAGATGTAATGCACCAAAAAGTTTGGCAGCACATTTAATACAGCCTCCTTCAACACTGATAAAACTGCAATGTAATTGTTGTCCCAATATCTGTATAATCTCGACCATGTGTGAATGCTAAAATGCTAAGCCAAGACACATATCCTTTCCCTCATATCCTGTGCAATAAATGCAGTATGAAGTAGTTGTGTTAAAGTAAATATTTTAAATTATGTGGAAAATAAGATTCTATTTATATCAGTACTAGTAATATAACCTTCACAATTTGTTTCCTGTAAAAATATACAGCATATTCAAGAGTGTTGTTTCTGCAATAAAGGTATTCTAAAAATCAATATTTGCACAAAGTGTGAAGAAGGTACTTTTTAACCCTTTTATTATAACAACAAAAGTAAGTGATTGTATGCTACTGTAGCAGACTAGGAGACTTTCAGAAGGTGCTTCCTACTCTCAGAATCCAAGAGCATTTTGCGACATTTACTCTGTTGACTTAAGGGCATTTGTTGTACTTACTTTTTCCTTTAAATTTTGGAGTTAATTGCTTAAAAATGTGCTTTTGCTAGGACATTAGCTTAAGGATTCAAGTATTCAATAATTTATTGTCATATGTACAAGTACTATGCACAATTAAATGCTTGCTTGAATACACTGTTGCAGACAGAAAACATAAAACACCAATAAGCATGAACACAATTAAGTAACAAAGTGCAAGTAAAAGTGACACAATGATGTTCAAGGCAACATTACTGATTGTTCATGAGTCTTATCGCCGTTGGATAGAAACTTGAACCTTAAGGTCCGTGGACTTCAGGTTTTTCCCAGAGGATGGAGGATAAAAAGTGTCAATACAGGGTGGCTCAAGTCCTACCTGATGCTATTCACTTTTCCTGAAACAGCAGTGTAGTGTAGATGTCATGGATCACAGGGAGCTGTATGCCCATGATCTGATGTGCTGTTTTCACCACACACTGCAGAGCTCTACGGTTCTGAGCTGAGCAGCTGCCATATCATCCTGCAAGGATGGACTCAACAGCACACCTGTAGAGGCTACTCAAGGTTGTAGGTAACATCTGGGCCTTCCTAAGACTTTTTGAGTGTCTGTCTCTGGAGTGGCTTTGTAATTAAGAAATTTACAACCCGGAAAGAGAATGATGATAATCCTAAAACTGCTACATCTACAAAAGTCTAGGTTGAATACTTTAAATAGTACTACTGCCTTTGCTTTTTGCTTATGGTATTACACCATTATTAAGATTATATTGAATAAAATAACGGTTTCCTTTCATTGGTATTTTGTCAGTTTTTCTTGCTAGGGAATTAAGAGTTTATTATTAATTCCAGGTCAGTAGGGCATATTCTCTTTAATATCTATGCATGTCATAGTCTTGGGTAAAACAGAACTATATGAACAAGTGTGTACCTTAGGGGCTAAAGTACCAACTGCTTGGTGGAAACACCATAGCTCACAATCCTTGAGTCTGGTAAGCAGAAACACGAGCACACAATTTTAATAAATAGTGAATAGTGTAGTCTTGGGTGAAACAGTACTATAGTAAGGGTGTACATTAGTGGATAAAACCTCAACTGCCTGCTAGGAACACAATGGATGACAATCCTGTTCAGGAGAAAGCACTATATGTTACTACAGTCTAGCCGGTACAATGCTGCTAAGATTCTCACCGCTGTAAGGATGGTGATTTATTAATTTTTTTGGTGGGTACCCCAGGAACACACCTAGCCTTGGCCTGACTCACACCCCTCACACACAGAGACACTGAACCACAGGGCTTGAGCAATAATCAGAATGATTATATTTAAAAAAAAAATAGAAGGAAAAAATCAAGCCAAACATCAAACCTAACCAAACCTTCCCAACTACCTGATTGGCAATCACAAAAGTAAGTCAATACAGAAACAACAACAAACACGTTAAACATAAATGACAAAGGGTGCACTTCCTGGGTGTAGTGATGTTCACGGGTTGCAACAGTTCAGAGAAGAGTCCAGGTGGGGTCTTGTATTGTTGACAGATGTTACAAGTCTGAACATGGGACCGAACACCTTTGCGAACGTTGGCCACCATGCCACCTCTAAGATCTTAAAGAATGTCTTAGTGTGTCCAAGGTGTCCAGCAGTCGGGCTGTCATTATAGTACTGTAGGAACTTTGACACATGCATTTTGGCAACTACCAACTGATAATGGTAACCTGATCCCTACCCTAATCCTGATCCTTTGTAGGCACTCAAAAATATAGAGCACCTTGAAGTTCCTGATAATGTATGAAGCCAGGCCTCTTTTTTGGTCCCTCTTTCAACCCTTGACATACAGCACTAATGGCCTGTGACTGAACTACTGTATGTCCTGCATGTTCAGGGGCAGATCAGGCCAGTGGGTGGGGGCCGATACCACACATATTACAGAAGCCTGTCTAAGTGCATCGGGCAGTGCATCTGGTACCACATTTGCACAACCCTTTCAATAGCATATCTTGAATGAAAATTGTAGGAGGTACAACACCCACCTTGTTAATCTAGCCGTTGTATTTGGGCAAAAGAATGCCCCTGTCAGAGCCTGATGTACAGTGTACACCAAAATTGCCCCTGACCCCAGCCCCCCCCCCCCCCCGAAAATGGTGCTACTTCTCAACAGCCCATACAAAAG
This sequence comes from Polypterus bichir lapradei, assembly GCA_026402145.1. NCBI lineage: Eukaryota > Metazoa > Chordata > Cladistia > Polypteriformes > Polypteridae > Polypterus > Polypterus bichir. Next base: position 44,588,315 of record JANRMT010062837.1, on the reverse strand, counting down.
CAAGGCATTCTTCTTTAATGATGGAGTAACTGTACTCGCCGCCCTTCAGTGACCAGGATGCATACGCCACCACCCTCTCTTCCCCTTGTGCTCCCAGTGCTCAGCCCGAGGTTGCTTTTGTCAGTGAACCTGAAATGTCAAGGTCAGGTTGTGCCAGGACTGCTGGTGATGTCAGTGCCTTCTTGAGTTTCTCAAAGGACTCCTGGAGAACCACGGAACCACAGTGCTTGAATAATACTCAAAATGAGTATATTAAATAAAAAAATAGAAGGAAAAATCAAGATAAACATTAAACCAAACCAAATCCTCCACAGCTACCAGATCGGCAATCACAAAAGTGACTCAATATAGAAACAACAACAAACATGATCAACACAAATGACAAAGTCCATAACACAGTCCAATATGCAGCAGCAACAGATGGTGTGAAATGAAGAAGAAAAATGACAATCCAATGAACAACTTGCTTTAAGTAATGTATAGATAGTCCTACCGGTATTCCTGTTGCAGCGAGAGATGGTGAAATTTGGGAGCGTGAAGAAGCACAATGATAAATTTAACTCACTATTCACACGACAAGTAGGCACAAGACAGTCCACACATCCATTCAGGCACGATGATCCAGGAAAAGACAATAATCCACAAAGGTGGTGATATTGTTGACAAGACAGACAAACTCAGGTAAACTTAGACACAAACAATGGGGCCTCCCCTTTTACTGTATAGCCGGCTTCCTTTTAAATCTCCCGCTGACCGTTCTTGTCCCCAACAGTCTCTGCACTCTCCTCAAATGTCCAGTCAGAGCCATAGTGGGACTGCCGGGAGCTGAAGTTCTCAAGTCATGTAGTGTTGCTACAACAGTTTGGTTATGCACCTACATAGCACACAACATAAGGTTTACATTTAGTGTGAAAAGGAAAGTATTTTTCATAATATTACAATGAATTGAATTAATAATCTTTTGTAAGATTCATTCTTGTTTGCTATCCATTACAACTGGTGTGACTGGTGGAGAATTGTTTTCTGTTCTGCCTAAAGTGGATGAGCCTTAACCAAGAATCATGAAATGAAGAGGGGTGGTTTTCTGACAGTGTCATGATTCCAGAGCCTAATTCTTCATAACATAATAGACTATATTCTTATTAATAGGTTATGTAAAGAAAAAAAGTTAATATTCAAACATAAGAACATTCATGCTAACTTTGTCTTACTTACAATCCACCATTACACTAATTTCCATGCAATTACTTCATAGATGCCACTATGATCATTGTGTTTCAGTGCAGCTCCTAGTTCATTAAAACCCTTATAGAATGCTAATGACATATGGAGGGAGATGCATTTTTAAGTCTGTGGTACATAAATAGAAAACCTCAGTTACTCTTTTTCTATTACTGTGTGTTGAAAAGATTTAGACATAAAACATATGAGACATGAAGAAGCAAAAGAAAGAATTTTAATTTGGTATGGTGGTTCCTGGGGCAGTAATAGAAGCAGAAAATAAAATGTGCCTTTAATGAGTGTAAGTAAAGTTTAACAAAAGAATACAGGAAAACACCAGAAGTGCTAGAAATTCATTACACATTTGGATTCAAGTAAGACAACTGGTAGATAGTGTCTTCCTTTCTCTCCTAATGACTGGAGTAAAGAAGAGTGAGATGGAAGTCATACTATATAAAACAAAATTAAAATGAAGACCTCAAAAACACTGACTACAAACACAAGGAGGATGACTGGAAAGAGTTACAAGTCTTGGGCATGTGATGAGTGCACTTAATAAGAGAACTAGTTACAAATGAAGAAAGTGTCATTTTCAAATGTATTTGAACTCTTCAATGCTATGATAAGCAACAAGTAAAAGTTGAATTTTATTATTTCTTTACCCAGCACCATTTAATACATTACTGGCAGCAGCAAAGTCTACATGTAGTTGAAATTATTTAGAGTTCAAAGTATTACATTGTTGCTACAGATACCTTTTTTCCAGATACCTCTTAAAGTTTGATTTTTTTCTTTCTCTATAATAGAAGAAATAAACAGCAAATAAGCATGCTTGTTAGAAAAGCAAAGAGTTTTATTATTCAAGCATTGCTATGTCAGAGAGTACACTTCAATTCTAACAGAAGCCTGTCAGATAGATAAAGGTCCCTAGAAATGTATTCTTAAGAAGAAACAACTGTAGTGCCCCTTTATGGACTCAGCTGAGAGTACCCTTTTTTGGGTAAAAATGAATAGCCTTTTCCTACTTAACTATAAAGAAAAATATAACGCTTTGGAATTATAAATGTTGCAAAAACTTTCAGTAGCATTCTTTCCAACATTCAATCAATAAAGTTTTTTTTAATCATGAAGAGGCTTTTGGAAACACCTCTTCTTTAAACATAACATAAAAACGCACAGATTTTTTTTTATGTGAAAACACAGTATGTTTAACTTCTATTGCTGCTCTCATTTGCCAGTTCTTACACTTAGCAGCTATTCACAGTTGCAATGCAATGTTTTTGGCAAGTGTTGGCAGTAGCTCAGAGCATTCCTGAAAAACACACAGGAATTGTACAAGTAGTAAAAACAGAAGCTCAAGGAAAACTCTACAATATAATATTCAGAATAAACTAAATGCAAATGAAAGATATTGCTGAGAGAAAAGGAACAGAAATAAGTAACATTTATGAAATGGGGAAACAAGGCAATCCCAAGACTGTGTGATACTTACAAATCATTATCGAAGGCATCATAAATAATTAAGAACTAATGCATTTAGGCCCATATAAAAGGAATATAACAGAGTATGGTTTATCGTGAAAAAAAAAAATCCAACTTTTCACAACACAAACATAAATTAAATTAAATTTACGATAGCGTGGGTGAACACATTTTACAGCATATTTATGGATGAGAATTCACACCATTTACCCAATATTATTCAGCTGACATTATGTTGGATGGCAGTACATAAATATACTTGGAAAGTAGAAGTACTAATTATACCTGAAAGCACTGCTTACCTCCTAATTGTCGAAACTGCTCAGTCTCACAGATTTCTGGGAAACAATGAACAAGAAAGGAAACATCAAGAGCATTGCTATTTACAGTTTTTTGCCTAGAAAAAAAGAATTGCATCCTGTTATTGCTGACAGATTTAGTTTGTTTAATTACTCATGACTGACACCTTTCAACCTTCCTACCTGCGATATAATCAAAACATCTAGTGAGTGAGATTTTTTCTAATTTCCTAGATTTTCAAACAGTCTAAAAAATAATCCTGTACAGAATTTTCTTTTTGAACTAGAAGAATATTTTAATTATGTCCAAATTGCACAAGATTATCTAAACAAACACTTATATTATTCACAAATATAAAAAAATGTCCTTTTACTAAGTAACATGATTGCATATTATACAGATGTACATCCTCACAGCTAAGAATCAGCAATCGAATGCATTGTCATATCATTAGGTTACAAAACACAGCAGACATAAAAGACGCCTTTCCAAGGAGATGCACATTTTTTATTTGGGAACTGTAAGTTGACTGGGTGTGAATGAGAGTGACTTTGTGTGCCAGTGTACCTGGAGATGGACTGATATCCCATTCAAATTTACCTTCTTGTCTTGAGCTTTGATGCTGCCAGAGTCTACCCTGTCAAAAAATGAGCAAGTTCTGAAAAAAAAAGAGTGAAGAGTGCATACAGAATATGATGTGCAGGTCTGTTACAATTTAATTCCAGTAATTCTACTGTTTGTGAGTAAAGCAAAATGTAAAGTCATAAACTGCACAAAACAAATTGGCAATAATCCACCCATCTGTTTCTCAAACATGCTTATTCCACTTCAGAACTACATGGAGTCTCAGTATAACCTGCAGCACTGGGCACCAGAAAGTAAGCAATGCTTATACAAGTTCAATTAGGAATCTCTAGAAAACCTTACCTATATTAGTTTACAATGTGGAGGAAACCTGAATATCCTGAAAAAAATCAAATCTACAGTACATATTGTGGCCTGTAGGGTTGCTGCAGAGCAAATTCTAAATCTGCAGAAATTACCATGGAGACCTTGGCAAATTAAAACAGGGTCTTCCCTAGTGATGAGCAAACACCGTGGATTTCGCATTGCTGTGAGTTCTGCAAAATCATGTCAATGTTTGTGAACTTTGTTGAACTCTGCAAAATGTGTTGAATTCTAAGGTGAAAGAGGAACTGAACTAGTTTTGTGTGAATTATAACTGAACAATGTTCATTCCAATATCCCTGAAGGCTAGGGGAAAGTCTTCCAGCTATGCTGGACTGATTATGTTGGGCAAATATGCAATTTGAACTATGAGATAACAGTGGTGACCACTGCTCTGCCGTGCCTCAAAGAACAAAAGATAAATGAAGGAATACCACAAATAAATTACAACAAATGGCCATAAACTACCAATAAATGAATAAATTATATATCAGAGTTCCAGTCTTGGGGCACACATGGACCAAGTCACAAAGTGGTGATGTTGGACTAGCTCATTCCTTTGTTTGACGTGGCTGCAGGCACAACTAAAATGTCTGTTTTGTGTCTAATGCACAGTATCTGTGGAGAAACTTTCATCAAGAAAAAAGAAATTCCATGTAAATAGTAATACATATTTTGTTTTAATTATTTCACAGTGTATCATGTATTTTCTCATGAGGGCTCCTTTTAGACTTGCCTTGGAATATAGCTAGGCACTTGGGTAATTGGAATGCATAATTAGCCATGCAGTGATGCACTGCAATTGCTCAAAGATCAGTGTTGTATATCTAATGGCATGAACATTTTTATATATCTGGTGACATATATCCCTAATATTCTCAATATGCTCAGCTAATGTATCTATCAAATGAAAATACTGAAATGTTTTTGTTTATTTTTTTAATGCACCTGGGGTGGAAATCCGGCAGTGGTTCTCAACTTTTGTGGCTTCCGGACTCATTTTTACCTTTTTAAGTTTACTAACAATCCTCATACAGCAATCGAAGAGTGGGTGTTGAAATGATTATTACTGGAAGAGCAGAGTTTCCCCAGGGTGAAATTAGTGCAATTATTGGAAATAAATAAAAATATCACACAGCACTGTCAAACTTATTTTTGCTCCTCTGGCCTACAACCCAGTGATGGCCATGTTGGCAACAATCTTACAGTAAATACAGTAAACATGCATGAAAGTTCTGCGCATGGATGCTACAGCTCTGTGATGTCATGCTGGACTCACAAAGCAACATGTGGTGTTCTGCTCCCCTCTGAAGCACTTCCAGGACAGAACTAGCTCTGTAAAACTTCAGGGGCTGTCTTCCCAGGGCTGTCCCTATTGGCAGGGATTTGAACAACATATGCAGTTGTTTCTAGCTGCTGCCATCTACTAGCATGGGGATATTTCCACACCTGGTGGAAATACTGTCCATCCATTAATTTATCCTGGGAAAGATTACTTCTGACTATCACCAGTTGGCATCCCTTTATAGATATGTTCCACCGAGCAACCTGTTTGGACCATGACCGTGAAACTTACAATGGTGATAATAAGTCCACACAAAGCGTAAGTATGTCAGGTCTGCAGCACCAAGCACTTTGCTACCATGGTGCACAAAATAAATGACAGCATTTTAAATTATGTTGCAGAGGGCTTTACCTTGTAGCTGATCACCCTGTACAAAAATTACATATTACGTTCACTTTATAAACATGCTCCAGGATGGGTATGTACCAGTGCATCAATTAAGTGATACATATTCTGTCATGATTTTTTTGCTTCGGAGATCTTTGAAATCAAGATCCATGACAAAATCTATATATTGTGGTGCAACAAAATGCCACTGTGCTAATGATTATTAGTCAGGTATTGTCACAAAAGTTTTATGTATATGAGAAATAACACATTTTAAAAGTGTTAATAGTCCAGTCCCACCAAAATTATACATATACCCCATAAATTATGCACATATATAGATTGAAATATCCACCAATATTTAAAGTGAAAGCAATAGGAACTTTTAAATACAATGAGTAAAAAAGACAGCCCTGTAGTTATTGTACATTTAAAGCGAAGAGAAAAGAAATACATAATAAAAATTCAGCAGCTTTGAGATGTAATAAGCAACTTTGAAACATCCATACAAAATGATCATTTACAAGGATGATAAAAGCCTTTAGACACAGCAGGATGCCTAAATAACTATCTCTTCCTTAATTTTAATAAAGCCGAGGAGCTGGTCTTGGAGTTTGGAAAACAGGAGGCAGACCATATTTCTACAAACATTGACAGGCATGATGTGTAGATGTTTAGCAGATGTAAACTGTTTGGAGGCAGCATTACTGATAATCTAACAAAATGCCTATACCTTAACGTTCATAAATTCAAATTTATGGAAGCTGGCAGCTGATAACACAGAAAAAAGAATAAAAAGAGCAAAAATCTAAATCACAGTGTTGGATGGTGATTCACTTTTCACATATTGTGCATGGGGGTCTTTTATAATATTGCTCTGTACTGATTACTGCACCTGCGGTGGGCTGGCGCCCTGCCCGGGGTTTGTTTCCTGCCTTGCACCCTGTGTTGGCTGGGATTGGCTCCTGCAGACCCCTGTGACCCTGTAGTTAGGATATAGTGGGTTGGGTAATGGATGGATGGATGGATGATTACTGCACCATGGATGTTTTTGATATTTTTCGCACTTTCATATTCTTGCATTCTTAGCCACAGCAATGTGAGAAAAATCCTATGTACACCTGCTATGTTTCGCTTACTCTGGTAGTGTGAGAATGATAAAATGCATTCTTTGTCTCTCATAGTTGAGAAATTAGTGAGAGGCGTTTCTGCTTAGCACTCAGTCAATTGCATCTACAGTGGTATGAAAAGAAGCAAGACCTGCTCCTCTTCATACCCTTGGGCTTCCTTGCTCACCCTGGCACACAGTGATGCAAAAATGTGGAATTTGTACCTATGCACCTGCTGTACTCACACTCTCTTTCACGTCACTGAGCAAGGTGTGAGAAGCAGTGCACTCATGATCTTACCAATCTCACACCATGTTGCACGTATAATTTCTCTAACTTGTTCATCATGTATATCTTCTCAAGTTTTGATGTCAACTGACTAAGTATTATTTTGGTAAAAAGTATGTTCTGTTCTGGCTGTATTGAACTTAATGCCTGAGTTACCCACAAAACAACATTACTGCATATTGTACTTAATGCTATTGAATAACATTTGCAATCTATATGCATACTGTACACATTATTGGCTATAGGCAAAACCATGTTCTTATTTTAGGGGCAAATTAAAGTGTTGTCTATGGACATTTCACTATATGTGAATTTGATGAAGTTCAACTGTAGTTTCCACAAATTTTGGAAACTCAGAACATAAACATCTGTTCTCATCAGCTTTCATAGGTGCAGAGTGAAGTCCATTCTGGCTAGCTACATTAAATTCAGGTGTGGTATCTGCTGGTGTCAAAATCACAAAACAATATATAGGCTTTTGAATTCTGTTTATTAGAAAACAGGTCTTTTCTGTTCATAGTGTATATATTATATGCTGACTTAGAAAGACAAGCAGTATTATTAAATACCTCAACAATCCTCCAAAATATGTTTTCTCCCTCTTCCATTATCGTACAGAAACATTAGCACAAAGAACGTTTCACATACCGAAAAAATTATATTTTTCTAGATAAGAAATTACATGAGCATATCATGATATTTCTGATACATGTTGTTATGTCCCCAAAGCTGGATTGCCTATAAACATGTCAACATTATGCTTAATTATTGAAGTTTACTCTTTATTGTCACGCATGTGTGTCTGTGATTCACCTTATTGGGTCAGATCAGGTATGCAATACCACCCTTCAGTGAGAGGGGGCACTGTTGTTAAAAGTCTTGTCTCTTCCCTCTGCAGCACTGAGAAGACTCCCCTAGAAGTTGAATGGCTACTCTCTCAATGATGGCCTGCCCTTTCTAGTCTGAACATATAAAGCTGGCCATTCCCAGAATGATGCATCTCGACCTGAACCTACTGCAAGGTGGAGCTCCAAAGACAGACCCTTAGCAAAGAGCAATCAGTGTCTACAACTTATATCTTTACCTTGTGCATGTACCATCAAGTGCCTAATTTTTTTATAAACTCAATACAGACTGTGACTAGAGTGGTATTTTAAGCAATGACTACTAGCAGTCCGAGACAGCAGTGGAAAGCATTAGCACAATAAAATAATTAACTAACACACATCAACCCAATACAAAGCTGCTTTGTTGGGTAATTACAGGAACTGATGTAATTCTTACAAAACCTCACATTCTTCAGACACATTGAAAAAAACTTTACTTGGGATGTAATGTGTTGACAGGGTTACTATATTATCAAAGACAAAACAGCTTAAAGCCACCTGAACAAATACACAAAACCCTTGGCACTTTAACCCTTTGCAGCATTTTGGAAGCAAAAGAAGTATTAAAAAAATTTATTTTCTTTGCTAACTTGTATATGTTTCTTTGCCAGAGCAGACTGAAAGGTATTTTTGTTGAAGTTTGAAAGTTCTAGTTATTGAATATGAGACTGTAATGGTCTTTCAAAAGTTTTAAATTAGCACCATTATTATACATTTAATTTACATATCAGACTTCTAACAATTTATAAGACCGAAACCATGTGACACTATGATTACAAAATGGAAAAATGTTGTGTAGTCCATTAATATTATATTCCATGCATGCTCTATACTCAACAGTTCATTTGCAATATCTAACAAACACCTATCTATTTTAAAAAATTGTAAAATTGTTATGGTAGAGATAATTTAATTAACATGATAAAAGGCAGGTATGTACCAATTTACTTTCTTACTGAACATAATTAGATAAGATTAGATAAACTGTATTAAACCCATAAAAAAATTCAGATGCATACGGCAGCAGAAACAATAAAAACAATGATACAGACTCACAGTACAAATAATACAGCCAATAAATCAATTGATTGATAAATAAATACATAAATACATAAAGAAAGAAAGAAAGAAAGAAAGAAAGAAAGAAAGAAAGAAAGAAAGAAAGAAAGAAATAAATTTATATTGTGCAGATATTTCAAAATTAACTTAATGATAAGATAAGACACTGCCAATTTACTTTTGTTCCCCATACAATCATCCTTCCATCCATCCATTATCCAACCCGCTATATCCTAACACAGGGTCACGGGGGTCTGCTGGAGCCAATCCCAGCCAACACTGGGTGCAAGGCAGGAAACAAACCCCGGGCATGGCTCCAGCCCACCGCAGGGCACACACACACACACCAGTCACACACTAGGGACAATTTAGGATCGCCAATGCACCTAACCTGCATACCTTTGGACTGTGGGAGGAAACCGGAGCATCCAGAAGAAGTCCACGCAGACATGGAGAGAACATGCAAACTCCACGCAGGGTGGACCCAGGAAGCGAACTCAGGTCTCCTTACTACGAGGCAGCAGCGCTACCACTGTGCTGCCCCCCCATACAATCAAGTGCCCTCCAAACAACTGAAATAAAAATTATGATCCTACCTAATTAATTGCATATCTTTTCTAATATTGTAAGGAAAATTGTATTTACCTTGGATGCATCATGATTGTTTGTAATAAGTAAAGTTGTATCTACTATAGATTACTTGTTAGATTTTATACACTTCTATTCACTTGAGTACTGTATTTAAGAGTTGCTAAAGTACTGCAAAAGACTTAAGAAAGAGAGAGAAGTTCACTGACAGTATGAGACATCATGCACAAGTCAATGTGACAAAAAAGTAGCTGCTCGGGAAAAGTAAACCAGAGGCACTGACATGTGAAACAGAGATGCAGCTTGAGTGGAATTAGGTATTGTTCCCTAAGGATTCTAATTAGAGTGCAGGTCATTCGCTGGAGAAGGTGGTTTTAGGTACTGTATGTCTGACAAAAAGTTTGAGGATATCCGGATTGTCATACAGCAACATTGTCATTTAAAGTTGATCTAGATGCTCCATCCTGACTGTTAGGAGGATAGGAACGATATTGCTCCATATGCATATGGCATATGATGGAAACTAGTCATAACAGATATTAAACAGGAGAAACTGAACTTCTCAAAGTGTATTGTTCATTATTGTTAGAAAATCAATTATAGCACGAGACCTAATTTTGCAGTTTTTTATTACACATGTTGACTTGGTTAAGATTTAGAAAAACCCCTTTACAGTTCAGACTCAAAACATTGTGATCACATAAACTGTACATGTATGTGGAATAATGCATCCATGACTTAGCATGGCTTAGGTGGCCATTCCTAAATAAATAATCTTGCAGGTTCCAATCGGGTGCAGGTGTGTGTTAGTGCGTTTCACTCCACTGTTAATTGGGAAGCTGGCTGGCTGCACCGCATTCACATGTGAAGACAGGTGAATCAGTCAGCAGCCTCAATAATGCCGTGGATGGAACAGATCCTTGCACCTGCATACAATTAAACAGGCAGTATAAAGGGGGGAGCCTGCATGGGACAGGGTTGGGAAAGATCGAAAGAAAGACAAAGACAAAGAACAGAGGTTACAAGATAGAGAAAAGAAGGCATGAGGTAGAGAAAGGCTTTGCAAAAATGAGCAAGCAAGTGAGAAAGAGAGAGAGAAAGAGTGGAGACAGGTAGCCAGAATGAGGGTCCCTTGGGAAGCTCACAGTTGATGCTCAGGGGCTGTAGAAGGTTATTCCAGCTGAGCGACCAAGAAGGGACCATTAAGGCAGCAAGAGTTGGGGAGGCTCGGACGGGGAGCACTGTTGGGGTCACGGATGGCCATAGAGACCTAAGCCTTTACAAGTTGAGGTCCAGATTGGGAGCCTTACTATGAGCCATGGGACAGCAGGGACCTGGACCTGTAGTAGGAGTTGGATGGCTGTGTCTGTCAGATGGGTGACTCCTCTGTTGCAAGGCCTTGCAGCAGAGGTAAGCAGAGGAGACATCAATTTTAAAGGATTGCACTGGGGACTGTGTTTTAAAGAAGCTTCTTGAATAGTGTTTTAACCTTGTTTTAATAGATTGTTTAACAAATCATTAACAAATCATAACCTCGTTCATTTGGAATTCAAAACATCCATGCATCCAAAGGGTGACCCTACAATGACCTAAAACAGAAGGTGGCATGGTTCTACCTAACTTTCAGTTTTATTAGCAGAAAATATACAAGCTATAAAAACCTGGATATTGACACAAATAGATGAACACACACAAGCTTGGTCTGCAATCAAAATAAAATCCTGCAGTATTTCTTTATATTCCTTGCTTTGTACCCCAGTAACTACAAGTTATGGTCAATATACTAACAACCCAATTGTCCTTCATTCATGTGGAATATGGAACCATTGTAGGAAGCAATTCAAGATAAAAAAGCTTTTATCTGTGGAACCTCTACATGATAAATACCTTTTTCCACCCTCTCAAGTTTACACAGTTTTTAACATTTCAAAAATGTACAGAATTAAATCATTTAGAGATTTGTACATATATAATGTCTTTGCATCCTACGAACAATTACACTCCAAATTTACCTTCCCATCAAAATTAGAAACTTTGCTAAATGAAATCTGCCTGATTTTTCTCACCTCCCACCAATTTCTATTCTAGAAGAAATATTAATCAGTGTTGAGGACTCAGACAGCATTTCTATAATATATAAAATATTTTAAAGTCCTTTCCTTTCAAAAATCCCAGAGTATAATAGGAAAAGTATCTTTTAATCAACATTTCTGAAAAGGAGTCAAAGGCAGCCATGCACAGAATTCACTCTAGCTCCAAATGTGCAAAGCATGCAATTATTCAACTTAAAATCTTTTGTCAAGCACATCTATTTCATTTAAAATTGTCCAAAACGTTTCCATGGCAAGATCTAACCTGCAAATATTGCAATCAAGCTCCAGCCTTATTGGGCCACATGCTTTGGGCATGCACCAAATTAACATAATTCTTGGCCAAAATCTTTAAATACCTTATCAGACAGCCTTGGTGTCACAACCACTTATAACCCATTAACAACTGTCTTTGCTGTTCTCCCAAATGGGCTTAAAGTGTAGAAGGACAAACAAACTTTAATTGCATTTACTTCACTTTTAGCACATAGACATATCTTTTTCGACTGGGAGAATCCTAGCCTGTCTCTTTTAAGTCAGTGGGTAACTGATGTTATATACTATTTGAAATTGGAAAAAATCTAACTCTCACTTAGAGGATCTGTTCAAAATGTTTTTAAAACCTGGCAGGATCTAATCAAAAATATTTTAGAATAAGCTTTTATATCGAGGAAAAGGATTCTCTTCCCTCTTTTCTACTCTTAAAGTTTTACTCTGGCTGTTGGCCTTCCTGTCTTTCTCCTGGGTGGGGGTCGAATTGAATTTTGAATTTAGTTTTGTTAAATTTGACTTATTTGTATTGAATGTTAGTTGCTTTTAATTAATTCAATGAAAAGATTAAAATAAATGAATAGATTATTTATTTGTGTTTAACCTCCACTATCACAGATTTTAATGGATTATTTGTTGATTGAAGATTGCACTGTATTATTAATTTGAACGCTGATTTGTTTGTGGATTTTAAATAAAAGCACTTATTCACTTATGCACCTACCCCTTGCTTTGTGTAAGTGTCCTCATTTACCTGGCTCATCCCTTGGTTACGTTACTGATGGTGGAGTGTTCGAGGGGGTCTCAGAAGGACCCAGAAGCATGGAGCTAACTCGCACCACCACAATGTACTGGAAGAGGAGAGAAAATGTATGTTTTAATAGTGAAACTGCATTAATTACACTTGAAGTATAGACATCATATGTATGTGAGGTACTGTAAAACAGAACTGTGTGACTGATAAGAAATACTGAAGGAAAAATAAAATTGTCTCCATAATACAACTGGTGTAAGGAAACTTTTTCTAGAAATAAAAAAGTTGTATTTGTGAATTTCAGAAAACTGTCTTGTTTATGTTAGTTGATTATCAACATATGGCCTCAAATTACTTTGTAAATGAGTGATTAAGTTTGACTTTTAACCACCTGCCACCAAAAAATAAAACTTCTGCAGTTCTGACAGATTATACTGCTATACTTAATCATACAATTCTACTTGACACATTGAAGGAGTCTGTTAACTTTAGCTGAAATTCATTATACTCTTTCTTAATCACTGTACTGTATATCTGATAGTCTTGCTCAATGCAAAAAATGCACTACCACTTTTCCAAAATCTATTTATTATTGAATTAAAGGACTATCAGAATCAGTTTAAGGAAATGCTAAAACAGTTTTGAACTATTCAAAAACATAGCATGCACCATAACTCTAACATGCTTTAATTTCCCGTATCATCTGTGAAACTAGAAAGCCAGCCTTGATTTTGTACTGAAAAAAGATAAATAAGCAAGCTGTACACTAATAAAAAGTTAAGAAGATCAGGAGATGAAAAACAAAAGAGGCTCAGTTATGATCAGAAAAAAAGCAGAGGTTTAAAACCAGAAAGGTAAAAATACAATCATCTAATAAATATCAAAAAGAAAAGCTATCATATGCTACAAAATGTCAAAACCACTCCAGAAAGAATTTTTCATTACTGAAGACTTTTAAATGTTCAGTTACAGCAAACAAGGTTTTTTTTGTAATATATCAAAACCCTGCTCTGGCAAAATACTGTACCGGTGGTCCTAATGACATAATATGTCACATGACCTTTATATCACTTTACTTGAAACGATCATAGCAACTGTAATCAATATGGCTGCATCTATGCTGAGACTACCTAAACACAAAATGGCATCTCCAGAATAATAAAAATAAATAAATAAATAATTTTAAATATAAAATCAATGTGTGAAAGAACTAATAAAAATGATCAAAACTAAAAAGCGTGACATATTTGTAATTACCTTTAAATGAGTAAATGCAGATTGAGTTGTGATTTACAAATCTCATAAAATTTGCAGGCCTCAGAAACAAAAGCCATCCCTGCACTCCACACACTGGTTTGAACCTGTAGCTATATAGAATAAAGTAATCAGAATCTTTAAAACAAAACAAAGCAAAAATAATTTTAAAAAATGACATAAAACCCAAAACCAAAGAACAGCAATACTCACACTAAGTCCACCAAACACGAATGATGCCTGCTTCTGAGCTGTCTCATTATACAGGCAAATAGCCTGTGGAAGGGTTGAGAAGTAGTAATGTCGGGCTGCCCACCCTAAGTCTGTGCCTGCCAATAATATCAGGCCTTAGTTAAAAAAACAGAAAAGCACTTCTGATGCACACAACTGAGATCCATTGCTTACAAAATTTCCCAGATGAAGCAGGGTAATACAGCTAGTAAAAATATAAAATACACATAATCTAAATCCAATACATTAAAGTTACATATGTGTTTTTATATAACTTACATATAAAATAAATTGACTTGCACTGGAAAAATCATGCTATACATCCTAGAATCTCTATTAAATTAATTGTAATGAATGAACTTTTGTGTTAATATGGACAATAGTCCTATATATGTACTCTTTTTTTAATTGAACATGCAATAAGCTATATTGGTAAAGTGCAATATACTAATGTATTACAATATAGAATATGTAATGTACTATTCATTAACAGGTGCAATAACAATTTATGCTGCTGTACTTTGAGCAATAATAATTTGATCTGGTTACTTGATCACTTAACACTGTATACAACATATTTGGAATTATTTGACTTTTCTTTAAATGCACCTTGAGGCTGTCACAAAAAGTAATTTCGTTGTGTTACACAATGGCAATAAAGTGCTTGGACTTCACCATCTTTGTTTTTGTATTTTGGATCAGCAGGTTGTTTCAGAGAGTTACCCAGGCAGCAGTTTTATTAAACAAAAAATACGAATTACTCATAACATTATAGAACATTAATATAGGCTTGGAGAGGTGGACTTATTGTTAGCTGCAAGGAAAGGTCATTTTGTCTCCAAAACTAAACATTCCTATTCATTCTGGTGAACTCAAAATATTATAAAGACTAAAGATTTATCTGACAAACAGAAGAAACTTTTTAAAACTTAACAACGATCATCAACAATAACACACGCTAAATTATTCACTAGTCTATGAAGTTATATGCAGTATTAAGAACAAAGCACGATTATTTAGTCTTTGTAGAATTTCCATTTGCTAATGGACAACACAAAAAATGATTAATCCTGAAATTTTGCTCCTCCAGAGAGATTTTTACTAGTACACTTGAAGATGAGCTTGCATTGCATCCTGTTGTCCAGGCCTTTTGGTTTTGATACAAGTGTCACTGACACAGTTTTTTAAAATCTTACTGGTTACAATTTTTGGAAATCTTACAGGTGGATCTTCATACTTTTGATTTACCCAGCAATAGAAGTCTATTATCTCAGCAAGATGCATGCAGTTGTTCTTACATTCAGTCTGTCTTTTTTGTGTTTCCCTTATACTTTTAGGGAGTCTGAACAATGTGATACTCATAGTCTGCTTACTACTGTAAATCCACGTCACCTTTGTAATGGGGTGGGTGAGACATATTATGAAGGGCTGCACCCTAAGCAACACAGACAGAGCTCTGAAAGACTGACAGCAGCAGAGAGCAAGAAATTAGTGGTTACTCTCCCTTATAAATGGAGGATGAAATATTTGTGTTTTTCATCATTCTCTGTTTCAAAGTAGGATTAAGAAATGTCTTACTCTTACATTTTTATGTTCACCGCCCTTTACTGAAACTACTGTCCTTAATTTCAGGTCATCTGATTACCCACCTCCAGTGTCTATCTTAACATATCTATCATATAAACATATCTATCTTATGTTGAGTCATGTGATTCTTGAAGTCTATTAAGCTATATAGTTCTCAGTCAATCATATGGTTCAACCAGTTGAATTAATTATGTGTTGTTGAAGTATTATATTTGTCTTTAATTTTTGAATCAGTTGACTGATCTTACATTGTTCCATAGATCGAAGATGGCCATTAAGTCTTAAAATCAGGTGGCATAGTAACATGGTCAGGGTGTGCTGTCAAGGGAAATGGTCACTCTTGGTAGCCATTTTTCCTGTTATAAAGGTATACATGAGTTTGTCTGATTTTTTTTATTAAAATTATACTTTCCTAGATGTCCTGGCATTTGCTGTTTTGTCCATGCCTTTTTGCACATTAATCCCTTTAATCCATTTTCACATTTTTTTTGTTTTTGGGCACCTTTTTTTTGCTTATTTTGTTTAAGCTTGTTTTTCCATTTCCTTTTTTAGCCCTGTGATGTGTTTTGTTTTGCTTTTTATCACCTAGTTAATGTTACAAAGAAACAGGTGAGCTAAGCAAATTCTTGCAGACCTTCATTATTTACTGTAGCTTTGTATTAAGGCCAGAGAAAGAGTTATTTATTTTTTAAATCAAACACTTTTTTGTCTCCCTCTTACTGCTGAAAAAGCTTTGCAAGTCACTCACACATTTTAGATATTTGTACATTTTTTCAGTGTAGTTTTAGTTGAAAATGCAAGCCTAATTTAAAAAGTAGTAGTATTAACCCTGGTAAATATATAATGGTAGTTGCAGGACTTCTAGTATGTCTTGCAATGTGTATATTTATAAGAGTATCAGCTGGCATTGCTATCATCTATATTTCTGATATGCCTGTCTCACATGCCACTCTTACCAGCCTTTACTAATATTACTTCTAAACTTCTAAAAATAAATTGTGATGGACGGCAGGTGTGGGCTAGTATCCTGACCGAGGTGGTGCATAATTCCTTACCTGGCTGGGAGGACAGTGTAATGATGGGACAGGGGAGACAACTTATTTAAACCAGTGGGTACCCCAACACACCAGGAGGCAGCATCCCAGTATGGACTTTCGAAGGGCTTTCTGGGAGCTGTAGTCCCATAAAAAAAAAACCTGGGTTCCATGAGTACCTCCAAGGGGTGCTGCAGGAATTTGTGATCGCTGCTTTGTGGGGCTTTTGCCTGACCTTGAATTGTTTACTACAGGTAAATACCCTGGCACTGGAAGTTCTCCTGGGTCTCAGTTAAAAGAAGCTGCTCTTCCTCACGCATGAAAGTTGGAGCTGGATAAAGCCCACCTGGGATGAGTTTAGAAGAAGAATTATAAGAGAAGAGAGAAGAAAGAAAGAGAGAGAAGATACAAGGGAATTATGATTGTAAATACTGTGTTAAAAAGCCTGTTTAGATGTATTGCTAAAATAAATCATTTATGTGCACCCAGGAGGTATTTGTATTTGTAGAGTTGTGCCTGGGGTTTTGGGTGCTGCAATGCTCCCTACAGGGCAAAAAAATGTAACATATGATTCTTTCGATTATTGTTTTTGTGTGGCTTTGTAAATAGAGGCACAGCAGATAAGCAGGGGAAACAGATGCTTGTAAACTAACAGCACAAACTAACATTCAATTTACTTTTTGTGTGTATGAATTATGTCAGGAGATATTAGACGTTGGTTCCTTGGGTGAGTAACATTTAAATCAATAACACCCCCAAGCGCTACTACTCATTCTCCTTTGCTGTGATCTTTCATTTTTAATTTGTTAATGTATATAGTGTACAGTCAAATCTATACGTATACTCCTTTTTAAAACCTTTTCTTGGATACAAGAAGCAACATTTTAGATTTGTTTTTGCCTCACTAGCCTGCAGTTCCTTTTTATTATTATTACAGTACCATTGATAAAGTGGCCGTGTGCATCTGACAATCAGAGCTTCTCATTTCCCACTCCATCAACATTCAAAATACTCAACCGCACAATTGTAATCACTTGTAAACAAGGGCCTGTGTTACCTTGATTCATTCAATAACAGGTGCTGCCGCTAATTCAAACTTGTGAGACAATCAATATCTTGCAGCTGAAGCTTCTAGTACTCAGTCTTTCAATATTACATGAAAATTGCATTTGGATGGTTTGCGACATGAATGGTATTCACTCAGGCACTGAAACATGAATGTGGGCAGAACTTTTTTTTCTAACCAGTAATTTTCTTTGTTCATTTAATGAGCTCTTAATCTTCTTTCATTTTATCCAATATATTTTATGGTAATGTAAGATACAGAGATATACCTTGACACAACTGAGCTCAAGGTGACATGAAGCAAACATAGTATGTGAAACTATTTCTTATTTGGTTATAATATTCAGTTTCTTAGCCACTATGTCTTACTGCCTATCCATATTAGTCATTTGTGCCTTAATTGTTTTGTAACAATATTACCATGAACATGATCAAGTAAAAGTTAGTACAGAAGACTGACATTTTAATTACGTTGAGAGAATTTGAGTTAAAATGTTTCTATCCAATGTATAAGCCTACATACTTTATTACAGAGGGATGCAGAGCTCGACCATAGGTCAATTTAGAATCATCATTTAACATAACATGCATGGTTTTTAGATCATAAGTAGGTTATAAGTAGGGGATTAGATGGCTGCGTTGAGATGGGCTAGTTTTGTTTATACCATTTTTTATGGATATGGCACCTTATCCCCTGTTTTGCAGCTACTGGGCATTTCTATGGTTCTTGTTTATTCACATGCTGAGCTGTTGAGTTTGAACTCAATGCCTCACCTGGGAGTTGATTTATATAATCATTGCGTTGCTCTAGGAATTATACGATGCCTACTCTATATCCACTGCAGATCTCGTCGGAGGCTTCACTGGAGTATGCTTTCTGGTTCACTGACTGAGAATTTTATTTCTGACATCTTTTCTGCTCCTGGATACCTTCTCACTAGATCAAGTGCGAGGGTTGGACAATCTTTGACAACCTGCGTTCATTGAAATATTCACATGTGAATAAGACCAATCTACCAGACCATGAAATACCATCAAAAGTCTTTGTGAAGATGGCCTTAATTAACGTTCGGTCCACAGCCAATAATTCTTTTATTTTAAATGACTTTTGTATGTCCTGAAGCCTGGACTTTTTTCATGTCAGAAATGTGGTTAAGTGCTGGTGGCTCAGTTTCACCCCTTGATCTTTCTCCTCCTGATTGTAAATTTTTTAGCTTACGTAGAATCGCTGGTCAGGGTGGTGGGATAGCTACTGTTTTTAATAATTGTTTTAAATGTAGACTTATGCCTGTAGATAATTTCTCCAGTTTTGAGGCACAGCTATTTAAAATTGAAGTTACTAATCCTCTATTTGTCTATAGACCTCCAAGATATAATTAGGATTTTTTCTGGGTTCTTATCTTTCATGGTGCCACACTCTGCTGATTCTAAAAGATTTAAACATTCATGTCTGCTGTCCGACAATACCCATGGTGAAAGAATTCCTAGATCTTGTGGTCTCTTTTAACATGGCTCAGGTGGTTTCTAGTCCCACACATCACAGAGGTCATATGTTGCACTTAGTTCTAACATGTGGCTTCCCTGTAAATAAAATGGAGATTTCTGATGAAAGCAATTCTAAACAGTTTGCAGTAGTTTTTGAAATTACACCTTTGCACCCACCCATCACCTTCATTCAACCACCGCGCTACTTAGATCCTGTAAATTCTGATACAGCGCTGCAATTTTGTAATATCTTCTTAGACACTCACTTTGATGACAGAAGCCCTCTCTGTTTGCTCTGATATTCATGGTCTAGTTAAACGTCTAGATTTTACTTGCTATGATACACAGGATCTGGTCACACCCTTACAGTTAAGGAGAGCTAAGGTTAAAGCCGGTGTTCAGCCCTGGCTAATTTATACCACTCGTGTTCTCAGATAGGAATGCAGGCAGGCCAAGTGTAGGTGCAAAAAGGCTAAACTTCAGATTTCTTAAGAAATTCTCAGAACTCGTTTAAAGCACTACCAAAAGGCTGTGAGAGCATCATAATCTAAATATGTATCTTGTTTAATTGCAAATGCTGCCTGGAGACCTAGGGTACTTTTTTAGCAACATGAACACTCTTTTAAACCCACCTGTCAGTGGCTTTCCTGAAAGTACGGCCAAGACCTGTCAGCTATTTCTCAATCTATACTAATAAAAGGCAAAGCCCTCACTCACTTACTCACTCACTCACTCACTCACTCATCACTAATTCTCCAACTTCCCGTGTAGGTAGAAGGCTGAAATTTGGCAGGCTTATTCCTTACAGCTCACTTACAAAATACGAAATTTGGTAGGCGGATTCCCTGCGCTAACCGAAACTGATGTATGTACTTATTTCGATGGTATGACGCCACTGTCGGCCGCCATATTGAACTTTCCAACGTCACTAATTTTCCAACTTCCCGTGTAGGTAGATGGCTGACCCCATCTTCACGAAATTTGGTAGGTGGCTTCCCTACACTAACCAAAACCGATGTATGTACTTATTTTGGTGGTATGACGCCACTGTCGGCCGCCATATTGAATTTTCCAAACATCACTAATTCTCCAACTTCCCGTGTAGGTAGAAGGCTGAAATTTGGCAGGCTCATTCCTTACCGCTTACTTACAAAATTTAAGCAGGTTTCATTTCAAAATTCTACGCGTAACGGTCATAACGGTCAACAACGTCTGCCATGTTGAACTTTCTTATTCATAGGTAGAAGGCTGAAATTTGGTACTTATTTCGGTGATATGATGCCACTGTCAGCTGCCATATTGAACTTTTCAACGGTCTTTGTTACTTATGGGCCCATCTTCAAGAAATTTGGTATGCGGGTTCCCAACGCTAACTGAATCCTACTTACGTACATATATACGTCCATAGCCTGCAGCTCGGTCACCGTGTGAGGTGGCGTTGGGTCCCCCATCCCAACGCCTCCCACGTTGTTGGCTGCCTGCCTATATAAGGTCGTCTGTCGCTCCAGTCTCTACATTCCCTTCCTTGCTTCGCCACGGTATTCACGTCTCCCTGCTGATAACTACAGCCGTTTTATTTAATCCACGGCTTCTCCGCTGTTTTATTGTTCATTTATTACGATTATAGTTATTGTATAGGTATTTTAGACTTACTTTACATTGTTCAGGTACCCATTTCCTTTATCATTCCAACTGTACCCCCATTAACATGTCTATCGAGGTGATCACCATCAATCAAAGAACTGTCACTTACCAAGTGGTTTCCATGCCCGGAGATGGCACCTGCCTTTTCCATTCTCTTTGTTACATATTGCACAGCCATATCAGGCTCACTATTGATATCCGGAGGAACATTGTGTCTTATGTATTGAATTACTGGGACAGGTTCAAGGTGTGGACTGATGACGGTACAGGAGATAATTATACTACACAGGAGCACTAGAAGAGTGAAATGCTTAAGTGTACCGAAATGGCCAAATATTTTACACCTTTGGACAACCGCCAATGCCTCTTAAACATCTTAGCTTCACAGGTGACGATTTCAGTAGTGGACACTTTGATGTTTAGAAATGTTTAAACTCTCAAAAGCTGGATGTGAAGTTATCAATGAAACTGGTTGTATACTTACAACGCTTGACAGATGCCGAATGTCTCTTCAACACAAGTCCTACAAATACTGTCGTAACTGAAACAAACCATGAAACTCAAACCGATTATGACAGCAGCAATCCAAACTGTGAGATTTGAAACAAGATTACTGTTCACATGGCCAACTGTACGTTACATGCTCAAGAGTAAGCTCAACGCACAGCTACAGCTTGGTCATATTGCAACTGGAGGGCCGAACTGACAACGTGGCATACAAAGAGATCCTTAACAAATAATTATTGGTATATTTTCCCTCAGTTTAAAAAGGTTTAATTTTCTTCTTAATAAAAATTTTAAGGCAGTACTTCACCGCTGCGAAGCGCAGGTATTTTGCTAGTTTCTTTATAAATAAAATTCAAGTTATTCAATGTAGCATTATTCATCCAGGTGCTGATCACTGTGTGATGATAGCAGCTCTCGTTTGGCCATCGCCCAGCCATATTACTCTTTTTCAAAGCTTTTCCTCTTCTCAGCTAGCCAATATAGTCCTGCATATGAAACCTTACAATTATCTGCTAGATATTTTATCTTCACGCTTGTTTAAAGATACTTTCAGTGTCATTAGTCCAGTTGTTTTCACTAATATTAACAATTGCTTAAAATCTAGTATAATGGCAGACAATTTTAAACATGCAGTTGTCATCCACTGCTGAAGAAGCCTACTCTTGATCAGACAGTCCTTTCAAAATACAGGCCTATTTCTAAGCTTACATTCTTGTTCAAAAATAAGGAAAAGGTAGTTTCTTTGCAGTTACTTTCATATCTGGAGGATAACAATCCATGTGATGTGTTTCAAGCAGGTTTTAAAAAAAATCATAGTAAAGAATCTGCTTTGTTGAAGGTGACAAATTATATTCTATTAACCTTGGAATTGGGTTCTTGTGCAATTTTAGTTCTATTGGATCTTAGTGCAGAATTTGACACAGTGGACCACTGGGCTCTATTAGAATGGCTTGAGTATGAAGTCAGCATTCAAGGCTGTGCACTGAAATGGTTTGATCTACAGTACCTTAAAGGTAGATCTACTGTATGTCAATTAACATAGATGGTAACTTCTCTCAGCCAGCCCCTCTCATACAAGGCTTTCCACAAGGTCCCATTTTGGCCCCTCTTTTATTTGCCCTAGATATGCTCCCTCTGTGGACCATCTTTTAAAAACATGGTGTCACTTACCATTGGAATGCTGATGATACCCAGCTATACCTCAAATTCAGACCTGACATCATTTTATTGGTAAAAAAGCTGATAGAATGCTTTGATGATATTAAATATTGGATGGCACAAACGTTCCTACAACCAAATGAAAATAAAACCAAGGTCATTCACTCCTTGTCAGCAATGATTCATAATGATGTCAGAAACCTGTGTATCATCTTTGAGTCACCACTACTTTTTTGATAAACAAATTTCAACAGTAGTAAAATCCAGTTTTTACCAACTGAGGCAAATCACAAAACTAAAATGTTATCTCTCACAGAAGGACTTAGAAACAGTCAGTCATCCTTTTATTACATCTTGGCAAAACTATTGCAACTCCTTATATGGGATTGCCCAAATCTGCTCTGTTGTGCCTTCAGCTGGTTCAAAAGATTTTTAACTATTACTAGAAAAAAATGATCATATCTCTCCTGTACTAATCTCTCTCCATTGGCTACCAGTGAGATTTCATATTGAATACATGTGCAATCTTCATCAGTCCCATTTGGCACCAACGGCATTGAGGTCATCTGGACAACAACAGCTCATAGTTCAAAGATTTCGGCTAAAGTCTAGGAGAAACAGAGCTTTCTCAGTTGTTGCGCCTAGGCCTTGGAATGATCTGCCTCTCCACATCAGCTCTTCTTCATCTATCGAGGTTTTTAAAACTTGGCTTAAGACCCACTTCTTCTCTTCCTTTTCCGCTGTGCTTAAGGGTATGTGTGATGTTCTTAATTGATTGTTTTATTAATCTGTTCTTATACTATTGTTTGTATTGTGTTTATTTTATTGCTTCTTTTTACAGCACTTTGGCTCAATATCTGTTGTTTTAATTCTGCTTTTACAGTATAAATCAGTCTGACTTGTCTTGACTTGCGTGCCCTGTGGTGGGCTGGGGTTTGTTTCTTGCCTTGCGCCATGTGTTGGCTGGGATTGGCTCCAGCAGACCTCCGTGACCCTGTAGTTAGGATATAGCGGGTTGGATAAAGGATGGATGGATGGATGTCTTGACTTGATGATAGAGGAAACTGGGCTACCTAGACAACATCCATGAAGACAATCTATACATTTAATACAATAGTACTATTTTACTCGGTTAAAAAGGTACCTTACAAAGGTCATTCTAACAATAAAAAGCAGAAGATTCTGAAATGAACGTTCACAATACTGGCACTCCTGAGTGAAATGCATGAAGCAGTCTAATTTTTCAGAGTTAGTTTACACTGAAAAATTATATTAAAATTGCATTCATCCATCAATCCATTTTTTGTTGAAGGACAAAGTAATAGTGGGTGCAAAGCAGTAAGCAAAATTGGAAACCAGTCCATCATTGGGCACAATGATACAGATAGATAAAATTATACATTTTGAATCTTTTTACTACATTTTTTAATCATATCGCATTTTTGTTTTTCATTGCCTTCTAATGCCTTTTGGGTCTACAACTGTGAGTGTAAGGTATTTTCTGCCTACAGATGCTGTCTGAACCGGTTGTAAGTGTGAAGTATGGCACCTTCCAAAGATCTAAAAGATACTATTTTTCAAGCATTGCAGCTGGTATTTTCAGTTTTCAGTAAAAAGTCAGTGTATATTATTGAAACTTCTTTCATCATTGTGATGCAATATATAAAACCACTAACTATGAATGTACACCACAAAAATATGATTTTTTTGCATTTTTTTATAAATGGATTGTAATTGAGCAAGTTTATCCTTATCAGAATACAGAAATATTAAAATATTCATATTTGGCTTTTACACTTTCTACGTTCATTATATAAAGACTGGAATGAGGCACAGTGGCACAATAGTGTAATATAACTGTTCACTTTGGCTTAGTATTTAACATTATTGTTCTTGTATAGAAATTCAGTTATTCCCTTTGCATGCATGTAAATTCTGTATTAACAGATTTAATGATATACTGAGACTCTCAATCCCACTCTGTAAAATGAAAGAGCATAGGAAGTGTACAGACTTTTATATTTTATTACATAAACAAAACGTTTTGCCATTGTGAATTCTTAGTCAATAACATTGTTTCATTTTTCATCTATCCATGGTCTGAACCAGGTTTTTCCTGCTTTGCACTTGATGCTGCTTAAATAAACAGAGATATAAAATTTTTTTGTTCATTTAAAGCATCTCACTGGCATTTGTAATTGAGTCTGAAGAGTAAGATTTACCTGGATTTGAGAACTGGAGCAGCAGAAAGTACATTTAATTGAATAGTATTTATACAGGCAAGGGGCAAAACAGTAAATCCTTGATCAGTAAGCAAGTTTAAAGGGCAAAAAAAACTTAAGATCTTTAAACCAATGTCTGTCATAACTGAAAGGAAAGCTCTTTATTAAAGGTTTCTTAAAAGTATTTTTTCATTCCGCACTGTCACAAAGTTCAGTTGTTAATTGACATGCAGTCCTATCTTAAAATTGCACAACATGCAACGCAAATTCTAAGCAAAACACCAACAAAATGGTACAAGAGAAATTTCCTGTGCTTTAAATGTATGCATTACCTTTTTATGCTAAACTGTGTAACAAAGACTTCCCATGTTCAACACGTCCAAGGTGGAGCCAGTGAGATTACATGACTAGTGGTTTTTCTTATACTATTTAACTCTTTCATTAACTTTATTATTGATAGAAGGAAGTTCCTACCAAAACAAGATATATAGTGCAAGTTGGACTACTTTATTTTCTTTATCTTGGTTGAGGTAAAATGATGTAGCATGAGTTATATCAATTGTCCTAGTCTATATAAGTACACCTGTCACAATAATAGCTGGCATTCGTCATAGTCAGCTGAGGTGTTCATATGTCGGTGCCCCCTCAGATTTGTTAATTTAAGTGATTTTTGCTGTTATTTAAAGGAAAATCTTCAGCTGTGGCCAAAAAACAGGAAACAAATGAAAACAAAAATACCATTATTTCTTAATCTTTCTTACCTATAGATTTGAATTTGCGTTACAAATTATGTGGATACTGTACAGTACTATATACAGTATAAACAAGTATGACATCCCTATAACACATTTCCATAAGTGCTCCCAGTTAATTCAATTGGAGAATGGATTAAGATTAACTTCATGGGCAAGCAGAGAATCAGAATAACAGCTGTAGGTTATCCATAGTTTTGAAATCAAACATATGATGTCCAGCATGTTTCATTGTCTCATTTTTCCTCCTTAACTGAAAGAATCATAACTTTTATTAATTGTTTATCATTGTTTATGCTGTTATTACACACCATATTTAATTTTAGAAATTGTTAAGCCTATCCATTCAGTGTACTATATTGCCTGCTTGGATATGTTCTAGATCTCAGGGCATTCTACTAAAAGTTATATCTGTATTGCGACCATTAAAAGGGATAATCTGATGCAAATATTTTTAAATGGTTAGAAGAATCTTGTAATGTTAAAACATTCCTGTCACACAAAAATGTACACAGATAAACTTTTTTGTCTTATAACTAATGAGAAAAATAAGCAAGGTTTATGTTGGATGCATTTCAATGCTCTGCTTTATGTGGTGTATAATGACAGTACTGTAAGAGCTTCTGACACCAAAGTACAAGTGTCCTGAATGAAACTACACAGTAAAGAGTGGTAGAAGGAGAAAAGATTATGCTCAAGCCATTTAAAGTTAAGCAGAAGATGCAAGATCTATGCTTCCAGTAATCACTGTACATTAAGGAGAAAGTGATCAATCATTTTGGCATTCACAAAAGCAATTGAATGAAATCTGTATATCTCTTGCAAGAGTACAGTATATTCATATCGCTAATCAAACAGTTTAACCATGTGTCAGATGCTGAAGTGAATGAGACAGTGAAACAGTTTAAATAAGTATTGCATTCTTTGGATTGCAGAGTTAATTGATTACCTGTGAATGCTCCTGTTAGGAATGTGAACAAAATAAAATTATTTTGAACAAAATATGCTGCAGAGTGACCAGGATTTGTAGCAGCAGCAAGGAAACAAAATACAGGGTGGTGTGCTAGGGAGGCAGCATAAAGAAGAAGGATACCTCACACCTGGACAAACTTGTTAGGAAGGCAGGCTCTATTGTAGGAATGAAGCTGGACAGTTTAACATCTATGGCAGAGCTCCTGTCAATCATGGAGAATCCACTGCATCCACTGAACAGTGTCATCTCCAGGCAGAGGAGCAGCTTCAGCGACAGACTGCTGTTACTGTCCTGCTCCACTCCTCTGTTTTTACCTGCATTCTTATTACTCTTTAATTTAATATTGTTTTTTTGTATCAGTATGCTGCTGCTGGATTATGTGAATTTCCCCTTGTGATTAATAAAGTATCTATCTATCTATCTATCTATCTATCTATCTATCTATCTATCTATCTATCTATCTATCTATCTATCTATCTATCTATCTAT
>JANRMT010062837.1:44455676-44540395 GCA_026402145.1 Polypterus bichir lapradei | reverse complement strand
CTCTCTCTCTCTCTCTCTCTCTCTCTCTCTCTCTCTCTCTCTCTCTCACACACACACACACACACACACATACATATATACACACATAGATGTACACATATTAAAAGTGTCGCTGATTAGTCTAAGAATATTCTCCTAATTTTCTAAGCCATTTTAATTATGATTTTGAATTAATTATTCATAAATTTGAACCTGTTATGGAGTAGCCTCGCGCACTAAATCAAATTACGCTTCATATGCCTGATTACTAGTTATGGAGGAGTTTTTATTAACCGTTTAATTTTCTTTCTTTAGTCGCTGATTCTATACTTATTCCAAATACATGCAAATAAATCTGCATTTAGTTAGTCTGTAACGCTAGAAGGAGTAGTATATACATATATATTCTTAAGAAGTCAATTAACAATATGGACAATGCAAGCCGTCCTCTTCGTTTTGCGCTTACAATATTTCCTGGATAAAGTCAGCTGTAGAGAGGAAGACATTTACTGTACACACCGCTTCTCAAAAAAATGAAGTATCCAGGTGTTTCCATGTCTGTCCTAATTCTCTGAGGTCCTGGAATATACTTTGCGAAGGCATAAGAAAACATTACCAAGCCGCTATTCTAAAATTAAAATAGTGCGACTGTTATCAAACCGAATATTAAATTCAATGTTGAATTATTAACCACACTGGTGCTTCAAAATCCAATAACTTCCAGGGATCTTTACAGTCGGCATGATATTCTTAAACAAGGACTGCTCTAAGTGGAAGTCTTTGATTGCTGGAAGCCAAATTCATACGCTGCTAAATAAAGGGGAAACATCATCCCGATATTTGAATTTGGTTAAAAGCCAAATGACACAGTTAAAAAGTATGGTATCAATATTTGCAGTAAGCAATGCATTGATAGTTTTGAATTACATTCAGTTGTGGTACAGTTCTGTTTTGAGAAAAAATCGCTCCGGCTCTTATTACAGGTATTTAAATAACTATAGCAGTATAAATAAGATTTAAATTTTTACACCGAACTCATGAGCATATCAGCATAGTGCTCTTTTAGATCTGAATCCTGTGAACGTGAGAAACCAAAGGTGTAAATGCATTTTAACGTTAACGGTCATCATCTGATAGTAAGTAACGGTGGAATTCAGTATAATATCCAGATTTAGCAAAAAAACAAACACGCACAGAAACAAGCGTAGACAGTCTAAGGCGCGCAGATTGGCTATATACATCACACAAGACTGACTTTTTCCATTTTTAAAAGAAAACTGCTGTATACGACGTTTCCATGACTAACACCCACATACATAGATAACCGAGGAGCTTGCTCGCCGCCTCTTTTGCGGAATATTTGAAGAGCATTTTGCACGTTAACTACTATTGGATGAGTCCGCTTGCCAGGTGCTGCTCTGGTTTGTTTGATTACTTTGATGACGTAATGGATGTAAAACATTTCGCAGTAGCTGGCATCTGTCATGTTTGCATAATTAGTCATCAGCTTCATTTACATACAGTAGAAGATACATTTGTAAGTTTTGTTTAAAAGCAAGCATTTTTTCTGCATTTCCTGTCCACATCTTTAGTACAAAAGATCATCACTTTTTAATATACAAAAACAACAGTATATTAAACTGTAAGGTCAACAGTCCATAATAAGCATAAGAAGACGACAACAATCTGGGTAAAAATAACTACAATATTAAATATATATTACACTATGTATAGTTGTAGATCCTTCTTGGAATGGTAAGAAAAACTCCTTAACATGCAGCACCTTGACCTGTGAATGAGCACTAGTGCATTTATGTTTATGAATAGATAATACTAGTGAATTTTCAGTACTCAGATTTTACAGCTTATATTGGTAACTGCAACACAGACCAATGTTTTGCATTGTTATTGTTACCTAGACTTTTAGGTGAGCTTTATAGGTCTTGAAGATTAATGTCAAATGCTTTGGTTTCAGTTCACTGAAATGGACTGGCTCACAAGGTTTGGTGGTACTAATGTGGCATCAGTTTTGTATTGTTCATAAATACCTGAAAAAATGAATGAAATGCAATCCAAAGCAATGCTTTTTTATTTGAGATTGGTTGAGCATCTAAATGTTTTTAGACTGTAGAAATTGACCTTAATGATAGGAGATATCCTAGGGTAAAAGTGTCTGATCCTCCCTGGAATGATGAAGTGAATGAAAGTAGGTCACAGTATCCTAAACTTCAAGCTGGTGCACATTTCCTTGAGTGTGTTGTGGATCCTTCAAGAAAGTGTTTTATTCTACAAAGTATATACATTACACGAAGAGCCTTTGTGCAGAGGCATTTATGCAGGCATTTGTATTTCATTTTCATTTATATTTATATTGCAAGTTGCAAGCTTGACCAGTCTTGATGGCCTTTCTGGGGTTATATCTGTGTAGGTTTGGGAGTCATTGACACAGCATATGGTGTTGGTCTGACAAATCAGACAGTGAAGTGAAAACATTCTGACAATGAAGAGAAGCACAGGATTTGAGATGCAAAATTAGAAAAGTGAAAGGGGATATTCAATGGTCCATCACTTTATAAGCTACCAAATACATTCTGGAAGAAAAACAAATATTGAAGCAGTTGAAAATGATGTTGTGGTCCAGATTTAAAAATAAGGTAATAGCAGGCAGACAGGCCACAAATAATGTATAAGAATGATAACAAAGTTAAGGAACAGTCCAGGTGAGTAGTGGGGTCCTCATACATGAAACGTAGCTTTGTAGGTAATAATACAAGTTCGATGAATATGTCTAAGACAGTGAGATAGGTACGTCTGTATAGTACTATGGAAGGAAACAATTTTAGATTTTGCCTTTTTCATAAATGTAATTGCATTTTGAAGTGTTTGTACATTTCCCATTGTTGTTAAAGTCTTTCTGTGTAAATGACAAATTATTTGATTACATATGGATAAATAATGTGTTTGCAAATGTGACAGGCTAATTGCTTATTGACCATTTATCATTATTCACATACCTCTTAAAATTGGTTTTCGCACCTTGCAACATCTGTTTTATGCCATAGTGACTGTAGAAATGGATTTATAGTTAGCATGGGTGTTTTAATATGGCAGTTATCATTTGAATCCCAGCCAGGTTAGACTCTGCTTTGTTTCCGACCCTTAGAGATTTTACAGTTTTTCTAGAGATGAATAATACAAATAGCCTGGAAAGCTTTCCCATTATGTTAACTCCTTGGTACCACTGTAGAAAATAACTTTGCAGGTGGGAGCGATTGGATATTTGCTGTCTCTGTTTTGATTTTGTATCTAATCGGGTCATTTTACTTAAATTAAGTCATAGAAAATGTCATAAATACAATACATAAACAAATACTTTTTACATACTCAAATAGAAAAATCATCAAAGGAAGTCTAGAGTCATAGTGATTTTAGATGCATGTATTTTTTGCAAAGTGGCACTTTACATATCATCTTTAGCCTTTTAAAGTGCCATCCATTTAATGAAATCCTATAACCTGTCTAACTACCATCAAAGTGGAAAGGTGCAAGAAAACAGTTTAAAGATGTGCCACATTGAATATTATCAAGAAAGTATGCAGCTTTTCCATAATAGATAAGTAACCTCTCACCTCTACCCCCATCACCATATAACCTTTTCAGTCATGCCACTATGAAGAGGCCTAAATATTGAAATCTAATACCTTATTTTTTGAGATCCATCTATCCATTGTATGAACTTGCTTGATCCTACTTTATTGTTGCATGGGGCCAGAGCAGTTACGTAAATTTGGAAGGTGTACTGTAGAATACTGTGAGATAATCACAAAGCACACTTATGCTTGGGAAAGGTTAGAGTCACTAATCTTAGTGTGTAAACATTTGGTAGAGTATATAGGAGGAAACCATCAACTAAGAAGGAAAAAAATGTAGACGCACGTAGATCATGCCAGCTGTGCACAGTCATCGAATTTGAATCTTGCCACAGCTTTCCTAAGCTATGTGGAAAAAGCACTGACTCCTATGTGATCAGTCTACTTTATGTTCCTACCACCTGCACTTCCGAACAGGTAATTCACCTGAAGCATGTTTGGGCCCAGTCAGTACTTGGATGAGAGATCATCTAAAAAAAGACTGGGTTGTGGCTGGAAGAGGTGTTGGTGAGACCTTCAGGTGGTTCTTCCCCTGTGATCAGTGTATGGATCACAGTGCCCCAGTGCAGTGACGGGGACACTGTGCTATAAAACTTGGCACCATCCATTGAATGAGACATAAAACCAAGGTCCTGAAAAAGGTCTATAAAAGATCCTTGGACATCTATCAATAAGAGTATGATAATTCCAGATATCTTCAGTAAATTTCCCACCACGACCAGGTTGTTCTGCCACCCCCCCAATCATCCCCTGTTCTTTACTGGCAAACCATCTCATCTCACTCTTTCACCACTTAATGGCTAATGTGTGGTGGTGCGCATAATGTCACAAAATGACTGCCATCACACCATCCAGGTGGATGCTATACATTTCTGGTGGCTGAAGTGGTTGCCCACTCTATGAAAATCACTTTGAGTTAGTTAAAAAAGTGATACAGTAATGTAATTTACTTTTTATTTTGTTAGTTTTCGTATGTATTTAAGGAGAAATTACATTTCAAAATGTCTGTGATCTTTTTCAGTGATTATGTATGTTTCTTTTTTCTTGCTTCCTGCCAAAGAAATCCATCCCAATCATATTTCAGATATATGTGAAAAATATTTAAGAATAAAAAGGTATACTTTAGTCCAAATTTTAGACAGAATGTAGGGCTACCTTTTCTATGGAGATGTGGTGTACCACTAATTAGCTGGATAGAGATTTGGGTGCTAAGGTGCTGACCAACATTAGAAAGGGGTGATTTAGTACTCAGTAAATTGGAATAACGCTATCCCCCTGGTCATTATAAATAACAATGGCCTTAAAACAAATCACATTTAACCTATTTAATTTTCATGTAATAGAAGGTGCACTGTTTAAATAAGTAGCTTGACTATACACAGCAAATTTAGCAAAGACAGAAGGAGGGAAATTACAGTTTTGTGTACCTTCACTTGTAGATGTATAAATGTGCTTATGTCTACAGCATTATTTTTTTTAACAAGTATTAATGTACAAATGTTCCTAGGATTTAACAGATTTAATTTCCTGTATGTGTTTGTTCTGGCATCTTGACATTTTTGGTGTTCATTTCAATGACCGCAAAATCTAGAATGTGATGTGGGAAACTTGAATAAAAGGTTGGACTACTATAATAGCAATAACACAGAACAGAAATCACCACAGATTAAATCAGTAGGGCAGAGGAAGCAGATACAGTGTATTCCTAGTAAGATGTAACATCAGAGGTTTTGTATTTCCAAATGCAATATTTATTTTATCAACAAAGTAATGTGGAAATAACAGGAATTGAGTGTAATAGTCAGAAGGTTGTTGATGTTGTTTTTGTGATGATAATGATAGATACTTTATTGATCCAGAGGGAAATTTAAGTACCAGTAGCCAAAAGTTATACCAAGTTAGATATGAACATTTAAGTATACACTATATAAATAATATTAAGTAGGTACAGTCTGTCAAATGCAATCAAGGCACATTGGGGTTGGAATCTTACAGTCCAATATAGATAATGTAGATGGTGCATACAATAATATCAGTGCAATAGGAATTGTGCAAATAACACTAATACTAAAGTGAAAGGTGGCACATGATATTAAAGTGACAGATACTAAAGTGACATAATATTAAAATAAAATAAAATGACATGGCTTATGTTGATAGGGTAACATGTTTAAAGTGACACATTATGAAAAAGGTTATACAGTGATGACCAAGTAATGAAATATCAGATATAGTGCATAGCTAAAAAAGCTAATATATCTTATGAAGTAGTCCCCACAAGAGCGGAGAAGGAGAATCAGGCTCAGAACTCAGCCATCCCCACCCCTGTTGGGAAGAATTAAAGAGTCTAATGGCTCTGGGGACAAAATATCTTTTGTATCTGGCTGTATTGCAGTTCTTTGATAGCAGTCTGCCACTAAACAAACTCCTCTGCTTAATTATGATGGTGTATAGTGGGTAATGTTCATTGTCCATAATGGATAGCAGCTTGCATAGTGTCCTCCTCTCTGTCACCACTGAGTCCATTTCCATGCCAACCACAGATCCTGCTCACCTGATCAGCTTAACAATACAATCAGAATATCTCTTCTTCAAGCTACACCCCAGAACACCACAGTATAGAAGAGAGTATTGGCCACCACCGACTGATAAAACACTTGAAGGAGTTTCTTACATATGTTAAAGGAGCCCGGCCTCCTCAGAAAATAGTTAGCTTTGCTTCTTCCTGTACAGAGCC
Organism: Polypterus bichir lapradei; assembly: GCA_026402145.1. Classification (NCBI taxonomy): domain Eukaryota; kingdom Metazoa; phylum Chordata; class Cladistia; order Polypteriformes; family Polypteridae; genus Polypterus; species Polypterus bichir. The sequence goes on along the minus strand of JANRMT010062837.1, from coordinate 44,534,029 downwards.
TTTGTGTTCTCCGATTAGTCAGATCTGTCATCCAATTGCACTCCAAGTAATTTATAAGTCTTGACCCACTCCACATCAACCCCTTCAGTGGAGACAGGTCTCAGTGGTGGTCTAGATCTACGGTAGTCCACGACCATTTCCTTGGTTTTGGTGTTGAACAGTAGTTGCTTTGACCAGCACCGTTCTACAAAGTCATTCACCAGAGCCTGACACACCCCACAATGGCAGTGCCATCTGAGAAGTTCTGCATGTTGCATGTCCCTGAGTTGTAGCTAAAGTCCGATGTGTACAGGGTGAAGAGGAAAGGAGAAAGCACAGACTTCTGTGGAGCTCCTGTACTACTGATAACAGTCTGTGATCTGCAGTTTCCCAGTGAGGTAATCAGTGATCCAATTCACCAGTTGCGAGTCAACTCCAATCCTAGACAGCTTCTCCCTCAGTAGAAGGGGCTGGATGGTACAGAAAGAGCTGGAAGAGTCAAAGATCATGATCTTCACAGTACTACATCTTTTGTCCAGATGCGAGAAGGTCCGGTGGAGGAGGTAGAGAATGGCATTATTCACACCCACCTTCTCTTGACAGGTAAACTGTAAGGGGTCTAGTGTGTGATTCACCTGTGGTCTAAGGAGGTGAAGCAGTAGTCGCCCCAGGGTCTTCATGATGTGGGATGTTAAGGCCACAGACCTGAAGTCATTGAATTTACTTAATTTCATTGCTCAAAGAACCGAGTTGAGACATGAGGTATACCACAGTGTGGACCATCCTCATTCACAGGTTAAGGTCGAAGATGTGCTGAAGTTCAGTAGCACAGGCCCTTAGAAATTTTGGACACACCTTGTGTGGGCCAGCTGCCTTCTAAGGGTTCAGTGTCCTCAGATTTCCTCTAACCTGGTCAGACGTGATGATGTAAGAAACAGGAGGAGAGGTATCAGGTGGGGGGGGGGGGGATGTTTGGGGCCGTTGGCACCTTCTGATTTGCTGTTATGTTTGTGGGGGGAGAGGGCTGCATGATCTATTCTGGCAGCTTGGGGGATGGGTAGTTGCCAGTGAGTTTGTGGCAGTTAAAGCAGGAGCAGGGCAGTCAAACCAGTTTTATAAGAGATTGAACTCATTCTCTCTCACCACATAGTCCTCTTCTGCCCAGCTGTTCCATTGCTTATAGCCTGCGATTGTCTTCATATCATCCCACACCCCAATGATGTTATTTTGTTGCAGCTTATGCTTTACTTTCTTCCTGTAGGGCTCTTTAGCCTTCCTTAGTCGAATGTTAAGTTCCTTCTGTACATTCCTCAGCTCTTCCTGGTCCTTGTTTTTGAATGCTATCTTCTTCTTTTTAAGAAGGCACTTAATATCACTGGTAAACCAGGGCTTATTATTAGCAAGCAGTGTACAGTTTTAACAGGAACAACAGTGTCCACGAAAAAGTTCAGATAGTCTGAACACAGTTTGTAATCACCTCAGTGTCCTCTCCATGTGATTCCTGCAGACTCCAATCACTAGACTCAAAATAGTCCCTAAGAGCATTTTCAGCTTCAAGAGACCATTTCCTGAAAGAGTGTATAGTTGTGGGTTGTCTTTGAACTGGAGACTTGTGCTGAGGCCTTAAGTAAACCAAATTGCTGTCAGATTTAACAAGTGGGAGCAAGAGAGTGGATTGGTAAGAATCCTTCACATTTGCATAAAGAAGGTCAATTGTTCTGTTCTTTCTGGTGGTTCAGTCAACATGCTGAAAGAAGGAAGTCAGAGTTGAGTCCAGTTTAGTATCATTGACATCACCAGAAGTGGCAATGAATGCCTTTGGAGGAGCATCTAAAGTCTCCCGATAGTTGTGAGTATGATATCACATGCTGTCCCTGCATCTGCTTGTGGAGGAATATAAACAACAACTAAAATGTCGTGAGAAAACTCTGTGGGCATGTAATATGGACAGACAGCCACTGCTAACGGTTCAATGTTCCGACAGCAGATTGCTTCTTTAACTGTTACATGCCTGATGTTAATAAACTGTGAGTCCCCAACTTTTGCTTTTGCCACAGTATTTTGCATCTCTCTTGGCTCTTACATTTGTAAACCCAATAATGTTCAGACTAGCATCAGGAATATTGCGGTCTGCCATGTCTTCGTCAGACACATCAAACTGCACTCCCAAAACACTCGATAGTTTTTAACTAGTGCTGCTAGCTTGTCCGTCTTGTTGACCAGAGAATTCACATTCCCCATTCCCACTGATGGAATAGATGGTTTATATTTCCTGTGTTTGTTTCCAAGCTTCACCATTACCTTAGTGCTAGCCCTGCATTCCTGATACCTGCTCCTCAGTTCTTCCAGAATGAGCTGTGCTCTGCCAGGTTTCTCTTTGTTTGGAGTGTTTGTTGTAAAAATATCCATATCCATAATATACTTAAACAAAAGCATTAAACATGTAGTAAACAAACAGTTCAGAAGAAACTCTCTACAATAAGTAAAGAAAAAGAAAGAAAAACGCTGTAACACAGATGAAGCTACTGGTTAAGCTGCCACTCGTCTCAGAGCTGGAAATTAGGAATTAGAAATTGTTACAGATTACAGTGTCCAACTTGCATGCAGAAATCTGATTAAGAAGAGCCTTAATGATAAATAGCCCCAGTTAGTATTAAAAAAGCTGTCAAATGAACAGAAGCAGGGGGTAACAAATGAGGTGTTTTTATTTGGATTGTGTTTATTGATGGTCATCTCTTCATGAGTTTATTTCTATCATATACAGTAGCTATATATTTGACATTTTTAAAATAAATGACACACAATGAGAACTACACAATGAAACAAATTGGTTTTGGAAAAGAAATAATGTCAATTAAACAGTGGAATAGGATGACAAGTTGACAGTTTGTGATACTGGTTATTATTTTAAATTAAATCTTAAAGGTCAGTCATATGGCAGCTCAATACAACTTGGAATTCTTTAATATTTTTCCCCTTATTTCTGTTCAGATTACTAATTGTGAGAAAATAAGTCTGCCATGATTAGCATTGAAACATCTTAGCTGCAGGGGCCAGGGTTTAAAACCTAGCTTGATTAAAATATGTGAAATTGTATGGTCGCTTGTTTTCTTCTGGAATTCCAGTGTCTTTACACATCCCAAATGTATACATTTTTGCTCAGTCCTCAACTGTAAATTACATTGAGTGTAAGTGGTTGTATGTGAGAGATCCATGATGTACTTCTTATTTGGAAGATTTATTTTCTGTGTTTTATCTATATTATGTTATGAGTAAATGTACCTTTGTGTTTTTGCCTGTCAGGAAGCAATTTTTAATAAGACCTACATGTCATATGGCTAGATCTTGATAATGCCTATGGGTCAGTGCTGCACCAGTTCATTGCTTTTCCACTTGAATTTTTCTATATCCAAGACAACATTAACACTATGATCATGGACTATTTTCAGGACATACACATATGCTTCATGTTACTACTGACTGAAAATGGCTAGAGGATGCAATTGTGATGGGTTGTTCCATTTCCTTCATCCTTTTTATAGCAACAGCTGAGCTCAATCTGATTGAATTGACACAAGTGGTTGGTAGAGTATGGTTACCTTAATGCCATAAGCTGTCCCTGAATAAGGAACTATATGGATGTGTACTGTGAATAGCACCATACACATACAAGACTGAATGAACTGATCTGCTGAAATTCAGTCCAAGCAATTCCAGGTGTCTCTATACAGAAAGGTGAGTGGAGTGACAGAACTATCTTAACTATTGGGAGAAAAACATCCCCTGGATTTCATACCATACCAGCCCATTGGATGCCTTGGAAGACTATATACATCTTACTAAGTGTCACAGATGAGGAGATCGGGAATACCAGCCTTCAACAGCTTTCAGAGGGCCTACTAAGAATTGACTCAAGACACCCAGAAAAGTTCAAGGTGTTGCAGCATAACTTACCCCTTTACTCAAGGGTGATGTAGCCAATGAATCTGCGTGAAGTCACTTCAGCAGCCTTGAGCAGGATGGATAACAAAGCTAAATCATTTATTCTCAAGTGGCTGGGTTCCCCCAGTGCTTCTTGGCAACAAGCTTGTATAGATGAAATACTCTTCAACTACTCTTAAAGTCCATCTCTCACAGTGGGTGATGGAACAGAAAGGACAGACAAAGTAATGAAAGAAACAGGAATCCAAACAGGAATAAGGATGAAGTGGAAGGTCAAGGAGGAAGCACAAAAAGCAGTGACCAGGCTTCAACATCAGAAAGTGGTGGGAAGGGCCTGGGTTAGTGTGCTCCACAATGCTAATGATCCAGATCCAGTAGAGAGGAGAGGAAGATCTGATCATTGTTCTGATTGCTAGGATAAAGCATGATGAAGTCAAGGTGAAAGCAGTGGAACATGGACGGCAGGAGTGCTGAACACCATGGGAGGGCAATGCAAGTTATACAATCACCTAGGAAGAAGTTTGGAAGATGCCATAGGTACAGCTCAGTTTCCTGGTTTAGGCAACATATGACACCCTGTCTAGCTGCCAAAAGTTTTAACAATGGTTCAGCAAAGAACAGGCCTGAGACCTCTGAGGGATCATCAATGATTCTCTTCAGCACACTCTGTCAGATTGCAAGACCACACTGACACATGGTTGGTTTGGGTGTAACATGATGAAGCATTCAGGAAGCTGGCAAGGGTGGTGGAGAAGCGAAGGCAAAAGGCAAGTGTTGAGTTCCCAGTAGAGAACTGACAAAAAATCCAATTCCCCAGTAAGAGGGTACATACGCACACCAAAAACAGGAGACCAGTGGCTCCTTACATGAGGAGTAAAGTGGGTGCACCTGGGCAGGCAGCTGCATTTAACACTGGAAATTAAATGCAAAATGGAAATGGTGCTATGGGCTATAGCTGAGAAATCTGGGACCTTGAGTTACTGGGGAATAGCCTATGAAAAAGAGGTACTGCAACAGCCAGAGGCAAGTTCAGCAAATAAAAGTTGAGACTGAGACTGTCCGAGACCAGTCAGAGAAAAAAAAATTGTGACATAATTATTTAAAGTTTGTAGGTTTTTGAATGTTATACTGTGTATTCCTAAAATGTGAAGTTATTAATTTGAGAGAGAAAGAGAGTGTTTTATTGTCATTATACTTCCATACAAAGGAATTTGAACATGAGAAGGAACAAAAAGCTTTAAATAGTACTTGTTGAGATGGTAGAGTACAATTTTGAGAAACTGATTTTATAACCTTAATCATTTTTTTTTTTGTCAAGACAGCGAATTGGGTCAAAGACTTAAGGGATCTTCATGTGAGGAACATAGGAAAGAAATGCTTGTGAGGAAATGAGGATTAAGGGACTGAGCAAATAAGAAAACAAGGCATTTGTTTTGACATGAACCTATCTAATACTTGATAGGGATGGAGAGATTCTTTGAGCATACAAAAGAGCAGGTCAGGACCTGTAGAGTTTCTACTAAACATACATTATGCAATGTTAAAAGAGATTATAATTCAAATGCATGTAACTTAATAAAATGTATATACTTTTTAAATACTGTAGATCAGAAAACAAACTGTATTTATTATACAATAAATATATACATAACAGATAATATATTGCAAAAGAATAAAGAAATATATTCATTAAGCAATATACAATTACCTAAATTATAAATATATGTTCAATCTAAACAGGCTAATGTATAAGATAAAAATGTCATACAATTAATATAATCAATCATGTACATTGAATCATAGATTCATTATACTGTATAAGCAGTCTAAAAATGTTTAGAAAACTGCATGTGATCCTGACATAATCAATGGAATACAGGGTGAGTCAAAATTATGTTAACATTTGAATGGCGGATACAATTTATTCACAAAACATACTTCACATGTGCAAGATGATTTACAGGAATGTCTCAGCCTGTTCACCATCATGTTTAACACATGTACCATATGTGGCACATAAATTGTCCACAAAAATTGTATATAAGTATACACCTAGTAGTACCATTAGTGTTAACATAGTTGTGACTCACCTTGTATAACAGGAATTAAATAGAATAAACATATACCCTGATATTCATGTTATCAAATTTGATTATAAGTAGACATACACATTTTGAGGTAATTTTTCTTCAAGGCCAAAATTCTCAGCGAATACTATATACTGTACCTTAGTATAAAACAACGTAAAAAAATAATACAGGTACAGTTATATATTTAAAGTACTATCTATCTATCTATCTATCTATCTATCTATCTATCTATCTATCTATCTATCTATCTGTATAAGTCAATTTATAATATTAATGATACTCAAACCAAAATTTTCATGACTAGGCAAGGGTCTTCCAGTTTAGCTGATGAATAGAGTTCTGTGCATCTAAAACAAGAGTACATGTAAGATATAATTCCAAAGGAAAATAAGCCACACAAAACAACTGGTATTGATTGTGAAATGCGTAGCAAAGTAGGGTAACAAAGGTTTGATCCTGAATAATTACTTTAGAAATTGCTTTGCTGAGGTTCTTATACTGTTGTAGTAAGAGTTTCAAGCGTAGATGAATACAGAAAATTGGTCAGTAATTTTTACAAAGATAGAAATTTGGGACTAGTTATGCAACAAGGAAATCAAAACCATATTGATGCTTTAGTTAAGTGAGTTAGTATACTTGTACTTGCTTCTCCCATTATGTCTCATGGTGTTAGGGTGTTGAGCCAATGAATATATTTAATTATGTTTTTTGCCAAGATCTTCATGGAACATTTTTTAATATATTTTATGGATTATCAGAGATAATATTTTTAATTAAAAAAAAACGAAGATTAGCTGCAGATACTTTCATGTTTTACTTAGTTGCTACCTTTTAACAACCTCGCAGTAACATCATACAATAGGGTACACACCTAAATGTAATGTAGTAAGACACATTAGTACACAATGGAAAGCATTATACTTTTTGGTTTCAAACCAAATGATAAGGGAGCCATTTAAGCCATTTTAACCACAACAGTTTATTAGCCAACTCCTCGACCACTCAAAAGCATTTTGTTTTAGTTTTTCTTAGATATTTGAATAAGATAAGTGAACTGACAGGTTCATGTAACCATTTCATCCAACTTATAGATTTAGTTTTAAAATAAGATGAGTTGATAAAGTGTGGAATTTAACAAACTGTATGTAAACTAAATATTACACTAAAAAATAAAGATGCAATCAATTCAGTATCTGATGCTATCTTCTGCTTCTTCTTCTTCATGACTTTGATTTCCAACATCCAAAATTGTTCATGGTCCCTGAAGCTAGTAGAAAATAAAAGTCCTAATGCAATAAAGAAATTCAAATCACCTTATCAACCAATGTGAGCAAACACAAGATAGAGAAAGGCGCAGTAAGGTGAATGTATTTCATTCCTCTTAAAGTACAAAATACTTTATGTTCTAATGTGCCTCTATCATTGTAATACAAGCCCCTGCTGTGAAAACTGTGCAGTGATGTTCATAAAAGCTTCTGTAATTTTTGGGAATCTTTCATTTAATAGAAATATGATGTTCATCCATAAAATGTGAAAAACCTACATGCACTGAGTTCTATAGAAGGTAATAATAATGCATTGCTTTTAAGTCATTAATTCATGTATTATCAGAGGATGAACATTTAAATCTTACCATGTATGAAATAAAAAAATGATTTGCTTTTCTGTAAATGCACAGCTCAGTTGTACCTTTTGATTTCTTTGATTTTCTTGATTCTAAAATTTTAATAAAGGTGCACTGCTTCTATTCATTTCTCATACTTATTCCTTTTAATGTGACTTATTGCCTGATAGAGTCTGTACTGACAAAAGTGGTTTGCTGTGACACTACACTGTGGGGAGATGCCAGTCTGCCACTAGGCTAACTCAGTGGAAGCCAATGTAGCACATATTGTATTTGAACTTTATTTGAAAAGATCCAGAACATGTCAGTGTTATACAGAATCTAATCTCACCTGTGATTAAACTATGAATTTAAGACCTGTAGTGCTACAACAGTAACTGCCACACCATTATGTATCCTACTTAACTGATTTCTTTCAACTTTCTTTCAAATCACCCTTCTTAAATAATGTAGACATTTTCAGCATTCTTAAATCAGGTTCTTTTTCTGGCACAGTTTGATTCAAAGTACATTATAATTGTTCCTCCTCTTTGTATGGGTGCAATTCACAAGTTTAATCTGTGCTTTACTCTTGGAAATTTTAAATTACTATGTTAACACTGCTGATTGCACTTTTAAAACTAAGTCTTGGTACAACCTCTTTTCTTTCATGTTAGCTATGCATAATGTAATTTTACATGAGAATAACATTTAGCTAAAGTGTACTCAAGATTACTTTTATTAACAGTTTTACTAGTTTAACTTATACCTTTTCGCAGGAACAAGGCAATTCTCATTTTCAGTCTCAGCTATTATTTTGTCACATTTTTTTTCTTCAGTATATACATTATGCAAGAACTGAAAATGCAAATACCACAAATTTAAATGTAAATTTAATTTTTTTCAAATTATTGACTTTTATGATTTTCAGTTTCTCTAAAAAATATGAAGACATGGTCCAGTGATAACCAAAACTGCCAAAAGGCCTTACTTTAAGGTGTTTGCTAATATTTTAACGGTCACTTCAGATACTCAAAATGTGGATGCCTCCAAGCCCCAAACCCCAGACACAACCACACCCAATGCAATCGTGGGATCAAATATAGTCTCTTTTATTAACAACATTACCTTAACAACAGGTATGCACGATCAAAGTATAAGCAGGAGAAATATAATCCTTTTTCTTCACTCTCCTCTCGTCAAGCCTCATCTACCTCCTCCCAACTCTGGTTGCCTGGTCAAGGTGAAGTGGTTCCTTTATCACTGATCTGGGAGTACGACATGGTCATATGGGAGTCCCACAAAGTAGGAATGATATCCCCCTGGTGGCATTCATGGAACTCAACAGGGCTGTATTCTGGAACTCCAACTCCCATGATGCCCTAAGGGTATCTGAACTGTACCTGAATCCCAGGGATGCAGCCCTCAAGCATGTCAGGGTATACAGTACCCAGGTGCCATTATCGCCCCTGGTTTTCAACATACTGGCCTCCCTGCTGGGTAAGGATTCTTGTTCCCATCCTAGAGCCAGTCTTTCAATTTTCTTTTATTCTGGCATCCTGTCTAGGCAAGTAATTACGTTCTGGGACTCCTGCTTTTCTCCTACAGCACTCAAAATATAAACAGAACATTTTTCCTTTAACTCTACAGTATAAAAGTGGCACCATTTTCAGATGGTGACATCTCACATCTTTTACCATCATTGTTGATTATTTTATATTTTGTTGTATATTTTGTGTTTAATACTGTATGTGCTGCTCAGCAGTTTGTTGTAAACTGTTTGTGTGTATAGCCCTTGATATGGATATCTCTGGAAACCCCTCTATTGATCACGCCTCCTTGACCTGCCTGGCTCAGAAAAAAAAAATCAAAAAAGAGCTTCATTGCAAGCATTAGAAAAGACACATGCCATGGTAACCATTATTGATTAGAACTGAATTCTTTGGATTTCTGTGAATTGTCAACATCAAAATGATTTTCTCCAAGAACTTAACTGTACTTCAGAGACTCTCAATATGCACTGTTCATCCTTTGAATTGCTTCAGCACATGCCTGCTTTTCTCTATCAGACTACCGAAGTATGGTCCATTGTATTGATTTAACAATTGGTTTTAAAATGATGCAAATTTACCTTAATCCTTGTGAACCATACAATGATTTCTAATGATAGAGAAGACAGGCTGCTGTGGAATCCTTGTTTAAATGATCTCTGACAGCCGGAGTTTTAAACTATCACACACGAGACTCGCCATTGCCCCTAAACTCTAAATGGTAACAACTTCCAAGACAACTTTAGATGAGAGTAGAAAACTTTCCTCAATTATTAAAAAATATTAATTGTATATTCTTGATTGAGACTATAAGAATGGCCAATGTTATGCCTGTCCATCTTTTTCCTTACTATGCTTTGGCACAATCAGTTTAATTCAGATTTTACAGTTTGTTGGAAGAAGCCTACTTATGTTCATTTTCATCTAATTATATGATTTTTGTTTAAACACATCTGTTGTTGGGAAATGTATTAAACTGATAGCATATTTGCTTGCAAAAAAAAAATACAAAGCATCATTCTAAGAAAATCTTAGATAAAATAATGGAAAGTATTAATCCAATGATCAGGGAAATGATAAAAGAAGGATTTGATAATATCCAATGGCACAGTGAAGGCTGTTATAAAGAACTAATGAAATTATGGCATACTTGGGTGTTCAGAAGAAAGTGTCTGTGTGAGAAAGGCACTTGCACTTGCCAAGAGAATTATCAAGATGTCGAGTTTGGGCTTTTGTTTTACCCAGCGTTCATCATTTCATGTGCTTTTTTCCCCCCTAACACGATTTAGTGTTATGACAGGTTAGATAAGTTTTTCTAGTGTTCAAAGTGGGTTTTTAGAGGTTTTGAAACATGGTAATTTTAAATCTATTACAAGTTTCATTCTAAATTTAATTTGGGACATGCTTAAAGTTAGCTGAAAACTATTATAATTAGTGGTTCTAGTTTATTTGACTTCTTGCAAAGTTCTTTGACTATGTTTTTGGCTGGTGTTTTAGCATTAACGCACAACAATTTTTTACCTTCCAGTTTTGACTCTCACATTGTTATTGACTATATTTTATTTCCTCGTCCATACTTACATTTGCCCTATGGGTCTTCTATTTTTTCCATCATCATCTGAACACTTAGCAGCACTAACACACAGGGGAGGTGTATGATGGGAGTGAAAATGCATTAAAAGGGAGCTTTTCTTTTTAGACATACTCTAATATTTTGCATAGCAACTTTTGTAAAAACTATCATTTATGACATAGTTTGTTTATTTTCTTATTGCTTTGAAATGTTTTGAATGTGTTTTGACTGAATACATGTGTTTTAATCTTCTTTCTCTTCTGTGACCATTTGTTTTATTTACAACAAAATAAAATAGTCTTTTTATAAATTTACCGAATATAGGGCTTTCAGCTTCTCCTTTGTTATTGCACTGCTTTTACATTTTAACATTTACTTATTTGGCATTTAAGAGACAATTGGTTACATTTCTTTTGCTTTTTCAGTCAAAGCATGGGCAGGTAAAGTGACTTGTTTGTGGTCACACAATGTCAGTAGCAGGATTTGAACCTGCTCCACGGAAGATGGCATTCCCTCTGCTCATATTTTGACAGCAGTAAAATGATTTACCAAAAGGCAGCAACACTTTATTATTTTTTGATATGAAGATAACTAAAATTACAGCTCACTGCCTGCCAATAATATTAGCCTTTGGTTAAAAACCTACTAAAACTTACAAATATTGTATAGAGAAAAGTACTTGGTTAGTTACATAGTACTTCCGATGCATTCAATTAACCAACGGCACTATAACTGAGGCCTAGTGTTCTAAACAAGTAATGTGTATATTTTATGTGTACAGATGGCATCCATTTCAAGATAGGCTTTGCCTTGTGCCCTCAGCTGTCACAAAAGGCTAAGATTCCCTGTGACCAAGAAATGGGTGGACAGATATTTAATAAATAATTTGTTAAAAGTTCATTCTAAAACTTTCAATCTGGAAACCCATCTTAATCCACCCATCAGCATGGGTTTGTTGTGGAGAAATCTCATAAAAAAACAAGCAGAGTCTTCAGAAGAGCATTCAGAATTTAAGACTTTATTTGCACAGAATACAGTGGTGTGAAAAACTATTTGCCCCCTTCCTGATTTCTTATTCTTTTGCATGTTTGTCACACAAAATGTTTCTGATCATCAAACACATGTAACCATTAGTCAAATATAACACAAGTAAACACAAAATGCAGTTTTTAAATGATGGTTTTTATTATTTAGGGAGAAAAAAAATCCAAACCTACATGGCCCTGTGTGAAAAAGTAATTGCACCCTTGTTAAAAAATAACCTAACTGTGGTGTATCACACCTGAGTTCAATTTCCGTAGCCACCCCCAGGCCTGATTACTACCACACCTGTTTCAATCAAGAAATCACTTAAATAGGAGCTGCCTGACACAGAGAAGTAGACCAAAAGCACCTCAAAAGCTAGACATCATGCCAAGATCCAAAGAAATTCAGGAACAAATGAGAACAGAAGTAATTGAGATCTATCAGTCTGGTAAAGGTTACAAAGCCATTTTTAAAGCTTTGGGACTCCAGCGAACCACAGTGAGAGCCATTATCCACAAATGGCAAAAACATGGAACAGTGGTGAACCTTCCCAGGAGTGGCCGGCCAACCAAAATTACCCCAAGAGCGCAGAGACGACTCATCCGAGAGGTCACAAAAGACCCCAGGACAACGTCTAAAGAACTGCAGGCCTCACTTGCCTCAATTAAGGTCAGTGTTCACGACTCCACCATAAGAAAGAGACTGGGCAAAAACGGCCTGCATGTCAGATTTCCAGGACGCAAACCACTGTTAAGCAAAAAGAACATTAGGGCTCGTCTCAATTTTGCTAAGAAACATCTCAATGATTGACAAGACTTTTGGGAAAATACTTTGTGGACTGATGAGACAAAAGTTGAACTTTCTTGAAGGCAAATGTCCCGTTATATCTGGTGTAAAAGGAACACAGCATTTCAGAAAAAGAACATCATACCAACAGTAAAATATGGTGGTGGTAGTGTGATGGTCTGGGGTTGTTTTGCTGCTTCAGGACATGGAAGGCTTGCTGTGATAGATGGAACCATGAATTTTACTGTCTACCAAAAAATCCTGAAGGAGAATGTCCGGCCATCTGTTCATCAACTCAAGCTGAAGCGATCTTGGGTGCTGCAACAGGACAATGACCCAAAACACACCAGCAAAACAAAATGAAGACTTTGGAGTGGCCTAGTCAAAGTCCTGACCTGAATCCAATTGAGATGCTATGGCATGACCTTAAAAAGGCGGTTCATGCTAGAAAACCCTCAAATAAAGCTGAATTACAACAATTCTGCAAAGATGAGTGGGCCAAAATTCCTCCAGAGCGCTGTAAAAGACTCATTGCAAGTTATCGCAAATGCTTGATTGCAGTTATTGCTGCTAAGGGTGGCCCAACCAGTTATTAGGTTCAGGGGGCAATTACTTTTTCACACAGGGCCATGTAGGTTTGGATTTTTTTTTCTCCCTAAATAATAAAAACCATCATTTAAAAACTGCATTTTGTGTTTACTTGTGTTATATTTGACTAATGGTTAAATGTGTTTGATGATCAGAAACATTTTGTGTGACAAACATGCAAAAGAATAAGAAATCAGGAAGGGGGCAAATAGTTTTTCACATCACTGTAGAAAACAATTGCAGTGCACATAAAGCCTGTCTCAATTCATGAAGTGAGCCCCGAGTTCCCAGAGAGCCCTGACTATACTACAATTCTTATCTCCAAATGTCCCCCTCTTCAGACTAGTTTCCCAACATCTACTGTATAGAGTTTCCCATGATGTTGTCCCCACTCAGCACCTTCATTCATAACAATCACCTGATATTCCAGACCTTTTCATAACTATAGTCTTGCCCCTGAAGACGTCCCCATAACAGTCTTCTTTCTATAACAATATTTTTGCTGGCAGGACATATTTGCCATCCGGCAATAAGCATCTCCTGATTACCCCTTCCTTCATTCTTACAGTACTAATCCTGAGCTGTTAAGATCGATGGCCTTTCAGTTAATCAATTCTTAAATATTCAATTCTTAACAATTGAGTTGAGGTCAGAAGGGCCCATGTATGAAAACTGGACTTCCTAATTAGTAATTCAATAAATGATTACTTGTTGCACTAGCATCCTGTAAGACTAAGGCTAACATAACAGGCAGCTGTGCCAGTGAGCAGCAGCGCACAGTTTCACTGATAAGGGCCAAGCTGTAGACAACCTTGACATGTAATATTTGATCATTTTCCTCAATAAATAAATGACCAAGTATAATATTTTTGTCTCATTTGTTTAACTGGTTTATCTTTATCTACTTTTAGGACTTGAGTGAAAATCTGATGATTTTTTAGGTCATATTTATGCAGAAATATTCTAAAGGGTTCACAAACTTTCAAGCACCACTGTATATCTTATTATTATTATCATTAAGCTGTATAAAGAAACATTGCCATATAAACGTAAATGCTACTATAAAACATATATGTGCGTGCTAATATAAAAAGCCCATGAACGCAGACAGCAGCACTGTTAAGTCTTAGCACACAGCTGCCCAGTGGTCTGACAGAGGCCAAGCTACTGCTTACGTCACAGCACATGTTCAGGAAAAAGTCCTCCAACTTTCAATAATCAACTCTTAAGCCCCTATAGTGTTCAAACTAACTAATATCATAATACATTGTGTTTTAATTGTATTACCTAAGGAATTGATGAGCTCTGATGCTGCTAAATGCCATTTAATTGCTTATACAGTATGTTTTAGATGCTAGCTTAAGAGCTTACCCTTTACTCACACAGGCAAAGGCCTTACATGCAGTTTGTTTTGCCTTAAAAAAGCTCTGCTCCTGCATTTTTCAAAACAAAGTTTGCCTGCTTGCTTCCTCAGAGAGCATGATGACCTCGTCTCACAACTTCACTCCCAGAAACTCAAAACAAAGCAAGTAAGAAGGACAGGCAGTCAAGAGGCCACTTTAACAAAATAAATGGTGTCCTTTTAAAGTTGTTTCAGGCCCAGGCTTTTCATAGCTAAGATCACAAAAACTAATAATGCAGAGCACTGATCCGTGATCAAAATTCTCAACAGGTTATGTGACCAGACAAGCTTAGAGTTTGGACAATTTGCTTGCCAACCATTGAATTCAGCAGGTAGTTCACCTTCAAAGCATTTGCCAGACAGCATGGTTCTGACAAAAAAGTCCAGGCCAACTCTAAAGGAGTTAGAGTGTTTCAGGTTTAACACAAGCAAAATGACACCTTTTATTGGCTAAGTTGTCAATTTGCTTGACTTCACATTACATCCGTAATGGGTAACAAAGTACAACTCCCTAGTACTACAGATTAAGAACAGAAGAAGCTGTCCATGCGAAAAGAGTTGTCTAGGCCCATAAGGGATTCATAGTAGATTTGCAACAACACCATGTAAAAACTGCTAAATTAAACCTAAACGGGATGATATCACAGTGATCTTTTTAAACTCATAATAAAGATATATATTAGATGCAAAT
Source organism: Polypterus bichir lapradei (assembly GCA_026402145.1). NCBI lineage: Eukaryota > Metazoa > Chordata > Cladistia > Polypteriformes > Polypteridae > Polypterus > Polypterus bichir. The sequence continues at coordinate 44,518,799 of JANRMT010062837.1, read as the reverse complement.
GTAACATCCCAGATACTTCTTGACAGCATCATCCAAACATTTTTACCAAGGTGTTATCTGAATCAGGGCCTGAAAAACCAGTCCAAACAGAAGGCAACACTGATGCAATAAGTACAGGAAAATCCAGAATAAATGCCTGCAGCAGTCTACAAGAGGTCTGGGAGTTAGAAGAAAATTAATCTTTAAAAAGAGCTATGACCTAAAACACATAACCAAAGTGACACTAGGGTGGCTTATAAAAAGAAGACACCATTCTGAAGTGGCCCAGTTAAAAGCCCATATTTCAATTCAATTATGAATATGTGCAGAAGCTGAAAATTACTCTTTGCCAGCAGTTCCCATACATTCTGATGGAGTTTGAGCAATTTTTACAAAGAGCAACAGACCTAAAATTGCTCTGAGCAGATGGGTAAAGCTGGAAAAGAACTTAGCTTTAAAGAATTGTGGCTAAAATGTCTCCAGACGATTCCCTGCTAAATATTGACACTAAGGTGGGAGGATTATTTGTAGAAAAAAATATTTTCTGCTTTTTATTTAAAATGAAATTATTTTTAAATGATTTTAAAAGGAAACAATTGTTAATCTTATTTTGATCTTGTGCACCTTTTCCTTATGACAGGGCAGGAGTTTTCATCTGTTTATTCTTATGGGAACTGTTAAATATGGATAAAGGCAAATGCTGGAAAAACATAATATAGGTAAAGTGATTTTCATTCACTTTTACCTTCTACTTTTAAGTTTCATCTTTTAGAAAGACTGAAATTGAGACAATGCTTTGTGTTATTAATGTTTTTCTTTATTTAAACAAAATAGTTGGTGTGATGGCTGCTTTTGGGCCTTAGAGTACAGTAGGTGAGTTCCCCCAGCTGTCATTGTATTCTGAATGTGTATGTTCTGAACACACTAATACATTAAAAAAAAAAAAAAAAAACTAATTTTTTACTGTTCTTTTGGTCTGGCAATATAGGCCTGGCAAACCAATAGACATGACTTGTAATTACAGAGGCAACCCCCAGAGTTATTGCTTGCTGCAGGAAATTCTACAAAATTATGCCACTCATGGAGAAACTGTGTGGTTTATTTAAACAAATGCATTGCATTGCTTGTTTGTGCAATGTATAATTTGATTAGCTGAATCTTACAAAGTATAATAGGATTATTTAGAGGGGCCATTATGTAGGCACTATTGTGCAAATTTTACTATTGAACTGTTAAAGACGGCAACATTTGCCCTAGGTTCCCCAGCACCCAGATGTGACCACTGGCAAATACTGTATATATACAAATATTTAAGTGTTTCCTGTGTAAAAGCTTTACAAAATAGCAAATACCTAAAATTTTCTGTATCAGGTCAATGCACAGGGCTTTCCTGGACATTCCAGGTGTAATATAAGAATCAACCCTGGTATTCCACCTATTGCTGGGCACAATCATGGATGTATCAATATATTTAAAATCACCAGTCAATCTAGCCTTCATATCTTTCCAGTTTTGCAGTAAAACATAATACTTAGATACAAGGTAATGATGCAGTACAACATAAGTAATGACAAAACTTGGGTTTGAAATTAGATCACTGTGAGCATAATGTTGTACCACTAACTACTAGACCAATAATGCTTGAACTGAAACAACAAATCACAATACATACAACATGCATTGCTTCTAAAACATAACTGTCTTTTTATCAGTGCCTGGCAACACAGCTTAATGCTTAAAGCGGTGGACTGTAAAGCAGTTGGTTTCACACACCTGTACTAACAATCTTCATGACCATGAGCTGGGCCTGGCTCTAGTGTAGCTGTCACCTTACGAATTGGCTATTAGGTGATCTCAGGTTCAGAAGATTTGCTTTATGTTCCCTTTCAAAATTCCCTTGTCAAAATTAGTATGGCCACTTAACCTGAGTGAATATGTAAACAGTAGTACAATGCTCTTCTTATTTATATTCTTAAGTCGATTTGAATCAGAGCATTAATTAAATAAATGTAACCGACAAATATAGATTTCTGAAAGTCCCTAAAACCCCATTCTAGCTGTTTCTGTTAGCTTTGCATCAAGCTAACAGAAATTTAGAGGTTAATGTAACATGAGAATTAAAAATATGTTAATTTGTGTCCACTCTATTCTACAAATATTAAAGGAAATAAACAAAATAAGTTGTTTCCCCTACTGCTTTCCTAATTAAATTGTTTTTATAGGAGAACGAGAGAGAGAAAGAGAGAGAGAGAGAGGAAGCCTAACCTTCATAGCCATGAAAATATTCTGTTGGAATTTTGGACATGGCCTATAAAGCCTTGCAATCTGTTGTTTCTTGTTTCAGAATAACAAATAGTCCTTGTAAAATTTTATCAAGGTGCACAGAACATATTTCCCGCAGTGTTGTTAAATGGTTTTCTCTTAGTTCTTTGAGCTCTCTGTAATTCAATTTAAATCTGTCTTAGGTGGTTTAAGTCTCATTTGCCTTTAGCGACTATAGACATGCAGCACATCTAAACTGGAAAAAAAAGATGCATGGTATTAATGGCCTCTGACTGATTAATACTGTGTTAATTAATGAGCTCATCTTTGCTGATGCCTGCAGTAACCATGAATGATTCTCACAGCTTATCATTACATAAAATTAGGCTAGTGAACATTTTTTGAAGGATTTATCTGCATATCCCTGTTATAATAAAGAGCAGAACAGTGAAAAATGAATATTTGTAAATGTAAAATATTAAGCACAGATTGAATAGCATCTTAATATGGTCTTCCCTGTCACTGCGTTACTTATTTTTTGATCTCAATTTCTTTTCAGCTTCAGCAAGATAAACTTTTGTAGTGCTGATGACTCAACTGTCAAAACTTTTCTTTTGGTATGTTTGACCTGATGACTCAGTTTTGCTTTATGCCATTTCTGACATAATTATCTAGTCTTAAAATCGTAATATTTGGCTGTCTGCCTTTACTTTACGCATTCAAAAATAGTCAACTTTATGTGAGATCAAATGTTAATGAGCCTTACAAAAAACAGGAACTGAACATGTTTCATTGACTAAATGCTATATTTGAATGGGAATGCACTGCATCTTGACATTTTCATTAATATAAATGGTGTTTTTTTCTTTAAAAATATTGAAGATGCAAGCTGTTATAAACCTTTAACCTGACTAGTTTAAATTAATCCCAGTGTTGCTCTTACACTATTTTAGTGAAATTTTGATATTAATAAACAATGTTCCACAACATTTTTACTTCATTAATTTAAATTAATGCAACATGAGGACCTTGCTGTTTTAGACTAGCTAGATAATAATCTCTTCAAACAAATTATTTTCATGTAAGCATCAATACCATATATTCTTAAATAGCAATATAAACAGTTTTTAACAGTGCCAGAAATAGGGTTTAGCTCTGCATTTTATGTTTAAGTAGGACAAAAATGATACTACAAAGTTGTCTCAGCAAACTACAACAGAAACATTATAAATTGATTTAGGTTGTAAATATGGGTTACTTTTATTTCCATTGTGACAAGGCATATTGTTCGGATTTATAACACCTATGACACTTAAAAGCAAATGTTAAAAACCTGAAGATGCAAGTGTAGGGAAAATAGAACTGGGTATGACAAAATTCAGAATTGTTATATTTAATCTAGTTTCTACTGAAGTATATATGTTTTTGTGTAGAGGAGTACCAACGCCACCCAAGAAGCTTCCCCTCTTACCAAAGTAGCTTCTAAGAAAGTAGGTAAAAGCTTTAAGGCAGTGATCATTTCTGCTTCTTTGCTTAAAAAATAGCTACTGATATATTACATGTTTAAATCAAGTTTGGAAGTATATAATTTGGCCCACAAAACTTTAATGTCAAAGTGATTTGAACACCAGCTATTAGGGATTGAATGAACGTTCACAGATACAACTATAACTAACAAGAATATTTCATTTAGAAAGAACGCTCTTTTGGTAACTATTTTATTTCAAATGGCAAAGGCTGAAAAAGCAATCCAGAAACCACAACCAAAAGACTAGCAAGAGTGAAGCAATCATGCAAAAGCTTTCATAATAGTGGTTAAACAAGAATTGTGGTCAAGAGAGTGCTTAAATTAAAAACCTGAAATTCTTAAGAGGAGAAATAAAGCTTTTTAATCTTTTTTGCTAGAGTCTGTCTTTTATTGTTTAAGTAAATTTCAGATGAAACACCAAAAAAAACCCGTCGACTCCTTTACTTAAGTGATTCATGCACTGTATGCACTTACCACAGCATAGCCAAGAGGAATCGTCCATAGAAACCACTGTGTTGCAAATATTATATTACATTACATCATCAAACTCCAACCAAAGAAGTGTAAAAATTAAAAAAAAAATAGTCCAAAACAAACATTCTGTTTCTATTTTTCTTATTAATCAACACCATGGAATTAACAGTCACCTTTATTTCATTTTACAGATTATTGCAGGTCTAACAAATATACTTGTCTCTAAAAGTAAATTTCAATCCATTTTATTAATAAGTGATTTTCCATTCTTTTGTTCTGTTAATAAAGGATTAGATTATATTACATGTAGATTTTAAAAAGGTCTTTACAGGCATGAGGTATGTATAGCAACAGGAAGCAGAAACAGGATGTCAAACCAAGGGTATCCTTCCCAATTCTCCCTCCACTTCCAGCTTCATGTTTCACAAAATTCGCACAGCAACAATCATCTAGTGTCTGAATAGATTTTTACACTGAAAAATTCTTTAATTTATCCCTATAACAATGCAAATTTTAGCTAATCTATTGACATAGTGTACCTTGGATGTGGATGTTCTTTCATTGCATTTTTCATCTGTGTCTACAGTTCCATGTGTCTTTTTGTAATAAAGGATCTAAGTGTAGATGAATTTCTGAAACTTGCCCTGTACAGAAGTTTTCAATTTAACAGCATTTATCATTTTAATAACATGCATTGGGAAATAGAAAGAAACCAGTATCTCTGGAGCAAACCTTCATGGACTTAGGGAAACCTACAAAGAACAGCCAGGAAATAAACCTACATTTAATGGGAATAACCCCAAATCACTAGGTGAAACCTAAATTAACAGAGAGAAAACTTAACAGATGCTGCAAGGAACCAAAATTGGGTCCATTCCCTGTGAGAAGGCAGCATAATTAATTCCATTATGATGCCCAACAAAAAAAATCTGTCAGTCTTAATTAAAAATTTGCCCTTTCACCATGAGCAATATTATTATTCTGCATTTTAGAAGTGAGAGTAATAATCTACACATTCAAGATTATGGGGAGTTTAGAAATATTCTTGATCACTGACTTTATTACTGGCAGTCTCCATCCACAAAACTACCGTATATACTTACGTATAATATGTTAGGTCTTGAAACCCAAAAAATCGATCATAAAATCAGACCACGACTTATACATCCGTTCAAAAATACAATGCTTATTTATTTTTTTACATCTTCTTGCTTCCTCCAATCTTGCAGCAGTTTCTCAGACATGTCGAATTTTGTTTCCAGTTTCTTTTGCCACTTCAATGACTTTTAATTTAAAACCAACTTCATATTTTCTACTAATTGAACGCTCCATCGTAGATAAGGGATGCTCTTATGATAGAGATGTACTGTATAAGATACAAAAAACACAAAATAGTGCAAACATTGCTTCGGAATAGTTCGGGTATAACCGTGTAGTCACGTAGGCACAATACATAGAAAAGAAAGACAGTGTGCTCTGTGGTTACTCTCTCAGGTGGGCATTAGCATATTATAATATTAAAAATGTTTAAAAGAAGTATATCTGACAAACTGTTTTTAAGCCAAACATAATACATTAGAAATAGCGTAAAGAAGATGTGGGGGAAGGTGCTTTACATCCAAATAACACAGTCTGCTCAATAATGTCACTTTTATTGTATTTATTTAGTTTGGTCTAAATGACAAGATCAAAAGAGGAACACATGACATGACTAATACTAAGCAGAAAAACTGTGTAACAGTTTTCAATGTTCCATATTTAGAGGTAAAACATCTTTGTTCACGGTTCAGTTACAGTGTCTATAACAAGAATTTACCCCCCCCCCAAAGTTTTCACATTTTTATTGTTCAGTAACATTCAATGGAATTAATTTACCTTTTTTAAAACTGATCAAAAGAAAAAAAACATTGATGTCAAAATAAGAACAGATTTCTGCAAAATTTTCTAAATTATTTACAGATATTAAACACACAACAATTGATAGCATAAGTATTCATCCTCTTTTATATGACACACCTTAATTATCACTGGTGTAGCCGATTGGTTTTAAAAGTCAAATAGCTAGCTGAATGGAGATCACCTGTCTGTAGTCAAAGGATTCCAATTGATTGAAGTGTAAACTGCATTTGGAATGTCCAATTTATGGTGAGCTAACTTATACCAACTCTATGAAAAAGTGATTAAAAAGCAAAAATCAGGGCATGGATACAACAAAATATCCAACTCACTGAATACCGCTTTAAGTACAGTTAAATCAATCATTAACAAATGTAAAGAGTATGGCACATCTATAAATTGGACTAGAGCAGGCCTTCTACAAAAACTGAGTGATCAAGAAAGAAGAAGGTCAACAAGATACCTCTGATAACTATGAAGGAATTACAAGCCACAGTGTATAGACAGTAAAGACTGGCTGTGCATAGAACATTTGTTGCCTGGGTGCTCCACCAGTCACAGCTTTATGGAAGAGAGGCAAAAAGAAAGCCATTCTTAAAACAACAGGTACACAGGGGACTCTGAACTCAATCGGGAATATTCTATGGTCTGATGAGTGCCAAACTGATCTCTTTGGCAATGCATTGCACATTATTAAAAAAAAAACATCCCCATTGTGAAGCATGGTAGAGGAGCACAATGATGTGGGGATGCTGATCTGCAGCAGGCCTTAGAAAGCTTATGAACATAGAGGATAAAGTGAATGCAGCAGAATACAAGGAAATACTGAACCTGATGCAGTCAGGAATGGTTAAACAACAATGTTATTATACTGGAATGGCTCAGTATTGGGTCAGATTCCATATCTCAATTCAATTCAGAATTTATGGCTGAACTTAAAAAAGGCTGTTCTCCCATGACCACCATGAAACCTGTTAGAACTTGAGCAGTTTTTCAAAGAAGAATTTGCAAAAAAAAAAAAAAAATAAAATAAAAATTGCACATGGACTCAAGTCTGGAATTGCTGTCAAAAGAGGTGCATCTACTAAATACTGACTTGAAGGGGGTTAATTTGTAATGGATTATTTTGTGTTTTACACTTATAATTATTTAGTTGAAATTGAAGAAGTCTGATTTCACATTGACATTAACAAGTCTTTTCTGTTGATCAATGTCAAAAAGCCAAGTTACATCCACTGTGATTCAATGATATAAAACAATAAAGTGTGAAAACGTCAAGGGGGGGTACTCTTTATAGGCACTGTACAAATGGATAAACAATATGACAAAAGTAGTAAAATATTAAATACTGAAACAAACTTGGAGGTAATGTAAACAAAATATTATATGGCTATGTAATCATTAAAAGTCTTCCTTTTCATGGACAGCTAGTAGCCCAAGAAAGGTGTCATGAAATTGAGGCTTCTGAATCTCAGAGCCACTGGTTCAAAAATAGCAAGAAAAAGAATTATCATCCAAAGATATTTTTTGCAATGAAATACAGGCCATTGAGATTTTGGAAAAGCAAGTTACACAACATTTTTGTTGCATTTGCTGCACATATCCAGTTTAAGACTGACAGGCACCAAAGCCTCTCCCAACTTTGAAAAATTGCACACCACAAACACACTGACTGAGTTTAAAGATGCCCATCAGCATTAGAAAATGTCCTTATACTTGTGCAAAGAAATTGAAGTATCTTGATAAATTGCATGCTTGTGTGAGAATAATGAGCAGACTCCATACCGATGGCAGAATAGCTTATAATGATGGAAGGTGACATTACACCCCTATGATTTTTGGCACCCTTTCAATCTAGAGCAGTTGATCCTTAATACATAAAATGTTCTTTAAGGGGTTCCAGTATCTACTACAATGCATTTCAGCACACCTCAGTATAATCTGTTTAAATCTATTTCAATTGTACATATAAAACCAAATACTTTTCAGTTCCTCCAGCACAAAAATGTAATCATGCTATGCAAATTACATAAAATTCTTCTCTAGCCCACACGTATCCACCACTGAACTAATTTGCATTAGCTGTTAATTAGACAGCACCAGTTTTTCTGTCATTAGCAATTATAATTATGAGTTCTCTGATTTGGAGATAATCTACTTATTTAAAGGTGTGTTAAAGTCACAACTGATGTGCTTGTTCTTAATTATTCACTACTGGTATAGTCCATACTATTCTTGGTGGAAAATATTTGCACATGTTGTGGTAAACCTCCTCAATGTGGCACTCTAATTCAAAACAAGATGTGTCAAAAGGCAAAAATGTCTTAAATAGTTTATTTATCTACAGAAGAGATGAGATACTGGAGAAAAAAAAGTAACAGTAAAGCTACACTAGACTTTGCTAGACTGCATAATTCCAACAATAGTGCTCAAACCTGCATGGAGAGTGCTTTGTGTAGTGAGAAAAGCACTATATAAAAGTAGAATATTAGAACATTAGAACACTCTAGACAAGAACAGGCCATTCAGCCCAACAAAACTCACCAGTCCTATCCACTTATTTCTTCCAAAAAAACATCAAGTCCAGTTTTGAAAGTCCCTAACGTCTTACTGTCTACCACACTACTTGGTAGCTTATTCCAAGTATCTGTCGTTCTTTGTGTAATTTACCCTTAACAAGTTTCCAACTGTGTCCCCATGTTTTTGATGAACTCACTTTAAAATAACAGTCTCGATTCACTGTACTGATTCCCTTCATAATTTTAAACACTTGAATCATGTCACCTCTTAATCTTCTTTTGCTTAAACTGTATAGGCTCAGCTCTTTTAATCTTTCCTCATAATTCAAACCCTGTAGCCCTGGAATCTGGACCTTTTCTAGTGCTGCTATGTCCTTTTTGTAGCCTGCAGACCAAAACTGCAAACTGTACTCAAGATGAGGCCTCACCAGTGTGTTATAAAGGTTGAGCATAACCTCCTTGGACTTGTGCTCCACACATCGTGTTATATAACCTATTTTGTTAACCTTCTTAATGGCTTCTGAACACTGTCAGGAAGTCGATAGCTTAGAGTCCCCTATGACTCCCGAATCGTTTTCATAAGGTGTACTCTTGATTTTCTGACCTCCCATTGTGTATTTAAACCTAATATTTTTACTTCCTATGTCTAATACTTTACATTTACTGACATTAAATTTCATCTGCCACAAATCTGCCCAAGCCTGTATGCTTTTCAAGTCCTTCTGTAATGATATAACAGATTCCAAATTATCCAAATTGATCTTGGTATCATCTGCAAACTTTACCATCTTGTTACTTATATTCCTATCAAAATCATTTAAATATATTAAAAATAGCAGCAGCTATTTTTATAATAATAATAATAATAATAAAATGAATGAATTAATTAGTTAATCTCCCCTTGCTCTTTTTATCACTAGGTTTCTAGCCTGCCTTGGGTTTAATTCCAGGGAAAACCTGAAATACTACAGGGGTCAGGAATGGCTGTATTACCCTCTATGGGTCCTCAGAAAATCATCCCTCCAACATACTGTTGTTAACCAGATCACACTTTTCTTAGCTGTGTCTCTCCTTACAGTGCTTACTCTCATTGTTGAACATATGTATTTCACAATTTATGCATTTAGGAGCATTGGGAAACACACTACTATTTATGAAAGATGCTCAGGGATCTTTAATGACCACAGAGAGTTAGGACCTCGGTTTTACATCTCATTTGAAGCACAGTACCATTTTTGTAGCACCACGACCACATCACTGAGCTGAGGCATTGGGATCCACACTTGGACCACAGAGTAATCTCCCCCCGCTGGTCTCACTAACATCTCTTCCAGCAGCAACCCAAGCTTTGCCTGACTAGTGTCCCACCCAAGTACTGGCCGGGCCCAAACATGCTTACCTGTTCTTAAGTGCATATAGTATGGCTGTTGATAAGTGTAATTTTTCAGGAAAATAATATTACACGAGTGGCCAAGGATCTTGACTGGAAACCAAATGGTGGAACTCTGAACATGATGCTTAAACTACCAATACTCCACTTCCATCTTGTGTATTCAGTTTGTAGCTCTTTAAAGTGTTTTGACAAAGTAGTCAACGCGAAATACATCTCCCTATTATAAAAAAAAATCCTGGGAAAGAAAGACTAGGGAAACAAGACACGGACGACACTTAAAAGACCTGTGAGAGGATAGAGATTGGCCACGGAGCGTCTCGCGGGGACCTTAAACATGAGACTTTGTGCCAAGAGATTGACCCAGGACTGTCTCGCGGGGACGTAGAACATGAGATTCTTAAAAGACACACCCTACTTAGAACCAATATCAAATAAGACCACGGGCAGCAAAACACTCAGTCATGTAAAGGCTTTGAGCACACACAGATCCAGGGCTCTCAGCGCATATAAAGCATATAAGGACAATAAGTTATAGATGAAACGTCGACGACTAAGCGAAGAAGAAAGAGCAGCGTGGAGAAAAGAGACCCAAAAGCGTTGGAGAGAAAAAAATGCAAAAAAGAAAAATAATAATCTAGGTGCAAATTCAGAAAATAAGGAAAGTAATAATCAGCCCGGAACAAGTGGAATTGGAAAAAAAAAGCATGTCCAATCAGGCTCAGAATTAAAAGACAAAGTAAAACTTCATAAAGATGTTCAACAACGCTGGCGCTATACACATGCAAAGCAGGTTATAGATTATGAAATCAGAGGAATTCGAAGGGCTCAAAAAAACGGTGTGATACAATTGCCTAACTTGTTCTTAACTCTTAAAACAATGACAAGCGACAAGCAAAACATGCAGCTCGCCAGCAGCAGAAACCCAAATGATCCAACCGCTTCTCCTTGCGTGTGTTCAGTCACCCTAACCCCCCCTTCACAACGTGAACAGCAGAGATGTGATGTGGCAAGAGGACAGCTGCTGTACAGGCTTTATTGATCAACGGGCAGCACAACAGCAGCAGAAAGACAGCAGATGATCCGACGGCTTCTCCTTAGCATGCGTTCAGCCGCCGTGGGGGGCCGCCCCCCCATGACAACGCGAGCAGCATTATACGTCCTGCGAGAAAGAGATTTAACCACGCCCGGGGACGAAAATAAAGGACAAGTGTTGTTTTTACAATGTCACGCGAGACAAGGCAGTGAGACATCATTTAAAACAAGTCCACGGACATCTAACCTAGCAGTAATTGGACTGTTTTTGGCAGACATGCTTCATGTGCTCCCAGCTCTTAAAACAACAAGTGGCAAGCAAAACATGCAGCTTGCCAGAAGCAGAAAGCCAGCAGATGATCCAACTGCTTTTCCTTAGCGTGCGTTCAGCAGCACTCCCCTCCTGCAAGAAAGAGATGTAACCACACCTGGGGCCGGAAATAAACTACAAGTATTGTTTTTACAAAAGTTTTAAAGTAAAAGTGAAAAATAATGCATATGTAACAATTCCCATGAAACTAACAATCTCTTTAAATTGTATTTTCGGTTAACCAAACCCGGGGGTGGGCGGAGCCCCCTAGTTATTGAAAAAATTATACTGTGCTAGATTAAAATGCAGTGGCCTGCTTACAATTTGCCATTAATACAGGGCGCCGCACAACAAAGTAGTATCAGAATCATTATGTGTTTTATTAGTAATAAAAGAATAACAAATGTCATAAACTGTTTTGACAAAAACTATTATCACACTTCATGACTTTCTGAGAGATTTTCAGTTGTAGCCTTCATTTACATAATCTTTGCAAGGCATGGACAGACCCACTGTGTGTCTGTGATCGCTAATTATATAGAATGATATTCCCAGCAATGCAGTCATAGTGGTGTATGACAAGCCATGTTTTTGCCTTAAGTCATAGGGTTGGTCTCCTGTGTGTGGGGGAAGTGTTTAGCTAGAAGTAAAATGCATAAAAGTATGGCCACAAGAAAAGAAGTACAGTACAAACAGAAGAGTGGGTTGGCCGTTCAATGTCTTGTAATTGACACACCACAACATAAAGGAAAAAAGGTAAAAGATAGTCCAATACCCACCATACTTAGAAAACATTGCAGCTCCTGAAGATGTCGGGTAACATGTTTAGAGTTTAGAAACTGAAATGAGGGAACTGTGCAATATGCCATCTCCTGTGAATCTTAGTCTTGTAATCTGACAACATCAAAGCAGATCTAGCAACTACAGTTGTAATGTGTGACATACTTCCCAACTAAAGTCATGTAGTCTGATGCCTGCCTTATGAGGACTTTTTATTCTTATGATCTGTAATGTTGACAATATCCTTGAAGGGTTAAGATGGAAGGGTTTCTTGGTTTCGGTGTATTGCTTCCAAAACCAGTATGCTGCTTTTCATCATTTGCTGAATTGTGTGTTATGCAGAAGCACTTGCAATGGCATTTGGTGCCATGAGACTCTCATGTATTAGCTTGAATAAGCCTGTGCAAACATACCACTCCATAATTAAAATACACTGTTCCAATAAATACAGTGTCTTCTTCCAGAGAGCACACAGATACAGTAATAGAGATAACAAAGTATTTGCAGCTGCTAAAACCTCTGTGGTGCTTCTTTTTGATATTTACATTGATTTTACCATGGGTTTTGCAGTGAGTCTTCAGAGAGATGACCATAGCAGAGTTCATGAGAATAGAAAAAAAGGAAGGAACAGTTTTTAAAATACTACTTTACAATGCAGAAACAAAGCAACAATAACAAATTTTCCAAAGCTTGACAAAAATATGCCTGCATACCCTTGAACACAGTTTCTATTGTTCCCTTTGATACAATATGACTCATGCAGAAAATTCAAACTCTGTAAATGATGTCCAAACTGTAAAAGCAGGAGGACACATATAAGAATGAGTACACCTAGCCTTGGTCAAATAGCTTTTCATAACTAAAGTTGAGGAGTGACATCAAATTATCTCATTTACACATGTCACTTTGCGCTGATCTACTGAATAAACAGATTATTGTTATGGTTAAAGAGACAAAAATATAGTTAGTTATACAAATCAGTTTATGTGCAATTGTGAAATAAATATTTTTATTTTTAAAGTAATATCAAGGTATCTACAGTTAAGGACAAGCAACTTTGATCTTATTGGAGACCAATGTTTTCATTAATGCCCAGTGACGGGAATGATAAATGCTAAAATATAGCAAGTTAGAATGCTTAGGAATGAAATTAGGCAGTGATGGGGACAGAGGTTTGGGAACTAGGCAATGGCATGTTTTACTTTGACTGGAAGTCATATTTGTTTATGTTCGGCATAAGGTTTATTTGTTTGTAGATAATTTTTTCTTTTGATTCAGTTATGCATTATTATTGAACAGCACTTTCATGCATTTATTTTTTTTTCCCTTTTCTGTTTACTGATTATTTTAATTAGGCATTTTGTACTTGACATACTTGCTTGAGCATCTTAGAGGCAGCTTGTTTGATTTCAGACATGAGTGGGCTTGTCTGTCTCTTTTTGAAAACAAGTCACTGAGGACTCTGAGAAGTGAGGAAAATGATGCCCGTGGAGTTTCTGTAGAGACAGGACCTGTCTCAAGGGGTACTTTTTTGTGCTGCTTAATTGCCATAGTAACAAGAATAATTAAGACTCGAGATGGGAATGCCTCTGTAGACTGGTTAACCATAAGATAATTGTTCCTTTGCATTGTGTGCTGGGTTAGCACTTTATTTGTAACAATAAAGATTGTCCTTTTTACTTGATTATGGCAAGGTGAGATCTAGTAATTATTTTGTAACTATTTGGTAGTGTGGAGAAAATGCAACCAAGAGACTTTGAGTCCTAGTCACTGAGATACGTACAGTGCACAGCAAGCTTGCCACTTTTGTTGAGCTACAGTTACATTAAAACTATTTTAAAAACATGCAGGAGTTGTGTGGTTTTGCAGTTTTATTCACACTTGATTGAAAAATAAAATTAACCTTAACAGTAATGTGCACTGGAGAGCAGTGGCTCAGAAGGGGAGATGGGAAACTTTACAAAACAGGATTTGTTACTTTTTAATTCACATTGTTATGTTTTTAATTTATGGTATATTTGGAAGTGACTTTAAGGGCATAATACAATTCATAAAAATGGTGGTCCATGATTATGAAAAAAATACTATACCAGGATTCTGTTCACACCTTAGAAAAAGAATGAAATTCTTTAAGGAGTGGCAGTGAAGTGCTCCATTATCACATTAATACGCTGATTACAGTTGAAAGTAACAGTCTTCAGAACAGCTGATGGTAGTCTTGTCACTAAATAAAAAAGAGATAAATGTTAAATTGACACTTAAAAAACAAAAAAGTGATCAGCTTTATGTTCATTTGCAAGAATAGGCAGTCCACAGCAATCGGAACACATCTTGTACCAAACATCATTTGTAAAATTAACTCAATAGTGAAAATAAATAAATAAATAAATTATTGTGAATGTATATGTGTCTATATTTTGTTTTACTGCATTGTGATTTCATGTCTCTGTCATGAATTCTTGAGAACTCGGCTGCATTCTACACCTGTACATTTCATTATCCATCTATCCATCCATTATCCAACCTGCTATATTCTAACTACAGGGTCACGGGGGTCTGCTGGAGCCAATCCCAGCCAACACAGGGTACAAGACAAGAAACAAACCCTGGGCAGCGTGCCAGCCCACCGCAGCCTTTTCATTATGCTCCTTAATATTAATATTGCTGTGGAAAGTGACTATCCTTACTAAACAGATTAATTTTAAGAAATACTAAGGGGCTCTGCCCCCTGCTCGCTTTGCTTGCTCAATCCTGGGTTTGGTTATCCAGATATACAATTTAAAGAGATTGTTATTTTCATGGGAATTGTTACATACTCTTTCGATTTTATGTTGCATCGCTTCTCCATGATCATAAATACACACCTGACCGAATTGTGGTTTCATCAAAAATAAACTTGTCGTGGCTTTAATTGTTGCAGGACCACAGATTCTCATAGCATATGGTCCATTATTGTGTAAATCTACATTTTGAGCATTCGATGATGCAAATGCGAAAAAATTATTGTAGACTCAGATATTTTGTTTGTGGATTTCACTTTCATCAAACAACAAATCTTTTAATTCTCGCGGATACACCTCTTCATTGGGAGGCAACACTACTTTTCCCTGATGGCAACACGAATTAGACGATCTACAAGTCTCCGACTTAAACTTTAAAGCCTTACAATGTCTACATACTTCTGACGTATCACTTATCACTTTTCTTGCTGTTCCGTTATTTCACCAAGTAATAATTTCCGAAAGCCTTTCGAATTCCACTGCTTTCATAATCTCTAATCTGCTCTGCATGTGTATCGCGCCAACGTTTTTGAGCACCTTCATGAAGTCTTTTATTTCTGACCTCAATTGGACCTAAAAGGTTTTCAATTCCATCTGGTCCGGGGTGATTATTACTTTCCTTATTTTCAGAATTTGCACATAGCTGCTCTTTCTTTTTAGTCGTTGACATGCCATCTAGAACGTAGAAAATTTTTAAGAGCTGGGAGGACATAAAGTGTGTCTGCCAAAAGCATTCCAACAACTGAGAGGTTAGATGTCCGTGATCTTGTTTGAAATTGTTTGTAAGTAGGGTGTGACGTGAAAAAGTGACTGTTTAACAAGTCTTGCTTCCAAAGGTTGTAAAGTCTAGTCTCACGGGACGTCAAAGTGTCTTTCCGAGAAGATCACCTCTCGACCCAAGATTTTTTTATTATAATAGAGAGAAACATTGATAAGAAGCTGTCAACTGAGTTATTTACAGTTTGATTTCAGGGATTTCTGAATTTTTCACTAAGTGGAATACTGCTGGTATCAGCATTTATTGCAAAACTGTAGTGATTAGTAAGTTATTTGCCTTTTTCTCATGTATGCAGCATACAAATCGAACAAAATTAAATGTAGATGCATACCTGTAAGCAACAGAGCAAGCTCCATGGAAAGCAACTCTTCTAAGCCTGCTTTGTTGGAATATGTTTTTGTTCTGTAAAGGGTCACCAATTAGGGAGTAAGACATTGTAATAAGCAGGATCCAACCAGAGATGAACCACGTAATAAGCACAAAACCTGAGTGAGTCAGCATTTTCAGAAATCTTTGTTTTTTCCCATCTGCACTGACATGCCACACTCGTATTTTTAAAAGTATCCAGCTATGGAGTGTGTTTTCAAAAAGTTTCCATTTTCGTGGGATGCAAAAGCTGGGATAGTGTACATGAAAGGCAAAAACTAGACAAATGTCTATGCCCAAACAAAAATGTAGTAGTGTGGACAGATCATAAGTCTTGTCCCAAGACTTCTCTTGATAATTATCATCCATCCATCCATCCATCCATTTTCCAACCCGCTGAATCCAAACACAGGGTCACGGGGGTCTGCTGGAGCCAATCCCAGCCAACACAGGGCACAAGGCAGGAATCCAATCCCGGGCAGGGTGCCAACCCACCACAGTAATTATCATATAACAAGTAAAAAACAAAACACTGAAGAGACGGTGATAAGTTGAAGTTGCTATGCTTTGGGAATAACAGTAGGATCTTTAGAGCTCTATGAAAAGGCTTTCACTCGACAGTCAGAAAATAACTGTAAGGTACTTATCAGAAATTATTTTAATATACAATATTAAATTTTATGGCTGACATGGGTCACCTTCACAACAGTGGAGTGCTGGAGAAATGTAGCAGAGCAAGTCACGACTTTGTGGCAGCAGTGTAGTGTAAATGAAAGCTGTGTCAGAGCATTGATACTTACTTTCAGAACTACCTTCCTCTGCCACACTATTTTATGTATGTTTCTTCTGTTTCACCTGTTTTTTTTTTAAATTTACATTTTAGTAAATGTAGCTTTAAAATTTCAGTTATGATTACATTTCCTTTAAACTCATATTTCAGTAAATGAGCACTCAGTTAATTCTGTACTGCTCTTCTTGTAATTTTGCAAGCTGTGATCATTAATTATTCAGATGCTGTCACAATGTTTAGCCCTGAAAACCTTCTATTTCAACTACTTTTTTTTTTTTTTTTACTTTTTCTGCTAATTATGTACATTAGCTGTTCCAAGTAATTTTGAGCTATCACCATCAAACTTGCTGCCTAATTTAAGTCATAGAAATAGGGAAATACCATGCTACATTATCATTTTCCCATTTTTCCATATATATTATGCATATGGCAATATAATCTTTGTGTAATGTGTACCCTGAAATTATGGTATGCTATATGTATTGTGAAAACTAAATTTGTGCTTAACAACTACATAGCAAATCATCCATACACACCCAAAGTAAGAGAGGTGTCACATTGGAAATCCACTAAACATTTTCTACTTATTTAAAATTTTGTTTACTAAAAACATGTGTTAGTCCTAAATGGTGTACCATCTTGTCTGCGATCTGTGCCACCACCACCCGATCAAAGCACCGAGATGTCCCTACATTGATGGATTAAAGGCCAGAAGTCCACATGACCATCATCATCAAGTTCTTCCATGTGAAGCCTGAAAACCATGTGGTCTGATTGAGATCATTTATGTTAGGTAGAATGCCTAGAGGGGGCTGGGTGGCCTTGTGGCCTCAGAACCCCTGCAGATTTTAGTTTTTTTTTCTCCAGCTGTAAGGAGTTTTGTTTTTTTTTTTCTTTCCTCCCTGGCCATCGGACCTGACTTTTATTCTATGTTAATTAGTATTGCCTAGTTTTATTTGTTATATATTTTGTCTTTTTTTCTCTTTCTTCATCCTGTAAAGCACTTTGAGTTACATCATTTGTATGAAAATGTGCTATATAAATAAATGCTGCTGTTGTTGTTGTTATGTTAAGGGCTGTTTGTAAGATTGGTCTATAATGAGGAACAACACAATTTAGTCACTGCTCAACAAAGCAAAGGGCATAGATATGCTCATTGTACTTAAGTCACATTTTGCCTTTTTACATATTGTATTGATTTGAAGTGACCAATGGGATAGACTGAAATATTATACAGTATTTACCATCTTCAGATCTTAAGCTGTGACCAGAGACATTTATAAAGCAGTTTCTCTCAATGCAAGATTTTATAGCTCACGAAAAGCAAGAACAAAGCTTTCCAACTGAAAGATTTGAAAATCTAAAAAGGTATAATCATTCACTAAGCAAGTGACCCCTTTGGTTAAGAGTCTGACAGTTCACAGACAAACACAGTCTTTGTCAGCACACATCATTTTACTGTCCTTGTTCACAGGTATTCAGTTCAGTTCTGTAACTAGTTCAAACAGCATTATCCTTGAGGAAGATTCTTAGTCGTTATGCTATGATCTTCAGTCCTCGTGTAAAATGTTAAAATGGAACTTGATGTATTGCTATTCAAATTACTTCAAGAATCAAAAAAGTCCTTGGTGCATTTTAATCAGTTGGCATTAAATGCTGCAGTGTTCAGGAGAAACACAAATGTAATTAAAGATTTACTTTTGGTACTGTCAAAATGAAACTTAAGTGTATAGTATTACATATTGTAACCATGTTGACAGATGAACATGGAGAGGAAAGAAAAGTTCCTTAAACCTCATAACTCTTGGATGATGAGTTTCTGTTTTAGCAAAACATATTTGTAATTTCACAGTATCTTTCTAGAATTGTCTCAGTTGAGCAAGTCAGAAGATGGATTTTGTTGATAAATAGTTTCAAATTCAAACATTTCTTTACATAAAAAAGCTTATTCAGACACATTTAAATGCATTGTTTTTAATGCGGTGTCATTGTCTCAAACACAAAACAGACTGAATTAAGAACAATTTAATTTAAGTCATATAACAAAATTAAACGTACACAGGGCTGTCACTGTTCTTTACAATTTGCCAATACTTGATTTTCCCATTCATTCATTACATTAATTAGGGGTCCCTGGCATCTGTAAAGGTTAAACCTATCAATAAAGTTTGAGCTATTGTTGTTAGATGTGCCCATTAATTAAAGCCTGTGTGAGACTATTAATATTGTATAAATTGATCTTGTAAGTTTTCCAGTTTGCTTGATGAACTTATTATTTATCCTTTGTCTTTGACATGCTAATTGGATTATAAAATGCAGAGCATTTCGGGGCATTACAGTAAACTGAGTACAAAACATGTACCTGTATACATATGCACTCCTTTACCTGTTGACTGCAGTATTAGGATGGCATGTGAGGTACAGTAGTAAACTGCTAATGTGCAGCATATGGCCCAGTTTATGGAAAGGACTGTCCGACAAAGAAATAGTAAACTTACTCACTGAAGAATAAGAAAGAAAAATGACTGGCTGGCACTATGAACATGATGGGAGCCTTTAAGCAGTTCATTTGGTCAACACTGTCATTGAGCTGTGTGCCTGAGAGTCTGTCTCTTCAGTGACGTAGTCACAGACTGCTGTTCAGCTGTGAAAGTGTCAGAGGTGCTTACGCACATAGGGGCTTAAAGATTCCAGCCAGAAGGGCATGAAATTCAGTGACTGATGTGCTCAAGTGAAAGCTTTTGTAAAATGTTTCATAAAAAAATCATAATCATCTTAAAGGATTATTATACTCAAAAATTATATTTTGTACATGTTTCTTACCTCATGTACTTAGTAGTGATGGCCAAAAATGTTGAATCTCTTTTTTCATGGAAAGCAAAGCTAATAAAGTTGGTGCTTCAATGAAAGTGAATGGTGGGTGATGCTGGAAACAACAAAGAATATTAAAACATCCATGAAAAAATATCAAATTATTATCATGTCACACAATCCAGGTAATATCATCTAGTTGAATGCTCAAAACCTGCACATGCATTCATTTTGAGCTAAAATATTATTAATTTGATTCCTCTATGAAAACGAAAGTAACTCCCACATGGGTTGCACTTTTAAAGTGATGACAGTACTCTTGGCCAATGTATTGGTGGAAAGGAGGGACGTCAGTTCAAAAGCACAGCCCTGTGTGAAGGGGTTCCGGGTCGTCATCTACTTTTGCTATAAAGATGGAATTGATTTAACAACATTTTACCGAAAAAGGTACATGTTCTTCGCATATTAAGTATTCGATTGGATAACTTTACGTGGATTATGTGACACGAGTAATGTGAGATTTTTTTCATGGATATTTTAATGTATATTGTTGTTTCCAGCGCTGGCCACTGTTTACTAACGCAGAAACATATACTTTATTATCTCTGTTTTCCTTGAAAACATGAGATTAAAAAGTAACAAAAAAACATATTTTGGGGTAGAATATTCCTTAAAGAAGAAGTGGAGAAGCTGCTGAAGATGAGCTTTACAGAGCCTACTATTGAATGACCAAAACTAATTTTAAAATTTGCTTCAAAGACTGAAATCAGTGGTTGTACTCACACTTAGGGGCTGTACAATAATGTTTAAATGTTATTGTTGATTAATATTAGCTGGTGTGGCATCTCTGGGAGTTTTTGTGCTAAGTGAATGCCAGCCATGTATATTTGTCTGTGAGATGCATAGTTTCTTTCTAAAGCATTTGATTGATTGACATGTTGTTAGAAATTAATTTTCTACCATGTCAATGTAAATATGATCAAAATATTTATATAAGCCATTGCAGTATTTTACATATTACATTTTGATATGTAGTAATTTTCCATCTTAAGATGCCTGCATGAAAGTTGTTTACAAGCTGGTTTTAGCTGGTATTTAGTTTGTTACTGGCTATTGTGTTACATTCTTTGAGAATAAATTAAGTGAGTTGAATGGTAAAATAAATGTGTTCATTGTTACATAGTTTGACCATGTACTAAAATGATTAGTTTTGGGTCATGGGGTTCTGTTGACTATCCTGTCAGGGCTAACTTATTCATAATATAACAATTCAGAGTTGCTGACTAACCTAACAGGAAA
Source organism: Polypterus bichir lapradei (assembly GCA_026402145.1). Lineage (NCBI taxonomy): Eukaryota > Metazoa > Chordata > Cladistia > Polypteriformes > Polypteridae > Polypterus > Polypterus bichir. Next base: position 44,497,802 of record JANRMT010062837.1, on the reverse strand, counting down.
ACCAAAGCACCCTGATTGAAATCCAGGTAGGCACAGGAGAATGTGTAACCTGTGTGCAGTATGAGGGTCAGAATTTAAACTCTGAAGCTTTGAAGCAGCAGCCCTAACCACTGCCATCTTTTTATATTTAGCAATCAAACAACTTAGAGGCAGGGAACTGACCTGCTTATTTAATGACAAGAAATGTTTATGGTATATCATTATTATATAAGATTATTTATAGTGCAGAACATTCTAAAAATGACTTGAAGGTTGCAGAGATTAATATCAGGTTCTCACTTCCATAAAACAGTTTTTGCTGAAGTTTTGACACTACTTACTACTGTGAAATTAAAGTGTCAGGACATTCATTGTCATGGACCCATTAGAAGTTTATGACTTGTCCCTCTCTTGTAATCGTATTGAAGTAATGTTTGTAGTTTACTGCATTGGTACTTGTATTTCTTTCCATCTGTAAATTAAAAAGTATATATATAGTGGTGCTTGAAAATGTGTGAACCCTTTAGAATTTTCTATATTTCTGCATAAATATGACCTAAAACATCATCAGATTTTCACTCAAGTCCTAAAAGTAGATAAAGAGAAACCAGTCAAACAAATGAGACAAAAATATTATACTTGGTCATTTATTTATTAAGGAAAATGATTGAATATTACATATTTGTGAGTGGCAAAAGTATGTGAACCTCTAGGATTAGCAGTTAGTTTGAAGTTGAAATTAGAGTCAGGTGTTTTCAATGAATAGGATGACAATCAGGTGTGAGTGGGCACCCTGTGTTATTTAAAGAACAGGGATCTATCAAAGTCTGCTCTTCACAACACATGTTTGTGGAAGTGTATCATGGCATGGACAAAGGAGATTTCTGAGGACCTCAGAAAAAGAGTTGTTGATGCTCATCTGGCTGGAAAAGGTTATAAAATCATCTCTAAAGAGTTTGGACTCCACCAATCCACAGTCAGACAGATTGTGTACAAATGGAGGAAATTCAGGACCATTGTTACCCTCCCCAGGAGTGGTTGACCAACAAAGATCACTCCAAGAGCAAGGCGTGTAATAGTCGGTGAGGTCACAAAGGACCCCAGGGTAACTTCTAAGCAACTGAAGGCCTCTCTCACATTGGCTAATGTTCATGTTCATGAGTCCACCATCAGGTGAACACTGAACAACAATGGTGTGTATGGCAGGGTTGCAAGGAGAAAGCCACTGCTCTCCAAAAAAAAAATTGCTGCTTGTCTACAGTTTGCTAAAGATCACGTGGACAAACCAGAAGGCTATTGTAAGAATGTTTTGTGGACAGATAAGACCAAAATAGAACTTTTTGGTTTAATTGAAAAGTGTTATGTTTGGAGAAAGGAAAACACTGCATTCCAGTATAAGAACCTTATCCCATCTGTGAAACATGGTGGTGGTAGTATCATGGTTTGGGCCTGTTTTGCTGCATCTGGGCCAGGATGGCTTGCCTTCATTGATGGAACAATGAATTCTGAATTATATCAGAGAATTGTAAAGGAAAATGTCAGGACATCTGTCCATGAACTGAATCTCAAGAGAAGGTGGGTAATGCAGCAAAACAACGACCCTAAGCACACGAGTTTTTCTACCAAAGAATGGTTAAAGAAGAATAAATTTAATGTTTTGGAATGGCCAAGTGAAGGTTCTGACCTTAATCCAATCGAAATGTTGTGGAAGGACCTGAAGCGAGCAGTTAATGTGAGGAAACCCACCAACATCCCAGAGTTGAAGCTGTTCTGTATGGAGGAATGGGCTAAAATTCCTTCAAGCCAGTGTGCAGGAATCATCAAAAGTTACCGGAAACGTTTAGTTGCTGTTATTGCCGCAAAAGGGGGTCACACCAGATACTGAAAGCAAAGGTTCACATACTTTTGCCACTCACAAATATGTAATATTCAATCATTTTCCTTAATAAATAAATGAAAAAGTATAATATTTTGTCTCATTTGTTTAACTGGTTTCTCTTTATCTACTTTTAGGATTTGAGTGAAAATCTGATGATGTTTTAGGTTATATTTATGCAGAAATATAGAAAATTCTAAAGGGTTCACAAACTTTCAAGCACCACTGTATATAGTTTTTGTTTGCAGTAGGAAGAAAGCAGTGATGTGTTATTTTCAAAAAGTTCAATGCACTGTTCAGCTTTTTTGCCTTGCCCAGTGATTGCTGATTAAAAATCAGCGACCTGAAGATGAACACACTTGGGTGCACACATCCATACCTGTTCTTGTTCATTGCATTCTGACAGCCGCAGTCACATCTAATTTTATTGATCCTCAAACAATCTTCATTCTATCAAACTGCTTATATCTTCTAACCTTTATAATACACTCTCAGGGTCAAGGCTTACGCCTTTCTTAAAAGTCACTTCAATCATGGTGAGGAGTCGCTTTTTTTTGTACAAGTTTGAATTTGACTCAGATCTTCTTGGACATTGCAAATATTTGTAAACTTGCAAAGGTTTTCACTTCTTAACACCCTATAATTTGCCCCTATCAAATACTTTTGCTCAGTAGGTATAGAATGGACAGTACATTTGCATGAGCTCTGAAAAGGTGCCTAAAATATGTAAAGTGTCTAAAAATCTGTGTGAGTAACCAGAGGATGCTATAAATTAATAAGCCCCAATAATCTCTTGAAGAGAATTTTTGGAAACACCAGTTTAAATTAACTGCCCCAGATGCCTGTTCAGTGACCAGCCCTGTTCCTCTTTCGTCCTAGGAGGCACCTGGAGTCTGAGTAATGAACCATTAGATTTGTACATGACAGGCAGAGTGAAAACACATTTAGTATGAAAATATAGCTCAAAGACAAATAAGTTGCAGAAGACAAGGAACTGGTCTTTTGGACACAGTGCTTTAATGGAAACTGCTGGCTGCAAAAGTGTCTAGAGGGTGCTTTGATAATAGACTGCAGAAAATAGTGAGGTCAGCATAGAATATAATCAGTGTGCCTCGCCTTCCAATGAAAGACATGTTTTCCAGATGCTGTGTCTGCAATGTTTGTTTGTATCTAGCTATCTTAATTTATGAGTATTTTATGATTTAATTTAATTTTTTAATTATTTTTGATTATATTTTTAGGTATCTTCTTTTATGATTGTATTTATTTACTGTGTCTATAAATCTGTATCTATTCTATGAACTCTATGAACCACCCTGTTATCATTGCTGCTGGCTCCTCCCTTTATCTGGAGGTCACAGTGAGAGAACCAGCAAGTGTATCATTGCTAGTTGTTGTTTGCAGAATTTGAAAGTATTGTTTTCTTTTGATATTTTCTGGTTCCAGATTTTTGCTTCTGTTATTGGATTTTGCTTGTGGCTATTGTATCGGAATTTGTTTACCTCAGAATGCCTTTGTAGGCAAATCTTTTTTGCCTCTTTTTCTGTTTTGAGCATTTTGTTATTTTTTCTGTTTTTTGCAATAACTAATTTCCTTTATTGGTCATGTTTCCAATAGTTACAGTTTTTATGGTTTCTCTCTCTCTAGTAAGGTATTTTTGTATTTTCTGGGACCTATACAGTCTTTATCAATGTTCAAATCCAGCTGTCCATTTTAAGGCTTGTTAGGCTGAATGCCAGCTTTCTGGACCAAGCTGATCTGTAGTAAGTCTCTTCTGGGGTGGCATGGGAAGGTTCCTAGCCTGCTTTATGGTCGTTTTGGAAGCCTCAAACCCCTTTTTGCCATTTTTGTGTTGCCAATTCACAACACATGTGCATGTGCAGTACCCATCTCACTCCTCTCACAGATTATTCTTTTACAATCTGGAAAAAGATACTATAGCTTCAGATCTTGATTTTCAGATCTTAAACACAGAACTACATACTGCTTTTAACTATGTATATTCAATCTTCTCCGTTTGTGGGTGCCAATTTGGTGCCCTTAAATAGATACAAAAATATTTATAAAAATGTATAATGTTCCATGTCATTTGCTTCTTGTTGTTTTAAAGTAGTAAAGCATGTGACTTGCATAAGAATATGATACTATAGTATACCATTCTCTCCTTTTTCCATTTCTCTTTGTTTCGTATCATGTTTATACCCTTACTTGGTAAAGACATCCTGTTTTTATATTTTATGAAAATGTAATACTTAAAACATGTTGAAAAATATATTTTGTATTATATAGTTATGAGAAATGTAAGTACACCGCATGAAATCTTTTTTCTTTTTTAACTTATGGGGAGATACCAAGATTCGATTTTCTTTTAAAAGCATCTTTAAATAAGATTGAAGTAGTTGAAAAACAACAATGTAAATCTTACTTGCAATAATTTATTTAATGAAACATGAACAGATACCATGATACCACTTCCATCTGTGGAAAAAGTAAGTGCCCCCTTGGCTCTAATAGCTGGTGTAGTCCCTGTCTAACCATCTCTGACATTGACTGGGAAAAAGTTTCCTAATCCTTCCTGCAGAAGTCTTTTTAGCTGTGTTATAGCTCATTGCTAATCACCTAGCAGTATATTGGTGTAATTCAGAACCAGGCTTTGACTTGCCCATTCCAGAACCTTCCATTTAATTTTTAAGTCATTTCTTGGAGCATTTACTGGTGTGTTTAGGATCATTGTTATATTGTAAAATCAGCTTTCAGTTGAGCTTTAATCCTCCAACAGATGGCCTCATATTATTCTTGAGTACTCTCTGATATAATGAAGAATTCATAGTGGATTCTAGGAACTAAGATACCTAGAGACTGATGAAGCAAACCAACCCTAAACCATAATATTTCCCCCACAGCTTTAAAGTTCCTATCAGGTTATGGTCCAATGCTGTTTTTAGTTTTTGCCAAACTTGTCTTTTGGTGCTGTGGCTAAATAACTCTTATAATATTTTCCTCATCTTTCCAGAAGTTCTTTGTGGCTTCCTCCTGGCATACCTCTCATGTAAATCTAATTTGTGCAGCCTCTTTCTCTTGGTAGACTTAAGCACTTTGACATCAACAGGGACAAGAGCTACTTGTAGGTCCCATTATGAAATTCTTCTGTACTTCATTCAGCATCTTGTGTTGTGCTCTTGGGCTGAACTTGATGGAATGGTATGGTCTGTACCAATTGGTAGTTGTTTAAAATCTTCACTGCTTATACGTGATATTCACACAATGTAATGTTTGATTTCCAATTTTCTGGACATCTTTAAAATCTCTTCACAGACTCATGGATATCTATAACATTTTTCCTGAAGGCTACTGAGAGCTCATTCCATCTAGGCATGGTGATAACATGAACCAAATTAAATGTCTGAGGTTAAAATAAAAGAGGTTCCTCAAAGATCCTGTCTAGTGATTTTCAAATTATTTGCATCTAATCTGGTGCACCTGGTCCTAAATATAGATACTTGAAGTAGTGATAAATGTAGGGGTGTACTTACTTTTTCACATGTAAAAATTTCACATATGTTTATTTAAAATATTAAATGGACTACAAAATGTAAATGGAATTGACACAGGTCATCATCCTTGTGCTACACTTTAGATTCTTGTTCTTTTATACACAAATGAATGTTTGGCACATTTGAGGGCCAGTAGAGGAATGTCCTGTTTTTATGTAGTTGTGCTTAATTAGGAGGCAACACAATGTACAGAAGCAAAGTGTACTTAGCAGCAATAAAGTACTTTGTAAACTACTTTGTGACATTCTATTGTACTTGGTAAAAGCTTTTAAATGATAAGATTGAAATTAAAAACAGGCCCTGAAGTAATTTTATAAGTATACTAAACTTCATTACAAAACAGTCTGCTGTCATTCACTTAAACTTATCTGTTGCAGTCATAAAAGACAGTTAATTTCTTTTCTGAGTTTTTAATTAATGTAGGATTCATTAATATGCTTACTATACCATGTAAATACAATTAACAAGTCCAGTGAAAGTTACAACTGTATAATAGCCACAAAGTTTTTCAAAAGTTATAGGTTACAGATGACATCATGAATTGTTTTAATCCATGCTGCAAAAATAAATGAAAGTATGATGCACTAAAGGCGGTGGCATAGATGTTCCCTCCTGGCTGTAATGCTAGATATTCTTATTTTTATCTTTGTATGTTGTTTTCTGTTGCCCTCTCAGAAATCTCCAGGATTTATCATGTTATCATTAAATTCCCATATGGATCTAATAGAAATTGTTTTTCAATGTTTTACTAATACTGCTGGGATTATGGCCTAATGGACAAGATGTTGGACAAAACTGCAAATCTTCAGATTGGAATCCTGTTACTGACACACATTATAATCCTAAACACGTCACTTCATCTTCTTGTAATTCAGCGGTAAGAACAGGCAAACAATTCTGCAGTTCTCTAAATGTCCTTTGATTTGTTCATTGGCAATAAAGTATATAAAGTTTTCTTCCTGGTGAAAAATATGTCAGATATGAGAAAATGTGCCAGGCTAGTAGTAGCCATGTTCATGATTTATATATTATGTTTTATGTATCATCATATGCCTTGGTGACTTTGAGGCATATACAGAGACACAAAAGGGGTTTAGTTATCATCATGATTATGATTAAATTCATTTTTAAACACTACAAACTGATATGCCATTTTAAGTTTCCTGTCAGGGAGTGTCAATCAATGCGTATTATATAAAGTGCCATTAACAGCATGGATTGCAATAAATAATTTTAAGAAGTTGCTTAAATTAACTGTTGTGCAAGTTGAAAAGTAATGCATTGTTCATAGTAGTAGGAAGAACTGGGATCAGACTTGAAGAACTGAAAAAACACAGTACTGTTTATAAAATTACTAAAAGTCTGAATTAACGTAAGCTGCCCTAAGCCAGGCTGTTAATAACAAATGTAATGATTTACTTCATGGGGTAGTAGTACATAATAAACAAGATCATTTGCATCAGATATTTGAGATATTAAAATATATGCTTCAGTTTAAACATTTATAGAGTAAATGGTCTTAATTGTAATAGACATTTGTCATTTTTCACCCACTGATAGAGGTCCATAGAGGGCTAGATCCCTATTAATATCATATCATATGCATAATCACTCACCTTGAAATTGTCTAAAATGATACCCCAGATGCATTGGTTGGAAATATGTCATTTTTATCCTCCTGGGAGTGACTACAAAAATATTATCATATTTGTAATCTGCAATCTCAAAATAATGCCTCTCTCGCTCAGAAGGTGCTTGACAAAAAAATAATAGTTAAAAAAAAAAGCTAAAGTAATTTCAAACTGTTCATAATGCATTTTACCTGAATATGTGTTTTAGGATGATTTTTGCCTAAAAAATGGCATTATATGTGTGATTCTGGGTATATGCATTCATTTACCCTGTAATGTACGCATGACCCTTGTAAGACTGAAATTGAAGTTTACATGCAGATTCACAGGATAGAAAATACTCAAAGATAAAAACAGACATACAGATTAACCAATGACAGTGATAGAAGTATGTTGTTTCAAGAATGAATATGGATAACTAGTGAGGTTTTGGGAAAAAATAGAGTGAAACATGGCAGTAAACTGCCTGGCTTGTTTTAAATACAGTATGTGCAAAAAAGAAGATAGTAAGTGCTTTCATTCAACATTGTCTAATCTAGTTCAAATATAATATGCCTGACAGTGTCTAAAATAATTTGATCCTTTAATATGGCTTATAGGAAGTTATTTACTTACATTAAAATGGTATTAATTAATTTCAAGTTTAACTTCAAAATACAAAAAGGGGAATGTTCACTGTACACAGCCAATTTTTTTCAACTTACTTTCATTTTATTTATTATTTTTGTTTTTTTCATATTGTACAAAGAACAATAAGGTACATGAATTCCTTGAAATAAATCTCAGTTTTATATATTTTGCATGCATCATCTTTTTGGTCTTTGAAAGTTAAAATTGTTTTCTTAAGTTTTTCAGTATGTGCTGTAAGAAACAAGACAGAGGCCGTCAAACTGTTGGAGCACCCACCCTTAGGCAAACCCTGTATAATTGACAGTGAAAATGTTCTAAAATAAAAGCATGAAATACACAAAAGAACCTTCTTCAGAAAAGAGTCTTAACTTTTGACTGCGAAAGATGATGATTCTTCTGGTCATATGGCAAATGGGCAGGAAGTGTAGGTTCCAAGTTGATGGACACCAAAAATGACATTGGTGAAAGGGAGCTGTCAGTCTTCTTGTCTGCAGAGGGAGTTAAAGAAAGAACATTATCACACTGCGCCATCCCTTGGAGTGGAGGAGAATTACCATTACCAAAGCCCTTAAACTGTTTGTCTCCTATGCGTGCGTGACAGTGTGTAATTCATTAGTATTATCTTATACAGTAGTTCCTACAGCTCATAATGATGGATAAAATTTTACTCATTTCAAGTCAGATAATTAATAAATAAATAAATAAATAAATAAATAAATAAATAAATAAATAAATAAAAGCAGTTACTTTAGAGGGTGGCACGGTGGCGCTGCTGCCTCGCAGTTAGGAGACCTGGGTTCGCTTCCCGGGTCCTCCCTGCTTGGAGTTTGCATGTTCTCCCCGTGTCTGTGTGGGTTTCCTCCGGGCACTCCTGTTTCCTCCCACAGTCCAAAGACAGGCAGGTTAGGTGGATTGGCGATTCTAAATTGGCCCTAGTGTGTGCTTGGTGTGTTTGTGTGTGTCCTGCGGTGGGTTGGCACCCTGCCCAGGATTGGTTCCTGCCTTGTGCCCTGCGTCAGCTGGGATTGGCTCCAGCAGACCCCTGTGTTCGGATTCAGCGGGTTGGAAAATGGATGGATGGATGGAGGTTACTTTAGATACTTTGAAGTGACATTTTAAATTCTATTCTGAATGATGCCTTATTGCACACAAAAATACTGTACATGAGTTTTACACAAATAAATTTATATTTGAATAAATATATACTGTAATGTTCAAAAACTGATACATGGATCATATCTACAAGGGCCAATACAAAATTAAAACAGCAAAAAATGAACTGTTTTAGTGTCTGAAATATCACCTGTGTTTACATAGACCTTTCATTGCAGTTTTAGCCTAAAAGAGACATTTTTAAGCTTGCACTGATTTTTTCATGCCATTTTAGAGCCTTTGAAAATACATAAATCAGATACAAGATTTATACAAATAAACAGCAGGTATAAACAGTTAGGCAACATATCAGATATAAGAAAATAAGAAAATGTGAATTGTGTGTTTAGCGCTGTAATATAAACTAAACATTAAAATAATTTTTTAGAAAATTAGCTTGCTCACAGATGTTTGAAATAAGGCTGCAAAAAAAATTAAATTATACAAAAAAATCATAATTACCATTATCATTTCCATTCTGCTCATCCTGGTGAGTGTCTTAGGAGTAACACACTGAGTTGACCACAGCTCCCTACCTCTCTATCCCAATACCTTTATCCAGCTTTTAATAGGCAGTAACAAAATGATCCTAAAATAGTTGAGAAGTATAAATCCTCCAGAATATCTTTGGTCTTTTCTTAATTTGTTGTCTTGAGGGCGGTATCCAGGAGGCATGCTAACTACATGCCCAAACCATCTCCACTGATTTCTGTAGATCCAGAGAAGAAGCAGTTCTAGTCTAAGATCCTCCTGTACTGCCAAACTCCTAAACCAGTAATGCAGAGTCAGCCCAGAAATCCTGTTTAATTTCTGTCTTATTTCTGCTGCTTATACTTCCATTGTATAAAATAAACATGAATACATGTTATGTTAAATATGTATATGAAGAAAGCAACACCTTAAGAACAGGAAAAGAATTATTTTTAATTTCAGATAGGAACATATTTGCATTAATTTTTATTTGCTATTAAGAAATTTGTGGAAAAACTCTGCAGTGTCAACAAAATACAATGTGCAAACTAGAGTGAATGACCAAACAAAATAGACAAGTACAACAAATAAAATATTTGTGAATGGTTCATGTGTACTGTTGAGTGTGTTTGAGGATTTCTTGTGGTAACATGAAATAAAAGTGAAGGTAAGAAGATGACCATTTTTGGAGTTTCATTTGTGGATTTTCATGTTTTTTAAGAGAATCCCTGCTGATTTCCTCTCACAATCCCCTGACAATCAGATAGGCTAATTGATAATTTCAGACTGACCTGGTGTCCATGAGTATTGATTGATTTGAATCCATTCTGGAACAGACTTTGAGGGAGACTTTGGATCTCCATTGATCTAAGCAAGAAGCAGTTGGGCTAATTTGTATAATGGATTTATTAAATATTAATGTTACTTTTTTTCTCTGTTCAATGGATAAACTATTCTGCTTGACAATCAATGACATGGACTATAGTTTTGCTGCTGACTTTAAAAATCATTTATATTTTACATAATTATTTTAAAAAATCAATTTGTCCCGAATGACATAAGGAGGTGTGTCAATGTCACCTGTAGTATACTAGTGCATGGTCCAGGGTTTGTTCTTACTTTTGATCTGCAGGTTACTTGGGAGGCTTTGGCCCTCCAGCAATGTGATACTTCAATCAAGCAGAGTCCTGGCAACAAATGGATAAATTTAAAAACATTTAAAGTTAAAATACATTTTATCAGCTAAACAGCTGGTGAACAAAATATCTATGCAACCAATGATTCCTCAAATGAAATGAATATTCCCAATAAGTCAAGTCTCATTTCTTTGAAGGTTTCAAACTAAATAAAATAACTGTTCATGTTAAATCGATCAAAGTATTGTATGTATGTGTGATATTCGGAAAGACAAAGAATATTTTGTTTCATTCATGAGCTGGCTTATGACAGTATGCTAATTTAAATACTGTACCTGCCTAATAACTTTCATGATCTATGCCAATTCCTCACATTATTGTGGCTGAATGAGGGTCTGACAGCCCGGGGATTGCAGCTGATTTAAAAATGACAAATTTAATTCCTACATTCTGTCAGCTTGTGATATGTACAAACTGTAATATTTTTTATTAGCTATTACAGCCAGTCAGCCATCCATACATCCATTTTCTGAATGTGCTTTTCCCATTAAAAGATCACAAAGAGCTTATTACAGCCATATTAGAAACAAACCTTGCAAGAGACACAGAATTATCAGAAAGCAAATTCATGGAAACAAAGACACTGGCTATTATATCATAAAACATTCTCAAGCTATATGATCAACTGTATTGGCATTGAGGGCCAGTGCCTATCCAAACAGCACTAGGCATAAGGTATGAAGTTACACACCAGCCCTACTCCTGTACACATCCAGACAGGGACAATTTAGAAAGACCACTTAACCTAATACCAATTCTTTTTGGATGTGACAGAAAAACTGAACGATCCAGAAAAATCTATGCAGACAGGGGAGAATATGTACAGTAGATCAGACAACAACAAATGTGAACAAGTGTGAAATTCAAACCCAACATTGGATCGATGTGGCTGAGGCTTCAGTCCTGAACCATCTGACTACTGAAATATTTTTTTGTATTTATTGTTCATTTACCTTTACAAAATAATATTATCCTATCTTTACATAAATTGATACATTTTGTTCTGCTGTTGAGAAGTGGGAAGGTAGGACAGCCATCCCCTAGTGATTTCCATCTATTCATTACTCTCTTTCTTGATTTTTTATAAATACATTAATGTGACTGGATGGGTGGCCAGTCCATCTTAGGGTGCAATTACACAGATACCTAAAAGTCAACAGTTAACACACACATCTTTATGGAATGGGGAAGAAAAAATGGACAAAAACCAAGATGGATCAGAGAGAGCAGATAGGTTCACCACAGATGGTGACCAGGATGGATTTAGACTTGGTATGCTAGAACTGCAAAGCAGCAGCACTAACCATTGCACAAAATGTGCCACTTATAAATTATCTATCACCATCAATACAGAGAAGCTTTTAACAGTTTAGTTATCCATTATAGCTAAGAAGAGACTGCATGTTACAACACATATAACACAACGTTTTACCATGATTCTGTTAAGGGTCTTATTACTTTTAATCTCTTTATATAAAATGCCAAGTTCACTCTGTCTCTCAAATGATTATTTGTAAACTCTTGGAGCTAAAACATTGATCTTGATCTTAACTGAAAGCTTATGATCTGATAAGTTCTGGAATTAAAAAAAAAAATTATAGGGATAGGTAACTTTGGCAAAGTGACACATGATCATTGGATTATAATGGCAAAATGATTGCAAAGCCAAGGGAAATTATGGAAAGGAAAAAAGAGCAACCGCATCTGATGAGCATCAAGCAAATCTCATAGGCCACTTACATTATGAAGAACACATTAATAGGAATAAAATGGATTTGAACAGTGGTATCTACACAGGATTCGAATGCAAAAACTACAAAGACAAATCACGTGGAAAGTTTACTGTTGTTTATATGTTGCCTTTTGTTGGGTCACACAACCTTCTCCCATAAGAAGACAAGATGCTGAACCACAGTGACAAGAAAGAAATAATTCTGAATATAGGCCAATTGGGCAACAGACAAACACAATGCCTCATAGGTATGTTCCAGGAAAAGAAATGCAAGAAAGCCTCAGAGACAGAAATGCTGGGAAACAATTGAGAAGACTGTCAATTATTCAAAACTTCCAACCATATGAAAGCATTGTTTTTACATCCTTACATTTGTTTCTTTACTGAACAAAGGTACATCAGCCATATGTTCAGTGTCAAGCCATATTTTTTCATGTTGAAAACAGCAGAATGTGTTTCCAGAATAGAAACATTCTGCTTGCTCTAGACAAGCTACAAGACGTTATAACATGCATTATCTCTTTCAGAGAAAATAAGTAACTATTTAGTAAATGTAAGAAGTATCAACAGCTTATCTTTTTATTAGCATTGTATTTTCAGAACATAGATCTACTTGTTTCGCTGGTGATGATTTATTATTGTTCAAAGCATGGTTAACAAAATGCTTATTACAGTTAATAGCTGCTTTGTAATCAATATATAAACTGCTGGGTGTCTGAGACATATAGGCGGGCACTCTTTCATTTACAACAGGCTTTTTAGAACAGCAGTCTTTTATAGAGTACAAAAAGTTTAGTACTGCAGTTACTCTAAATGACAAACAAGCAACATACCAAGAGAGGCACAGTAAAATGAGAAATGGCAAGTTAGATATTTAGTGTAGACATGAGTTGTAGAAAGCTTGAACAGTTACAACATGTCATTTTAAAAAGGAGCTTGAGTGCAAGTAAAATAGGAGGAGTATGGAGCAAGAACACTTAAGCCAAATGCATATCATTCCATAGTTCTTTCTTTGCAAACTTTGCAAAGTTTTGGATATTCCATCACAGTAATGCAATGGCTATATCCAATGGCACAGGCTATATTATAAATTTATAAATGAATAAAAAAAATTTAGAAAATTTTGGGAAAGGGCATTCTCAAAGATGCTTAATCCAATTCAGGTTCATGGGGGGGCGGGGTGCCCAGCTCCAGTCCTGGAGGGCCGCAGTGGCTGCAGGTTTTCATTCTAACCCTTTTCTTAATTAGTGACTTATTTTTGCTGCTAATTAACTTCTATTGAATTCATTTTATTTGACTTGCTTTTGAAGATTCAGACCCCTCAATTGTTTCTTTTTCCTTAATTAGCAGCCAAACGATAATGAGATACAAAATGTGCCAAAACAGGACCAGCAAACTGTGACCATCATACAATATCTGAAAATAAAGAAAGGTGAAGGCCTCAGGAATGCTGATCTGCTCTTAGAAAAGAGAAAATCCACAATTTCAAAAATGTCTGCTATTGCACAATACAATACAATACAATACAGTTTATTTCTGTATAGCACAAAATCACACAGGAAGTGCCGCAATAGGCTTTAACAGGCCCTGCCTCTTGATAGCCCCCCAGCCTTGACTCTCTGAGAAGACAAGGAAAAACTCCCAAAAAAAACCTTGTAGGGAAAAATGGAAGAAACCTTGGGAAAGGCAGTTCAAAGAGAGACCCCTTTCCAGGTAGGTTGGGCGTGCAGTGGGTGTCAAAAGAAGGGGGTCAATACAATACAATACACAGAACAGAACAAATCCTTAATACAGCATAATAATAAAAATTTTAGAAGTACGGAGCAAAATTTAACAGTAGATGATATCACATAATAAGATTTGGATATTTTTAGAGTCCTGGAGACCTCATCCATCAAGCTGCCTCCCCATTTGGCCATTCCACGGCTGAAACGTTGCTTGGCCAGCCAATCCGATGAAAGGACCCCTTTTTCCCATGATTCCAGTGATCCTCCACTGAGAGCAGCAACAAGCCATGGAATTGAAGAACGGGTTTAATTAACGACAAGACTCAGCGCCTCATTAAGCAACTGGTTGGAGTGAAATTGGTGGCAGTTTGAGGCCCTGACTTAGTTGGTTCACTCACTTCACATTTCACTTCTGTTTGGGAACCATTTAAGGAAAGAAATGAAGCAATGCAGAGGAACAATGAAGAAATACAGGGAAATATTTCTTAAAAACCAAGTCAATTAAAATTAATTCAAAAGAAGTTAATTAGCATCAAAAACAGATCACTAATTAAGAAAAGGGTTAAAATGAAAACCTGTAGCCAATGCGGCCCTCCAGGACTGGAGTTTGCACCCCTGCTAGAGCCTACCCCAACAGGACAGGTTGCAGGGCAATAAACAGCTTGTGCAGGGTACCAGACCATGCAGGGCTCATTCATATATCCACTCACACAATTACTATGTAATTTCATTTATTATTCTACTTTTATTTAATATGATGCAGGGTTAATCATTGTTCATCATTTAAATTTTGTGTGTGTCTTTTTTAGTTTAGTTAAAAATTACTGAATTTCAAAGCCACTTTTATTTTCATTGTATTTCAACAATGCCGCATTCGTAATGCCTATCTTTTTATAGCAAAAGCCATTCTGTAAAACAAAGCATAAGCAGTGCTGAGACAAAAAATAAATACTCACAAAACAGCAAGTCTGAACAGCAGACATGGTGTTTCTGAAATGTTTTTTTTCTATCACCTTTTAATTAACATATAAATAAACATGTTTAAAACCTGGAGATTGCAGCTCAGTTCATTCTCTGTCTCTTTAATTTTTAAACATGGCATTACTCACGGAGTAATTCTGTTTGATAATAAAGATCATTGATAGACAGGCTATTTAAACTTGTATCACCGTAGTCATTGATGAGTTTAATTGGCCCATTAGTAGTCACAGAGGCTGATAAATAAGCTAAGACATAACATTTTGTTAAGCTTGCTGTGATTGTAAAAAAGGTTTTTTTTATTCCAAGTTTAATTTTGAACTTGATTTAATACACAGTTCCTATTATTATTACTGCATACGCATTGAGTACTAATAGCCAAAATAGCTAATTTAGACTGTTCCTGAAATATGTGTTTTACTTTATCATAGGACTGTTTTCATTGACTTTAAAAGCAGCACATTCAATGTTATCGTAATTCTCCATTTCTCTGAATGCAGCATAGATTAGGTGCTTATAATCTTATAGTTTTTCCTGCACTTAGTTCTTAGGAGGTCAACCTAAAGATTTAGTTTCCTCTCAGCAAACTTTCCTGTCTGTATATTATAGACTTGTATTACTCACCATGGTGAAGTGTGCAGCTCTCGGCTCATGACTCCAGGAACTTGGGTTCAGTTCCCAACCCAGTCACAGCCTGTGTGGTATTGTGCCTGCATTGCTACTCTGAAAGCTTTCAACATCCATGAGAAGTGCACTTTAGTTTAAACTGGTAGCTCAGAATTTTGTCTGATGTAGGCGAATGTGCTCTGTGATAGCCTGGCATGCTGCCCAGGGATGTTTACTTCCAGGACAGATCTCGGCTCCTAATGATTCTGTACTGGAAAAAGTGGGTACAGATATTGAATGGATGGAATTAAGTTTTTTCTTGTTTTCCAGCATGTGACAAAGTAATATATAGCTGTATCATGGTTTATTTCTTTTTCTTTCATGAAAGCGCTCATTATTTCTGAACAAAAAATGGTTTGGAGGTTCCTTTTTTAGTGTGGCTGATGAAGTAAGTAATATTTTTTCACTTGCTCTTTTCGAAATTACAATTAAGATGCCCTAGCATCATTAATCATATCTGCACAGAGCCCTCTGCTTTTCTACTACAGCCTGTATAGTTGCCTAACAAGTTAGAGGAATGAACTTAATAAAAAAAAGACATTTAAATTACACAAGCTCATTATTCATAAAATGTTTTACATCACTTTCTCTGTTTCAGACATCATTTTAGGCTGTTTGAAATCTGATTAGATTTGCTGCATAATTTTTTTATATATAATACCAGTATGCTTAATCTGCAGATATTAAGGACAATCAACCATGAACTTATTATAATGTTACCTCTGTCTTCTCACACAATCGCTGCAGCACTTAGCATAGGAACTGAAAATTGTACACGTAGCTACACTTACTCATAATAAGTCTACTGATTTCCCAGTGTGTATGTCTTGTTTAATAGCAACTGCTAAAGTGCTTCACAGAATCTTGATCAGTTCTGCCTTTGGCTGATTAATTAATTGTGTTGATAATGGTTATATTTCACCCAGATATTATTCAGTTTATCAAAATACAGGCACTAATAAGTACATCTGTAAAATTAACAGTCAAATTCAGAAGACATTTTGTACACTGTAAAAAGTAAGAAATGCAAAACTAAACTGTGTTTTGGGAACTATACAGTTCACCATTAGGCAGTTTGTGAAGGTTTATAAGCCTTTGTATTCTGCTTTATGGATTGTTAACTGAAGCCTGTCTCTTTCTGTTTCTTCTCTGTCTATCTCTCTAGACTTTGTCCAGTCTTCCTTTCAGATTTTTACTCAACACTTCAATGTCCTTTATGGTTATTTTGAGAAATATATCCAAAACTGGCACTGAGGTTAAAATTTCAGGAAGGACATGGCTTTCACTTCTCTAGGGAAAGAAAAGAGAGACAGCAAGTGAGAGAGAGACTGATTAGACTTACAGGATGTTGTTTTGTGTTTCTTTCCCATAGGAATGAAATAAGAAAACCAAGATAGTCAGTTGGACCTGAGGTGTCATGATTCCATATATATCCAACATATCAACTCTAAATGGCTGATAATATTATATTGAGTTACATTTGCTTTAACTGAGAGCTACTACATTATTTTTTTATCAGCACACACATTGTTCATTTTGTTTTTACGATCTCTTTCTTATAAATTTTTGTGGATGCACACGATGTTTAGTACATTACAATTATATTCAATTCAATTTATTTTTAATGCACATTTTCTCTTATGAGCCCAGTGTGCTATCAACTAATTTTATATTACTAACACCAGATTATCCCTTTCTGTATTTTAGATATTGCTTTTATCAAATGTTCTTCTCTTACTAATATATGAAAAATATCAAAACAAAAATGTCTATAACACTGGTCTGCAAAACAATATTTTTTGTTTGCTACTTGAAATTTCAGAGCAGCACTTCATTAATTTTTTTACATTGATTTCATATATGAAATCGCAATTAAGTTAGCACGTCAGGTTTTTGAAATACACATCATTGACGTTTTGACTATCAATATAATATATCAACATAATATCTGGACTTTGGACTATGTCCCACCAAAATTGTTCTGATGTGTTTATTCTGAAAACAAACCAGAAGACGATACCAGAGACATGTTAAAGCATATTCATGTCAATTTACCTCAATATAAAAGTGAGGGTAATTAAAAACCAAGACTACAGCTGTTTAAGACTAAAATAAGCAATAAGGGTTCAAAATCTAAACGAGTGAGACAACTAAAATGAAGCAGAAGTGTTACTTGAGCAATAAGGGCTTCTTATGAAGCAACTGGATTGGAACAAAAACCTGCAGCCACTGCGGCCCTCCAGGAATGACTTTGCCCACCCCTGCTTTAGAGTCATATAAGACCTGGTAATCAGTAACAAATATTGTTTCTGCTAATTAAAAATTAATAATTTTTAAATAAAATTAATAATGACAAGGTAAACAACTCACAGCTGTTAGTAACGTGTGGTGAATTATTTTATCTCAATGGCATCCCTAGTGGAATTACCAGTATTCATTAAAATGGTTATCTGCCTTTACTCTCCAGTCACCCTAGTGATTAAAAAATGGGACATGCTGGACGAAAATGATTTTCAGATTTGCAAGTAAGCAAGTGAAACTTGTTTCAGTAAAGGTGAAAGACTCCCAGTAGCAAAATGCGTTGACCTGTGTAATCTTAGATTACTTTGAGTATTGAAAAAGACAATATTTTATAGAAGATCTGCCTTTATCACTTTGAATATGGTTCGTTTTCTATCTTTAGCTAACATAAAATGGCTCTAAGATTTTTCAGAATTGAGCATGGTGTGGGATTCTTTTTGTTATTCAAGTTTTTTTTTTACACTGAAGGATGCAAAGGTATGATCTATGTGTAGGTTTGTAAAGGCCTAGATAACATACTGTATGTGTGCTGTGTTTGAAAATAAATCAAGGATATTTTTGTCAAAGTAGTAATAGATGATCTGATTTTAAAGTTGAAGTGATTATATCGAAATGAAGCCTGTATAGTAAGAATTTCTGTGAGCTCTAACCCACTTGTTCCAGGATGGCATAAAAAATGGAAGAAATACTCGACTCCCATTCCATAGCTGTTCATGTTGGTAGATAGAGGCTGGTAGATTTTTCCAAAAAAGCATAATATATGCAACTAATGAGTGTTTATGTAAGCATATAATATGTACTGTATATAAGTCGCTTTTACACATGACATTATTCGTTGTTGAATATACAGTATAATGTCTGTCGACTTTTATGTGATCAGATTCTTTTGCATTAAACACATACAGGAAATTAACATTACAATTAATTTTTAAGTTGGGCAGAAAGAACCCCAAACTGTTAATTTGCAACAAGGAGGGTTCAGGAAGTACCATTTACAGGAAGAAGACTTTGGATATTAGAAGGGAAATTAAGGGAGAGACAGTACTGACTTAACAGTAACAATTTTCAAGAAAAAAATCCTTGTGCCTGTGTCATCGACAGAAGGAACACAATATCCAAAAAAGGAAATGCTGGGGCACCAAAAATGTTGTTTCCCTATTTTAATATTTGAAAGTTCCGAAAAGAACATGGTGTGATTAAACACAAATAAACAAAGGTTAATTTGCCCAAAAATGGACAGTCTGCTTTCTCTGGTATGAAATCATCCCTTCAGGGAGCACCTCAGGTTTTTAGTGGTTAGACTGGATGGGTTGGAGTCAGCTTGCCGCATTGGGTGGTTTCTTAGGACTGTGGGAAAAAGAAGAGATGCTACAGTCAGCAGCAGTGCCCTCTCCTGTGCTGGAGTGGTAGTTCTTACCTCAGATGAGCCCAGAAGGCAAGTCTCAGGCTTGCATGAGTGACAACTGTAAAAATGAGAAAAGTAGCAGAATGGTCCAGGAGCAGGAAAATGTGAGGTGAGAGAAAGATACCAATGGAAGTGATTAAGTGATTAAGGAAGTTGAATCAGAGACAAAAGATCAGAAAGAGGAGATAAGGGTTAATTCTGAAACATGTTGAGGAAACTGCCGGGAATATATAGGGGCAGAGATGGCAGCAAGGATTAGTAGTCAGTCCCCTAGCATAATGCATGTGAGACATGAGGTATACACTGTTTATTAATTTAAATACAGTTTTTGGTGATGTGGGTTTTGGAGGGGAGTGAGGTATTTATAAAAGTAGAGTGGAAGGTCAAATTTAGTATACTGGCAAAGGCCATTAAACGTGTTTGATCAAAATTGTAGTGATGATGCTAGCAAAGGATCAAAGCAAAAAACTAAAAACAATCAAGCATCATAGCCTAAATGCTAATCAAAAATGAAAACCCTTAGTTCAAAGCAAAAGTCTAAGTCCTAAATTCTCTTGCAAACTGTCACTCTCAGAATTTGTTTTTGAAGTTTTCACCATCTTGGACAATGCCTACAATACAACAAAGGCTTTTTATACTATTGACAGGATGATGAGATACGACTCCAAGCAATGGGTCATCCTGTTATAGCAACCAAGCTGCAAAATGCTGACCTATATAGAAATCAAAAAGGCATTCTGGTAAAATTCAAAACAAAGCAAAACTCAGAAACTAATATGAGTAGAGAAAAAAATGTACTGGAAAACTCCATAGTTCAACACAATTATTAAACTTAGCGGTCCATGAAAAATTTCTGTAACCTCAAAACATCAGTAAGCAATAGTCTATCATAACAATGGGGAAACAGGGAGAAGAAGAAGTAAGTGAAAGTGAGAGGGAAAAGGACAGATTAGCTGAGAACCACATATCTGAAAGTCTAAATTTGGCTGCAGGTGAAAGAAAAAATAAGCTGGAAGAATAGAAACCAAGACTGAATAAGGGCATTTTGAGTACATAGTTATCAAAAATATCCCAGAGCACTAAGCATGATACACTAACATTGCCCAGGAAGAAAAGGACATGGAGCACCCACAACTTCTGAGAACCTTGTTATGAGATATTTAAGCGTAAGAGTGCCAACCTGGGCAAGAAAGTAGTTGTTTTTCAACTCAACACCAATCCCAGAGAGCATAACAAATTAGAGCACCAAAGTTGAGGAGATGTGACTTTAAGTTTGGGAAGGTAAAGTGAATGAAAACAATTAATTCAGAACCAATTAAGTTGAGTAGGGAACCAAGAAGGTAAATTAGTAGGAGTGTCAATCTTGGTCTATGTTTGAATGGAGGCAGTGAACCTAGTTTTATAAATCTAGATCCAACAAGAACACCACCACATCTGTCCTGTTACAGACTAAGATGGAGTGTTTTTAAATTTGTTGTAGAGTGTTTTTACATTCCAGGAAAAAGACAAAAAGAAGGTCTGAACTAGGTCCAATATTTAAGATGTGGGGAGATGGTGGGCATGGTGTTGGCAATGCTTTAACAGAGAGCTATGCTTATTTTATTACTAATAATGAGAATGTAAAGACAAGGTCAAAGCAGAGCAGGATGAGAATGATTTTTTACATCCTACAGAATGTGTTGGTAGTTGGAAACTGCAATATCCCATGCCTATTAATTTTTGAATGCTTACTGAATACAGCGGAAAATGATCACATTATTTTAGAAGTACATATTTTCTTTTTACTTTTATGCATTGTGCATAGTATCAAGTAGGAGTTTGCCTAAAACTATTAAACAGGCTTTGAAAATGGGATGGTATGGTATAACTTATAAAATATAATCTTCCACTATAAACAGTATCAAACTTATTGATACTGTATTTAAAAACATTATTGCTGCTTGAGTACAAGTCACCTTAAAGTAATATAACTACCCTTGTAGGTCAAAAGCACTAAGATGTTTGAGCAGACTTCAAGCTGTTGTTTCGTATGTGCGCCACGGTGGTGTTCCATAAGTAAGCCTCAGGTTCATTTTCATGTTCTACCACAAGACAATGACCAGTTTAGACACACCTTTAAATAGGCAAAAGAAGTACACATTATAAGTGGCAATATTCTGTATATCTGGTTCTGCTTCTCCATGTGTTTTAACAAATCTGTATTTTAGGTGTACTAGTTTCTGTACTTAGTAATTAGTATAATGTATACTTGTATTTTAACTGACACTCTGTGACTGCACTTGGTTAAGTGTGCTATACAAATCATAAGTTGTAACTGTAATTGTATCTGCAGCAACAAGCAGAATTATTTTTTTCTAAATATAATTATTTTTCAAATGACAAAAATTCAACATGACAGGACTGTAATGGTCTTGTCAAAAAAGTCCAATGAAAATCTTTATAATTAAAAATAATACTCACATTGGAAAACCAGACATGCTCCAAATTCATATGATTTACTGATGCAGTAATAACTCTGTTATTTGTAGAATTTATTCAAATGCTCCTGTTTGAAATCTGTAAATGAATTCCATCTAGATCCCTTCAGACATAGTTTGAAATTCAGATGAAAGTTTAGCAATTTATTTTTCCAACATTATAGTGGTGTAAATAGTGGTCTCAGAAGTCAGCGTTTTAGGTCTCTTATGAGCAGAATATTCTAAGAAGACAGGTCTTTCTTAACATACCATTATAGTAAAGAATTTAAATACACATTCACTTTCTAAGCTATTCATTAGATATTTATTCACTGCTTTCCTTTCAGAAGCAGTGGATATCAAAAGAGCTTTTAAATGCATCATAGATGCCTGCCCTTTGTAATGACAGCTATGTCATTTAAATCTTTTAAATACTTATGCTGTTGTCTAAAGTAAGGAATTAAGTGGTTAGTATGTGATATTATAGGTTATCCACTCATTTTATGTTTTACCAATGGAAATGATAAATTCAACCATTTTCCTTCCAATTTCCTTAATACAGTACAGGGTCCTAATACCCAGTTAGAAAAAGATACAAGCCTCAAATCAGAGCTGGATAGGATGTCAGTCAACTGCTGGATACAATAGTTCATCAAAGAATCTAGTATATATTCATACTGCAGTAGAACGTTCATATGGCAGGAGAACATACTAACTTGACATAGAAAGTACCCCAGCAGGGAAATAAATCAAGATGTAAAACTGTAATTTGGTAGTTTCTACTGAAATCACCAACAATATGTTAAAAGAACAACATTGGCATAACATTTTCACATTAAGTGCCCTATGTTGTTAGAAATATTGGAGTAGTAGTAGTAGTGGTAGCAGCAATAGTATAGTATAGAACTTACTTATATGTCTGACTAATATGCAACATGTCGCCATTCTTAGGCACCAAGATAAATTAGAATTAAAATAAATAACTGCATTTTATTTAATAGAAAAACACTAATCAATTTATCTGGTGTACATTGATATCCATTTTTTCAGTCAAATGTACTGATTATTGTTACAACTTTCACAAGTCTAAAACTCCTAGTTTTTCAGTTTGTTTTGTTTTGTCTTGTATAACATGGTTTCAATATGAAGAAGGACAGTTCTTTCGATTCTTAGATTAGCTGATTGTATCAAAAGTTAAAAAAAATAATTCAGACATCCAATATTGCCCTTGGTGATTATCCAAATGTGTAATCTGTCGTCATTAACATTTTTAATAGCAAACCTGTTGTGCCACTTTGTCACTTTAAATTACTTAAAATATTTGATATTAGTTTGAATATATATTTATATTTCCAAATTTATTATGTTTCCAAAATTTGTTTATAGTAAGGAGTTATCTTTGCAGTACCTTCAATACTAATGTGAAGTCATTTGCTCATAGTTGTTATGGCAAATTTATTTGAAACTTAACTTAAACCAAACTGAGATACTTTAAAGCTGTGTCATATTACATAACGTTTCCAGTGATTTTCAGTCGTAGCCTTCATTTACATAACCTGAGTGAGTCAGAGGTACTTGGTGGCACGCTCCTGTGAAGCCAGTTTGAATAATGTGACATACCCAGCAGCTTACATCAACTAGTCCATGAGTCACTCTGACAAAAGCTAGTTTTAATTGTGGGCTCTGTGTGCATCAATTGGACAATTAATGAATGCTCATCTGGAAGTACAGTACATTTGGACCTCAAAAACAGAACAGAATTTTGTCTGTCTGATGTCTCATGATTCACATACCACAACAGAGTTTAAAAAAAGAAAGAAAAAAGAACAGATATTGTGACTAAACTCATCATAGCTGTTAAACATTAATGTAGTGGTGGCTCATCAGGCAGCATGCAAAAAACGGGGTGTGTATGACAGTGCTGCAAGGTTCACATGCAGAAAGTAAATAAAAATGAGCAGTGATTTTTAGTTTTTTAAATTGACATGGTCTGGCAATGAGATCAGCAATTGAAGTTGGGAAATCTGACATGCCACACAACTGAAAGTTGCATAATGTGACATCAGCTTTAGACTTTGGAGCTTTCTGAAGTATTTCTTGGGCAAAGGGAAAGCATGAACTTTGTCTGTCTGCAGTAATGACAATGCAGATGCTACTGGCTATCTGTGTAAAGTCTACATACTCTATGCTGTAAAGATTGGGTTGTGCTGACACAAGTAATGTGTGAATAAACTTTTGTTAAGGAGTAACTGAGAAAAATAATTTTTGGTAGCTTAAACAGATTATATTTAGTATCTTATGCGGTAATATCTTTAAAAAATTGTACCAGCAGTTTGCCATTATAGACAAAATGATACCATTTACGGGGACGTGATAAACAGTTCTCTCTATTTACTGAATAATGAATGCTACACTAAAATGTGATATTCTTTCTAACATAATACAATGTCACATTAAAAAAATTGAGTGGTGAGACTTTTAAAAAACATTATTACAAAGTGCAAAATCTCTGCGTAGGATGTGTTATTCTGTACTTTTAAAAAATCAGTTATGGGTATGCATACTTTTGTAAGACACTGTGTGACTTTAATCACGACTTCAAACTTAACTCATCTGAGTGCCTGAACTCTCACAGTTTATTTCAAACTTAAAAGAGGTTCAGGAAAGACAGGGATACTTCAGTTCTCACAAAGCACGCCTATCACAGCCTGACTTACAAACAGTGCTTTGCAGCAAAAGAGAACAAAAGAACATGTCCTTAGTAGAATTCAATCAGGTCATTTTAAAAATCAGTCTCCAAGTTCTTGAGCAGCCAATCTAGCACTTAACCAGAACAGACCGGAAAGGGAGAAGACTACAATGAAATGTCCTCTTTTTAAAGTCAAGAAATCCAAAATACATGGGGTCATCTCTTGAAGGTTTTATTTCTCTTGAGAGGCAGGAGGACAAGAAATGCATGGTGTTCTAAAATTTCCTTTCCAATCATAACTTTTAAAAAAGCTAAAGTCATCTTTTGGCTTCAATCCTGTTTAAATTGTGGTGCTGCCAGATCAAGTTAGCAGAAACTGCTTTTTCAGAAATTGCTTTAGCTGAAGTGAGGGCATGCGTAGCACTGCTCAGCCTCCCTGGGCAAAAAGCCAAACTTTTTGCTCCTATAATATAGTTAGTATGTATTGTGAAGGGTCCACTAAGGACTAGAGTTGTAGATAGTTAAACATATTGACAATAACAACTTGTGTGTCCATGCCAGAACATCTGACATGATATAACAGAAATAGATAGCACTTTAAGTGTCCAGTGGGTTGCAGCAGGGAGGTTCTATGACTTAATAATGGCTCACTGGTATTCACTGAGGCCTTTAACTGAAGAATTGGATATAGGATTGCAAGGTGAATCAAACCAATTTACCATCCCACCTATAGATATCTGAACTGAATATTTGAAGCATTATGTCTTTCAGTAATTTAAGGCCAGCTTATAGAGATGCAGCTAAACCTACACATTGTGTTCCAAAAACGATAGACCTCAGATGAGTGCTTGCTTTTCCTCATTTGAATGGGCCTTACTCATTGCATACACTAAGCAGGACTGACACACAGAAGCTGTTTACTGGCTCATTTAATGTGATTTGTGTAGTGATTTTGCAGTGGTTTGTTAATAAGATGGAAAAAATACCATTAAATATGGTTCCTTGACATTATGATGGAATTTGACTGTCCTGTCTTGTTTTTATGTAAATTAAGATATTAATTATACCAATGTTAAATTTACAAAATAGCAATATGCAATATAAATGATCTGTTTCAATAGAAAAAGCTAGAAATTTGCTTTTCAAAATATGCATTTCTTCTGTTAAAACACCTTTTTTTTTATAATTACTGCTATTGGTCAAAACTATCAAAAATGTCTTCTAAGCCCTATGGACACTATGCTGTACTTCTGTTAAACAACTTTACTTACAAATAATAATAAGAATGACAAAAATACCCAAAGCAATAAATACAGTTTTTTTCTTCTCTAATTTCAAATTCTCTGCTCTACTAGAAATGACATGCTGACAGGTTTCAGACTGGAAGTTAAATTCAGAGATCCATCCATCCATCCATTTTCCAACCCGCTGAATCCGAACACAGGGTCACGGGGGTCTGCTGGAGCCAATCCCAGCCAACACAGGGCATAAGGCAGGAACCAATCCCGGGCAGGGTGCCAAGCCACCGCAGAATTATTCAATTTGTATATGAAATATAATTTACTCATTCATCAATTTTCCTTCATTCTCCCATTTATTCATCCATTTTCTGAAACTACTCAAAAACTTTTTGGAGTACAAATAGCAGCATCAGATACAAGGCTGGAATCAACTCCTGACAGGGCATCCATCCTGTTTTTTGTTTTATACCCTTATCGGAACATAAACAATCTGGGGCAGTAATTAAAGATACAGTTTTCAAATTAGTGCAGAATTCGTTTAAACACTGAAACCTCCAAATTAGGGTATATGGAACTTTTTCAAGGTCAAATGTCGTATTCTGAAAGTATCAGCTCTTTTTAATTTTTACACATAATATAGATTAACATATCTAGCCACTGAAATAGATACATTTACAGATGGCACTACATTAAGCGGATTAACAGAAAAAAGCAGGTATTTATTTTCTTAAGCTGTTCATTCCAAAACAGAGCTGAGGACAAAACTGGAAACACCACATATCTTCACAGGGTGTACTCACTCATGCCATCATACAGCCGGGCAAATTTTGGGTCTCTCGTAAACCTAACCTGCCTGTTGTTGAGATGTTAGGTGATGAGGTGAATCACCAGGGTATGCTAAGAAAACTCAGTCAGACATGGAAAGAACATTCAAACATGAAGCACGCCGTTTCAGTGCAAGAATTTGACTTTAGTACTCTGAAACTAGGAGTGAGCAGTGCTAATTGCGTTGCATCACATACAAAATTAAAAGTACTGTAAGTCGATTTAAAATACATTGTAAAGGTGTCTCTAAGTGTAGTGTATTATGACAAAGTCATGTGTGTCATGGTGAACTTGTCCCTTTCCACATTCAAACAAAGTCTATTAGGATGTTTCCTTAAATTTCATGCTACATGGAGTACATACAGTATGTAGTATAAAGTATTTGTGATGTCACATCTAGAACACTGTTCTGCTTTGTTTTAACTAGTTCAGTATGAGCTATACGTGTATATGCAACACAAGAAGGTTGTTACTTTCCATCTTTCTCAGGGTACTTTAGTTTTTCTCCTTGATCCTCAAGGTTTTTTAAGTTAGATTACTTGAAAATTCTGAATTTACCAGTGTGTGTGTGTGTGTGTGTGTGTGTGAATTTGTATGTGAATGGACCCCTCTGATGGATTGGTACTCTATCCTTGACTAGTTCCTACCTTTCCACTGATGCTGCTGGGATAAGCTTCAGCCTTACAAAACCCTAAATTTGATTAACTGGTTTGAGAATAGTATATTATGTCATTAGGATAAATGGGGAATTTTATGTTAAATAACAGCTGAGATCACCATTGCAATGGTTCCAGCGGAAATCCTTTATTAAACTGATGTGCGAGAGCTTTGCCATATGTTGCCTGAATTTTCAATGACAAATTCTAACAAATATGGATGTGCTTGAAATAACTGTAAAACACATCATTCTGCATCAATCAAGGTAAAGTGAATAGTATAGCCCTGTACACACTCTATAGCTTGTATGGATATGAAAGGCACCAAATTATCTGGATGGATTAAAAATCTTTGGCAAGATATCTTAACATTGAATAGGCACTACTTATACAGATATTACAGTTTAATGTTAAAGTACAATTTCATATGATCGCATTATCTCCATGGTGGACATCCTGGAAATAATGGGCATAACAAATCCTCGTTACACAGAAGAACATACAGAAAATTCCCTTCACAATAACAACCATTACTTTAAAGTCAGTTTTTCAACAAGAACACAAAGTACATTGGTGGTACATGGAACATTTTACTAAGTAGTAAACTTGAAACTAGTGCATTTAGGACTTCCATATTTCCATGATATTTTGGAAATGTGGGAGACTAGGAGCTGGCAGTCTTTATCCTAATATATTCAGGGCCGGGTCTGCCATTTTGGCAAACAAGGTGGTCACCTAGAGAACCAAAATTTGTACTGTGGCCTTTTTAAGCAATACAGACCTAACAACACTTGTCCTCTCAATACAATTGTCCAGTTATATTATTTTCAAATACTAGCGATGTTAGGACTTAACATCGGAAGACTTACACAATCCAACAATAACATGAACAACAGCAATAATTCTAATAATTATAATAACAGTCCTCAAACTGTAACATAGAAATCACAGTCATGGCAACAAAAAATTAAAATTAAACAATCAAAACAGCACCATGGCTACAGCTCCTAAACGCATTGGTATAAAGGTTGATTTTTATTTCAAGTTATTATCATCTACCAAAAGGGCTTGCATTAAGATCTGTGTTAAATCTTGGCATATACTGTTCTGTATTCTTCACCACCACCTATGAGATTCATTCTTGAAACAGTAAATCTGTTCTCCATAGTCCATCTCACGCTGGAAAAAGCTCTGAGGTCGTACAATGAATAGATAGTTCTATTACATTTTTTGCATACACAAGGATAGAGTAAAGAAGATCTCCAAGTATATGGTCAAGCAGACTCTTAATTTATAAAGTCAGGTTGTTTTTGAAGGTCCTTCTTGTATGGCTCCTACTGAGGGACTGGGCTTGAGTTGTTCTTGAGAAGTAAAGGAAGTATGCACTCCTTTACTACACAGCCTGCACTCTCCTTTCAATTTTTAGGCTTCTTTGCTGCTACAGGAGAACAAGTTGTGACAATATACTGCATATAACCCAAAATGTGGTAAAATTGACTTAATATGTGTAGTTCAGGAAATTATGTGTAGAGATAATAAACATAATGGTTCTTTTAAAATAAACTGATACCGGAAAGGGGTGATATGTTGCATTTTGGCTGGACACTACTACTACTACACGACGTCTACAAAAACGTATATCTCAAATACTGATGACCATTTTTATTAACATGGTACTCATCAGAATTTTCAAAAGTGTGTAAAGTATTATGGAGATTTATTTTTATTTTTTTCCACATCAGTGATATGACATATTTATTCTCTGAAAAAAATATGTGTACTATATTTCTCTAAGTTGTCTGAATGACTGTACATTAACATGATGAGACAGTCCTTCATTATAGTACTTATGTATTATTAAGAAGCACAAAGTAATTTACATTTGTGTTAAACCTTGATTGAAATAAAATTTTATGTGCCATCAGGGCTGCTGCTGTTATGTTAATAGACTGTCATTTAAGGAACTTTATATTTCTATGTTTGCTTTGCTTGTAGTTTCATTTTCTGGGAAAAATGATCTTATGATCACAATATAGCAAAACTGTAATATAGGACTCTTTTAATATAGTAAAATGTCTTATGATCATAATACATTGTAAAGGTTACTCATTCATCAATTTTCCTTCATAATATTTCCACCTACCTTTTTTTTACTGTTACAGGATTGTGGGCAGTGAAAGCTTATCAAAGCAGCATCATGTGTGAAGCAGAAAGAAAATAATAAATGGCAGTGCAAGCATACGCACAGCCCCTCTCACTTATACTGGGATAGTTTAAAGTAACAACTTTGCATAACATACATATGGGCAAAATTGGAGTACCAAGTAAAATCCTCATGGACACAGAAAGAATATGCTAACTGCTGAAGTACCAAGTAAAATCCTCATGGACACAGAAAGAATATGCAAACTCCATATAGAGAATAACACTGGGCTTGGAATCAAACTTAGGGTCCCAAGAGGTGAGAGGAAATAACAGAGGGAAATGCCAACAAATTACATAATATTAAAATCCTGCAATAAATTATTATAATAATTAACATGAGGCAAATTTCAGATTTCATCAGGTTGTTAACAAGCCAAAATGTAATTCTTGTGATAAAATAAATGCTTTTTTAGTTAGAAGTGCTGGTTTGCTTTTTCCCAAAATGTATATTTGTACCTTAACTCTTAATAGTCAGTTGTTTTTTTCTAAGTACTCTTAGCCTGTGCATATAAGATACCAGAGCTGGAGAAAGCCATTTTGTCACTCTAGACAAAACACAATTGAATTGAATTGATTGAATACCAACCAATAGGCAAAGACACATAGACACAATAACGACAAATGCAATTCAGTATCTGCCCATACACTGTGACATATCAACACTCTTTAAGTGAGCTATACAACATGCATGGTGACCAGCTTCTGCCCTGCACGATTTCTAAGATTTTAATGACGTTTTAATACACTCATATTGCACCAATGCGCATCCCTTGGTAATGTACCATCTCCATCACTCTCTTTTTTGCACTTCTTTCTGCTGGGAAAGAAATTCCTCGCAAACCAGACTGGCACACTAAAAATGCATTATTACTTCTATCTCAATGAATGGTCTGCATAAGTTCATGTTCTATGATAATTGTAGCCGTTCCATTAACACTGTCCTATGTCATTACAGTATACTACAAAGGTCATTTAAAATTTCGTAACCTTTTCATTTTAGCTGTAGGTCAGTCTCTGCCTTGGACAATGCACAACTGTTACAGCTGTGCATGGAAACGGTGCTCTCTATGCTGACTGTTGCTTGCAGTGAAACAAAGTTTCTAGTACATTATAAATAAGCCTTTGTGTTTCTGAAATACTTGCTCTTTCAACAGTCTCTTCTTTTTGTATTTGTAGCCAGATAGCTTTGATCGTTTTTACATACTGCATTTTACTCTCGATCAACACTCTCTCACGCACCCCTGATCAGAACTGACACTACTGTCATGGATTCAGAAGTCAGTGGCCTCATGTGAGACAGTCCTCATCACTTGATGTGACTAAAGACAGTTTGGTATTAAGACATGCTATGTGACAAGTTGCTAATGTGTTGCATAATAATTTAATGTGATAGATTTCGAGAAATTCCTACAGTGAGGAGTAGTAGGAATGTATTTCCCACTCAAGGTAATAACTTAATTTGCAGGCCATTCTGCAGGTTAGTGTTAGATAATTAGTTAAATAGATACTTAATCTGCTAGTCTATCCGTTTATTTATTTTTAAGCCCATTTACACTTGTATTTTATCATGGGATGGTTTTGGGGAGACCCTATTTTATAGCATAGATACTTTTATTCCAACACTCAGATTCTTTGCTATGTAGATTCACTCTTGTGCCCTCTACTCAACATCTGTTCTGTTATACTTGCACTCACCTGGACTGGAAGGAGAGACAGCCGCTGGGATTAAGGACCTAAACTATACCCCGTTCTGACTGCTACTGTGCTTTGCTTTTTCTATTATAGGATGTCTCCTTTTTATTCATTTAAACTCCAGGTGGCAACAGAGAGCAAATACTAAACGCAAACAAGGGGAACAGGCAATAAACTTTTTTTATTCTTTAACGTTCTTAAATATTATTAATGTGCCAAAAGCAGAAGAAAAACCCCACACGGATGATGGGAAATCACCAATATTGTAACCTGGCTACTTCAGGAGCTGTCATAGACAATGCTGGCTGATACATCCAATGTGTGTGACATCCATCCATTATCCAACCCTCTATATCCTAACACAGGGTACTGGGGGTCTGCTGGAGCCAATCCCAGCCAGCATAGGATGCAAGGCAGGAAACAAACCCCAGGCAGGGCCCCAGCGCACCACAGTGTGTATGACATTCAGTCTCTTAATGTTACATTGCTGCATCACACAACATAATCTTCTTGTTGAGTGAGTGTTTTTCTCCTTCTGCCCATTCCTGACTCTCTTATATTCACTACTTTTCTCTTTAAGCTGACATTTAAGAGCTTGTCATGGCAGAGGCGATCACCCATAGCCCCTCACTGTCCAATGTCATTTTGACAGGCCATATCAGCGCATGTTCACATACATGAAAACAGTCAATGGTTTAAGAGTGTCACTTTTTATGCAAGTAGAAAGTCCAGAAAATGACCATTAGAACTTGACCTTTCTTAAAATATAATTTTGCTGTTTAAACTTTTGACCTTTCTTTTGCTAGTCAGCCTTTTTTAAAGTGGCAAGTTTCATTTTTGCTAGATTAACGTTCATTCTGCTGTCTCTACGAAAACTTTCTCTTTCAGTGGTTAGACAAGCTGTTTCAGAGATCAGAAGTTCAAGTAAAATAAAAATAGTAAATGTCACAGTTCTAGGCTGCACTTGTCTACCAGAAAATGATTTTAACAAATAGCTTACAATGAAAGAAAAAAGGTAACTAAAGCACATTTTAACCTGATAAATTCTTCTGTGTCATAAAATCATCTTGCCTAACACCTTGGCAGTATTGCAGAAAGCACAGCAGAGCCTGTAAGAAAATATCACATGATAATAATAAGTATGAATAGCTTTACCTAAATGATATTATATTTATACAATAATGGAAACATGATGCAAATGTTAAATCACATTTTGCGGTCAGACTTCCACACAATGAAAACTTGAGATTAAATGAACAGTTAAATATAATTAATATAATTATTTAGGAAACCACAGTGAATTTACCTACCTAAACGCTTGCTTCTCTTGTATTTTCTGAGGTGGCGTTATGGCTAGTACTCTTCTTGTCAGGACACTGTATGTCGGGCTGACATTGTGCAGTTTTTATGTTGTTCCCCTATCTGCATAGGGCTTTCTCAGACACGATCACTTTTTTTCCATACCTCAAAGACACGCGTATTACTTTAACTGGCATTTGAAACTGTCCCAGTATAAGTGCGTACACTTGATTGTTCCTTGGGATGAATTGGCTCCTCATCCAAGGCCGGCTTCTATGCTCATGGGATAGTCTGCAGTTCATTATGATCCCACAAACTAAATTAGGTGCACTTATCAGGCAGATGGGTAGATTTTTTGTGAACAAAAAGAAACTTTACATCACAAAGAGTTGGTTACATGCTTTTGTCTCTATACATATGCACTCTCACTGTTCTTGAATATTTTATGTATTTTACTGTGGCAGACTTTGTTGCTAGCCTCTCATTAAACCCTGAAGCTCCTGTTTTACATTATTGAAGACAATGGAGTGTCATGAAACATGTCACTGATTTTGGTGCTGATTAAACAATCCCCAGTTCAAAATTAGCATTAGTAATGAGAAGCAAAGAAACAATAAAACATGTCTCCTCAAATGACAACTGTTTTGCCATCATCAGCTCATTGAATAATACAACATGCTTATCAAATCCATTTGAGGTATTATTTACATTTGACCGAGATGAACCTTTGAAATATATTATGAATAGGTGAATGTTCCCGTAAATGTTTTGGTGGCAAACATACTACATGAAATCTGTCAACGGTTGTAAAGCCTCAGCACAATGAAAATGATAATACTGACAAATATATTGGGATTGTTGTGCCATTAGTTGAGCTAATTTGATTTTCTACTCTGACCAAATTTATATTCCAGGCAACATAGATATTTCAATATTAAGGTGTGGCCTGCAGGGGGCACTCCTGCCACCCAAACCTGACACATACAGATGCAGGACACACGTTCAAGGCACACGGTTTTATTCTTCTCCTTTTTCCCGGGGGAAATGCTTTCCATCCATTTCCCACGTGTACAGCACAGTCACAGAACAAGTCCAGGACTAAACCAAATTGTGTTTTTTCTTTCCTTCTCTGT
Source organism: Polypterus bichir lapradei (assembly GCA_026402145.1). Lineage (NCBI taxonomy): Eukaryota > Metazoa > Chordata > Cladistia > Polypteriformes > Polypteridae > Polypterus > Polypterus bichir. Next base: position 44,464,308 of record JANRMT010062837.1, on the reverse strand, counting down.
CCACCTCCACCTCTCCTGGCAAAATTTGTCCTCTTCCACCCAACTCTGGCTCTCTTTTAGTAGTGGCTGGAAGTGCTCTAGGTGCTTGTTGACCTAAATCTGGCAGCACTTCTGGGTGTGGCTGAAGTGCTGGAATTAAGGGTTCAGCAGCAGCAGCAGCACCCCCTTGTTCTAGTAGCCATTTGTACCTCCTCATATGCTTTTTCTTCACTTAGATATTGCAAAGATTTCTTGATATTCAGCTACCTCTGCCACATTTTTCATAGCATGTGTGATTTGTTCATTTTAGTTTCGTTTTTTTTTATATATTTATAAACGTTAAAGTAAAGCAGTGTCTCATTGGTTAACATTGTTGCCACAGCTCCAGTGCCCTGGGCTCAAATCCCAGATGGGGCACTTGTCTATGTACATATTTCTACCTTGCCTACTTGTTTTTCCTCCATGAACTATACTTTCTTCCCAACTTCCAGAAGATGTGCAGGCTAGATTGACAATCAACTTTAAATTTGTTCAGTATGACTGAAGTCTAGCTGTGTATATGGTGTCTGGCAACCTGAAATCACTTAAATGGTGGCCAGCTTGGTAATGGTATCACTATTATTATTATGAAAATGTGAATACCATGAAATTCAGGAACAACTACCAAAAATTAATTTTAAACAAAACAGTGTTTAACTTCTAAAAATTCAATCACAATCACTAATATCAATTTAAAAATATAATTTCACTTCCATCACTATAGATGAATACTGTATCGGTTAAGACTTTTTTCTTGTTTCAGGTAATGGTATGATGCAGAAAGGTTTTGTTTCATAAACTCAAAATATGCCAGAAAGTGATGTCAGCCTCACAAGTTAAACTTGTCGTAAGCCTGTCTTATTAGACTTTGCTCCAGAAAAGAAAAAGAGGACATTCTCCTTCAGAAATTAAAAGAACACAATGTTAACTAACTTAAACCTATTCAATCATAAACATGCTCAGCTGAGTGAAATGGCTTTTATTTAGGAAAAAGGCATCCGAGCAGAAGTAAAAAGACTAGGGTGGCTTCAACTTGCCTTGAAGAAGACACTGCTGCACTTTTACTTGGGTGATTGAAGACTGAACCATAATTGCAAGATTATACAGCTTTATTTTTAATTCAGTTATGTTTTAACTGTTTTTGCAGAAACTAAGTACCTTCTGCAGGCCCTTTATTTTGTGTTACTATATCATTTTACTTTAATCAAATGTGATGTAATCAGTGCATTTCATGCTCTTATTGACATATGAACCAAGCCTTCTTTATGCAAATTGAGTATTAAATTAGTATTAAATAGTATTAAATGAACTTCATTTGGACAGCAAAATAACATGTGGATTGCCTCGATGACTGTCTTGTTTAATTTTTTCCCATCCAAACCATTTACACTTTGACCTACATTTAAATATTTCTCACCACCACCAAAATTTGAATCAAAGGCATCACCACCTAGGTCCTAGTGCTAGTCTACTTGTGTATGGCCGCAGAATCTTCAAGCTCCTGCAGCCCTTGGGGCCCCAGTGAACTGGTGTCTTTTAATCTGTATGGCTTTGAAATCCTCTTTTGAAGTGCAGTAATGAGGCACTAAAATTCATTTTGACTAATGCAACAGTGAAATCTGTTCTCTTGTCCAGTTAAAATAGACATTTTTTACAATGGTTTATAGTAAACTTGATATTGAAAGAAATATGATTTATTGGTAAATATAATTCAAATATTAGATTAGTTCTAAATTTTTGAAACTGAAGTACGTTAGAATTATTTCAGATTGAATCAGTTAAATTGACAACTCAAACTTTTGTGCAATGGTTTTAATCTTCAGTCTTACCATTCATTTAATTTATATAGAAAAGCCATATGTTGCTAGAGTGCAGGACTGTTGTTAAAATTAGCCTCAAGAAAAGATCCCTGTTCTGCAGATTATTTCAAGTTTAATATGAGCAGGCTACTGCTGTTTGAATATTTCTCACCATTTTGACCAGCAAGTCATGGTAAGCATTCTCTTTTGTGTTGCATTTACTCATTCTTTTCAGGAAAGTAGGAGCAAACATATTTCTTTGTGTCTTCCATGATGTTTTCAGTATTTTTTACTGTGTATTGAATGCACTTTGTTCAGGCTAGATAGGAGCGAAGCATTTATTTTGTCCATCCTTAATTATTATTTTATTGTGCAATATTTCTCTTCCTCTTTCACTATTTTCAAAGTCACCAGTTTCTGGATGTAATGTGTTTTGCTGTTTTTACAAGCTCCAATGATACAAACAATGCTGACAATGGTATCCCATCATAGTGAGAGTGAATATATCAGCTGTTTGCTTCCCTTTGCCACCATGAAGGGAATCATCACAGTTTGACAAAGTGCTTCCTATAAACAGATTGTTATAATATCTTTATAATAAACATTATTTGGAAAAGGCATGACTTGCAGTAAAGTATCGAGCACATGAGTGAGCTCCAGATATGTTAAGAACACACTATGCCTCACTTTGATTTAAAAATCAGTGGGTTTGGTGGTAGTAATGCTCATTGGCAGATAATAACCATAGTCAAAATGTTTATAACAGATAAAACAGGAATTTAATGCATATCTCTTAGAATTATAAATAAAACTATAACCACATCATCAACCTCATTTATAAAGCTTACATAACACAAAAAGGCTCAAAATGTGCGTATGGAACTTCTCGTGCAAACGTCAGGATTTATAAAAGAAAACTTGATGCAAAAGCTTACGTATATTTATGGCAACTCTGAACCATGCGTATGCAACATTTCAGAGAAACTGGGAAATGGCGACACCCTTGATCAAGCAGGGAAATACAGAAAAACCAGCTAAATAACGAGTCGCATGCATAATAATTCATATCACTGAACCATTATTATTTTATGTGTTGATGTGACAGATATATTATGTGCATGATGTTTTAGATAAATGGTAAATTGCGTAGAAATGTGTGTACATTAGTTTTTAGAAATCTGATATATTTTTTTTGCTTATATATTTTCCTGTCTTGTTTTTTTTTAGTATGTGCATATTTTCATGCTCAAATCCACACAAAGTTTTATAAATGAGACCCCAGGTGATTAATAATTTGTATTCAGATCGATGCTTGGCACTTGAGGGATATATTGTTATAAGTCATTAGAAGTTGTGTTCCTCTTAGATATAAACAGAAGAACTAACCTTTACATATTTATATTACTACTAACTGTGCTACCCGTTCAAGACGCGTTGAAATCTAAGTAATCAACCTCGGTGTTAATGTTTGCAGTGCACAATCCAATGCATATGTTTCTGTTATTTACCATTTGGCAGTGAATTTGTAAATGCAGTGTTAGTGTTTGTGATGCACCATCTATTGGAGTGACAGAGACATAGCAATTAGATGGACATACAGACAGACACACAAACATTTTTTATTAGATGGATTTTTGAAAAAAAGCATTTTTTAGGTAGCATGAAAGTGACATGAGTAAAAGTTAAATATGCTTATAAAGTAACATGTGCATTTCACATACTGTAGGTTCAGCTAAAGATTAAGCCATTCAGGCTAAGGCTTGCTAGTGTTGTCTTGATATTAGCACTGTTACTACCCACTCAAGAAACTTCCTTTAATCAACTTAAGGATCACTCATTCTTCTGATACCTCAATTAAGCAATTCTTTAATCACAGAACTGAAGAAGTATAATTTAGCTTTATTGCTAAAAACGACTTGAGTATTGCTATGAAATTAATGAAGGCTAACATGAGTTGTATCATTAAATCTTAAAAATGTAACAAAAAACACCAAACTGTGAAATATCAAACAATTCTGGAACTGATATCTGGTAACTATATACTGTACATCAATTGAGGGTACTATGATCAGACTTCTTCATATGCTAGTCAAATATGATTTGTTTATGTAGTGGATGTCACTGTAGTGGTTTGAATATATTTTCCACAAGTTTAAGGCAGATATTACTACCACATAACTCCAGTCAGGGCAGTAGACCTCTTTCTAGAGCTACTATTTTACAAAGAAAAACATTAAAGGGATATGATAACATAAGCAGAGATCAGGACAATTATAATAATGAATAAAACAATTGTAAATATATATCAAAAAAAGTATGTGAAGAATCATATACAGTGCTTTATCTTTACCCATCATTGTCAAAATAATGCTACATAATACAGAACCACAATAATGATTACATATAGTATTTTTAGTAGTAAAAAATTGTCTTATCTCATGTCAGCATGAGTTCAATGCTATTGCACTTTCAAAACTACTATACAACTAGAAGGGGGAATCCTTAAATGTGACTGTCCAAGAAAAGAAAAGATCAGAAAATAACAAAGCCCCAGCATAAAGCTGTTAATTACTTGAATCAATAGCTGGCAAGGGATAAAAGTATTTGTTCAATAAAACTTGAGTAATTACCAGGCTTAATTGGAAAGTAGTGTAGAAAAACACTTTAGCTGGAGTAGGGCACATGATCTGGTATAACTTAGAACTGTACGTGCTAAGAGTTAATATTAAAGTAAACTGTAATTTTTATTATTGGAATTTCAGCTCTCATGCCATGTAATAAACTTCCACTTGCTTGAACAGATAGTCTTGCAGGCCATTTCTTTCACTTGCATAGTTTTCTATAGCTGCTGGCGTTATGGAGATACTGTACTAACAGCTCTATTGAAAAATAGCATTCTCTTAAACATTGTTAAGAAATTGGTTACTAATAAATCTATGCATGACTCAATATTTATGTAAAAAATCTATTGCATCAATAGTAACTCTGATGCAAAGTATATACTGTGTTACTGCATTTGCTTTTATTTTTTTCTTTGAAATGATTCACTTAACACACTAAAAGTATTTTGAAATTCATAAATAGATTGTGCTCCCAAATTATGGTTTTCTGCCATTTTCTGAAAGAGCTGGGCATTTTAAAGCCAGTCCATTGGCTATACAGGTAAAATTCCATTACAACGAATATCTTTACAATGAAATTTTCATTACAACGAAGTATTTTTATGGTCCCGACAGTTTCCCCATATGACGCAAGTCTATAGAAATCTTGTTACTACAAAGTACATTCAGCAGATACTTTCATTACAACGAAGTGCCCAAAAGACTTTGAAATGCCTAAATGAATCATCCGCAGAGCAGTTAGTTCTGTGGCCGCAGCTCAGTTGTGCACAACGATCCTCAAACAGAAACATTGTAATTTTTTTTTCTTTCTTTCTTCGCACTTTCCTCATACTGTTTTTTTATTTTTTACCTTTTTTGTTTCCTGCGGTTTTCAGTGATACCTTTGCTTATTGCTCGTCAACATTTGAAAAACATCCATTGGAATTTAACTCACTGTCACCTTCGTGTAGAAACGGCAGACACGAAAAAACGATAACAGTTCATATTAGAAAAAAAAACTTTACATTTTTGCAGCTGTCGATTGCAGCAAAAAGAAAAAAGATGTTGCTAGTGAATTTGGAATTTTGCCATCGACGCTGTCAACTTTCTTGAAAGACAGAGCAAAAAAGAAGAAAATCTTGGGCTGCAAACGTATGTGAACTGCTGCATTTGAAGACGTCAAAAAAGCAGTTTTTATGTGGTTCAGTGATGCTCATTCAAGAAACATTCCTATCAAAGCAGCACTCATTCAAGAAAATGTGAGGTTTGTAAACTCTCTTGGGAACTCCCCCAACTAGACAGCACGCCGAAAAGCGTCCCGAAGTCTGATCTCCGCATCTATAGAAGACAGTTTATCTGTTGCCGGGGCAGCAGCAGGCTCAAAGCTATACTACGTCTCTCAGCTATGCCGCATCTCTCCAGCAAAGCAAACAGAAAAGATCTCGATGGGTGGTGCAAGGTACATTGTTAAATGCAGGTAACAGGATTACACTGATCTGGCAATGTCCCTGCCTGACTGCTGTGTCTGTGTATAGCAGAGTGGCAGATCACGCTACAATAAATAAGTATGCCGTTCCTGTTTCAAGCTAAATAAAGCTGATTTTGCTAAAGTACTGAGACACAGCCTCGTGTTTTGGGTTGCAAGACAGAGACTTATAGCGCAACCCCGATCTTTTATGATTTGCTTCTGTGTCACTTCACTGCAGCGCTATGAGTATGTTTTTTCCCTGCCCCAGCAACGGACAAACAATCTTCCATAGACGCAGCAATCATTGGGTGGGGAGTGTGGGTTTGGTGGGTGTCTCAAAAGAGTTCAGAAACCTCCCAATATGAAGAAGAAAAGGATGATTCAGTTCCAGATTGATAACTGTGCTGCCTACAACATGCTTCCACATTTAGATAATGTTCGCGTTGAATTCCTCCCACCCAATTGCACAGCAATTCAGCCATTGGATTTGGGCATCATTTGCACCTTGAAAGGGTATTATCGCAAGGAAATTGCTGAGAAAAATTATCGTCAGCATAACCTGTAGGCAGGAGGAGATTAAAATTAACATGAAAGAAGCTATTGAAATGATTGCAGATTCCTGGGTGCAAGTTAAAGAAAGCACTATAGTAACAAATGCAGAATCTTGTTACAACAAAATATTTTTTAGGTCCCTGGGAGTTCATTGTAACGGAATTTTACCTGTATATGTTTTTCAATGAACATGAGCATCTTTATGGATTAGACCTAACCTTGGAAGTGGAAAAAATACCAATGCAGCCAATTCAGTTATAAGAATGTTTCTTTAGCTATAGCTATTACTATAAGAACTCCCATAAGTCTGTGTGGAAACCTCACTGCACCCCTCTTGCAATAGATTCACTCTTTAAATCTGTTATATTATTTCCCACATAAAGTCAACATCCACAGTGAAGACTTACCCAGTACTAATATCAGTTTTACTAATATAGCTTGTGCACCAATGGTAGGAACACTTCTAGAACACAAAACATTAACTATGTGTATCCTAGACCCTGGATATTGCAAAAAATAAGCAGATGACCTGATGAGGTAAAGGATGGTTAATTTGTTATTAGAAACCGCCATTGCTCTTCTTCATTTCAGGCTTGTGATGCTTTTGCTTATGTCTGTTAACAGTTTTAATCTGTATCTCATGAAATGGCTTTAAGGTACCACCTATGGTGAAATGTATCCTAATACCAATGTAAAAAAGTAGGTCTGTCAATAGAACTCCAGACTGTGACTTCACGGTTATGAGCCCTTACACAGAATGAAAAAGAGACTGCACAGTACATATTTACAGATTTGCTCCTTAAATCTGACCCACTAATTGGATATTTCAGCATTAACAGACAGCCCTTCTAAATATAAAAGACCATACACACAATTTTAAGGGTGAATACTGTTCAGGAAGTATGTGTTTTTTGTTTCTTACATTTCATAAAAACACACTTGAAATATATGCAAGCTAAAAAGCTCAGGGGGAATGGATGCTTTTTCTTTACAGATCATAAAAACATGTACCCCAATAAGGGTTGTTTAGTGAGGCTTGGTGGTGCACTGTTTATGCCCTAATTGCATACTTTGTTGGAGAGTATCTTCTTCTTGTAATTTGCAGAGTAAAAAAAATGATAATTTGTAACTGTAGTTTGACATAATGGAGTACTGTGGATATAAGTTTAAATGTTCCCTATTAAGAACTATCTTTCAGGATTGATTGCTCTGCAGACTCTAAGGTTGCCAGAACAATTCAGAGCTCTGGTATAGTGCCTTAGCGCTACATCAAGGTAAAGTCTATTTATAGCTAGCATTTTTTATGTAAATAGTTAAAACTGGTGCACTTAACTTTGTTTCTTTTCTTTTTTTTATGATGGCACATAGGTGAGTGCACAAGACGCACTGTTAGTGTCAACAGTATCTGAGTGCAGTAAAAGTGTTACTGACAGCCAGCCCTAGAAGAAAGCATTTCGGGGCATCTAACGTTACCATAAGGCACCAGATACTCGGCAGTCACCTCAACCGAAGTAAGCCGACTGATGTGTTGGGAAGAGTAGGGGCCCACTGGAAAAACAAGCCCCATGCTATAAGGGCGGAGGTGGTGCTGCAGGTATTGTGAGAGCAGGTGCACATAGATAAGACTTAACTTTATAGTAGGTTTTGGGGAGGTCAACAACACATAGGCCCATCTAGCACACTACGTAAATCTAGCACCTTAGAGTGTCACTCACAATTGGCTGGTAAGGAGCCTACATTCGTGTAAATGGGGTGGAGTGGACAGTATGTGTTGCATATTCTGATTACTTTTTGAGTTTAACATTTAATTGATGTGCTTAATTCCACACTCATTAAGTACTATGACCTTGCCTGCAGCGAACTACGTCCATTATCAGCATATAAACATATTACGTGATAGATAAATCAAGGAGTAGTCAAAAAGAAAACCAGAGCATAATAATATAATGAACAGAGCTATAATGTGCCACCTTCTTGTAATAAACATATAAAATTACCTTAACTGTCTTATACACATTCACACCTCTGGCCTGGAAAAAGTTCAGCTAGACTAAATCAATACCATATTCTGCTTCACACTTAATTTCCCCACAATTATTTCCCAAAGTGGTGTTTCAAAAGCAGTACCTAACAAAATGTAACGTAAAAATGTGAACGTGAAAGAAAAAAATAAAAAAATAAAAAATAATAATAAA
>JANRMT010062837.1:44362730-44455276 GCA_026402145.1 Polypterus bichir lapradei | reverse complement strand
GGTAATGTTTGTTGTTGATCAGCCAGTCGGCAGACATCCATCATTTCCTCTCAGTTGCAAGAAGCAGATCATAAATATGTGATACAGTACACACCAAATAATACAAAGAGTACACAAAGCGTGTTTCACCCTAATTGTATTATTTATATTGTTTGTCATCCACAAACATCATAGTCCATAGGGATTCCTCTCTAACCTGTTTGTTACCATTGCAAATCAGAAAGGGCTCCCACTTCCACTTTAAACGCACCTGTCACTCCTATTGCAGACCTCACCATTGTCACACTTCCCTCGTACATATCCTGTACCACTCTTCCATACTTGTCTGCCACTCCTGATTTCCTCATACAATATCCATCTCATCTCTAGGCACCCAATGCAACTCCTTCTGGCTTTATCTGTACTTTTCCATTAACACCCTCAGAGCAAACACTGCATCTGTAATGCTCTTTCCCAGCTTGAAACCATATTACTGCTCACTAATCATCACCTCCCTTTTAAACTCAGCTTCCACTACTCTTTCCCATAACCTCATACTGTAGATACTACAGTTCTGCACATCACTCTTATACTTAAAAATCGGTACCAGTACACTTTTTCTCCAGTCCTCAGGCATCCTCTCATTTTCCAAGATTGCATTAAACAATCTGGTTAAAAATTCTACTACCATCTCTCCTAAACACTTCCATACTTCCACAGGTATGTCATCTGGACCAACAGCCTTCCCATTCTTCATCCTCTTCATAGCTGTCCTTATTTCCTCCTTGTTACTCCGTTGCACTTCCTGGTTTGCTGTCTCCATATCATCCAGTCTTCTCTCTCTTTCATTCTCTTCATTCATCAACCTCTCACAGTATTCTTTCCATCTGCTCAACACACTCTCCTCACTTGTGAGTATGATTCCAGCATTATTCTGTATCACCCTAACATGCTGCTCATCTTTCACAGCTCAGTCCATCTGTCTAGCCAATTGGTCCTTTTCTCCCTTCCAAACTGTCATACAACTCATCATACACCTTTTCTGTAGCCTTCATCACCTCTCTCTTCACCTTATGCCTTATCTTCTTGTACTCCTGTCTACTATCTTCATCTCACTGACTATCCCAGTTCTTCTTCGCCAACCTCTTCCTCTGTATACTCTCCTGTACTTCTCCATTCCACCACCAGGTTTCTTTGCCCTCCTTCTTGTGTCCAGATGTCACACCAAGCAACCTCCTAGCTTTCTCCCTTACTACCTCTGATGTAGTTGCCCAGCTATCTGGTAACTCTTCATTGCCACCTACTGTGTGTCTTACCTCCTCTCTGAATTTCACCTTACAGTCTTCTATTTTCAGCTTCCACCATTTGATCCTTAACTCTGCCCTCATTCTCCGCCTCTTCTTGATCTCCAACGTTATCTTTCAGACCACCTATCCTATGCTGGCTAACTACACTTTCCCCTGATGGTAAGGACATCTGTATTGTTATCTTAATATTGGTCTGGAAAAATTTTACAACGGATGCCCTCCTGACGTAACCCTTTATATTTATCAGGCTTGGGACTGGGACAAAGAAATGCATTGGTTTGTGCTGGGTATTAAAGTAAACTAACTAAACAATCAATACAAAATACAAAAAATACACATAACACATTAAGACCAAACACCTGCACAAAGTCTCAGATAGAAGTTGTAAAATGATTATAAAAGCCAGCCTAAATCTTTGACATGACTGATGTTAACAAAGCATTATCCTGAAGTAAAGAAAATTCTTACCAGAATAAATAGATGCTAAACAGATATAAAGCACTATTGGGTGACATGGAAAAACTGCTTTTTTGTAGATATGTTTAATCTGATGAGGTTGTTAATGGTAGTCCTTAGGCGGAGGCAGCAGTTATCTGTAGCTGAATCGTTACAGTTGACAAGGTGGTGCAATTTTCAAGAAAAGATGGGCAGAGCTAAAACCTGAAATCCTAAATATTGAATGTAGATATTACACGGAAATATTTGACTGAAGCAAGAAGTGGGTCAGCAGCTGTCAGTTACTGTTTTCTCTATTATATAAATAAATTGCAAATATATAAAAGGACAAAAACTAACAGTAACAAAGAAAAGACTAAGTAAACGATAAAAGTCATGTACCATCATGATATACTCGGGCTTTGATATTAGATAGGTAGCTCTCTCTGGTTATTGTACTAAAAGGATAATGTTGCCTCCTTTTGACTCACAGTAGGAGTGCCACCATTCTAGCATCGTCCAGGTCTTAAACATTAAGTGGTACCTGATATCCTTCACAAAAGTCATTCCGTCTTTGCATGACAGTTCTTTCTTGACCAACAGGAAAGTATGTGTAGGTTGGGAGCATGTGCTGATTATAGCACGTTGCCACACCCACCACACAACAAACCACCAGGAATGGAACCCGAGTGTAGCTGTGCAGCGGGTGACACCTTAGCACCACGCTGGAACAGTGTGAGGTTTTTTTTTGTGGCTGGAGTGCTAATCCAGCCACCAACCCCCAAGTTTTTGCTGCAAGTTAGAGAACCTGCCTGAAGGTTAACATCATACCCAAAGTGAAGCAATTTCAGGGTAAGGGTCTTGCTCAAGGGTCTAATGGAGTAGAGTCACTTCTGACGTTTATTGGATTTGAACCAGCAACCTTCTGATTGCTGGCACAGATCCCTAGCCTCAGAGCCACCAACCACTCTACCCCTAAAGTATTTGTAGGTGAAAGGGCAAACTCTTCACTGACAAAATTTTACCTTTAAGTGAAGAATTATCAGACCTTTTGTGTACCGATGACACCTTTTTTGAAAATGTTTCATAAATGATAACTGCTTTGCCAAGCATAAAGTAAACCATGTACAGTACACTATGTGAGAATCTTTACAGGACCATAACAATTGTATTCAGTGTATATCATTACTTTTGTATCCTGCATGTGAAAAGAGTCGTTGTGCTATTTGATAAAGTTCATTTGATACAGAAATTGATACAGTCAGCTCCAATAAGAAAATTAGGTATAATTGTCTTTTCTATTGTAAATTCAGTATTTTAGGTATGTTCTGATTTTATGGTTCATTTAATTTTTGGAGAACTAATTTTTATTGGCTGATAACTATATAGTAAAGCACAAAGTTGTCCAGGAAATATAACAAAGTCAGCAGCCATGTTCTCCAAAGTCTTGCCTGTCTAAGCACACCGAGACAAAAATCACAGTTTTAAAATATCCAGAGGGGATGAAAAATAAAAAAGGAAACAGAGGTGTAAGATAAGATGACTCATCTCTTTTTTCTGATGCAGCTGAATGAAATCAGTTGTGAATGTGACCCAGGCATCCTGAAGGAATCAGTTTGCCTGTCTGTAAATGTCTGAACTGATCAGGTACTGTTAACATCCTGCTGCCTGAGCTTGTTGTCTAACTTGGAAGTCCTTTGTATACAGTGGTAGGATAGCTTTGTATTTTATATGCTTTATAGATTTATAGGGCTTTGAAGAACATCACTTAGAAGATAGTTTTACAAAGAAAGATAAGACACTGCATGCTTGAATCTCACACAAAGGCACCTTAAGTGAATGATGACCAAGAATATTTTTTTTTCCTTTCATGGACATTGAGATCTGTAATAAGTTACACAGTCTAAGGAATTGCTAAAGTTGTGATACCACGATTATAGTTATATGCTATATTCAGTAATGTGTTTATTATCGTAATAATTTTATACTGTATATTTTATAATTTTATATTACAGTACAGTATAGTCCAGATTTCCCCCTGGGGACAAATAAAGTTTGATCTATCTATCTATCTATCTATCAAGGGAATTAAAGGCAATACCTTGTAGTAAGAAAACAAAATGAGTATTTTGAAACAGTACTTATTATGTAACGGTTAGGAAATGGAATGGAGAACCTGATACACACAGTAAGTTTTGTCTTTAGACCTAGAACCTTGATCAGACTAAAGAATGTTTTTTTAATATTTGAACAGTATGTTTTGGAATATTTTAACCAGGATAAGTGTGAGAACTTCATCTCAGACTAGTAACTGACTCTACGCCAGGTGAGTTTTTTTAAGGGAGAATCATCATCAGCGTGAAGGTGACAAGTGCTGTTCTGAAAGAGACTGAAAGAGAGAGGTGTGACGCTTGCTTTTCTGTGATTAAACTGGAGTAGCAGTATTGAATTTGTAAGAACTGTTTAGCTACGTGTCTTTGGAAAAATGTAGTATTTTAAATTATAGTATAGTTACTGCAAAAAAGTCTTAAGTAAACAAAAATTCATCTATCCATTTTCAGCTGTTTCAGCACAGTTTTAAGGTGCTACAGCACACCCTGGCAGTCGAATATACTGTAAATACTGATCACTACTTTCCAGTGCCATGATTACCAAAGCTTTTGTATTCCTTGCCTTAAATAAATACCTTACCTTGAAATGTATTTTCAGAAACATCTTAGACAATTAAAATTTACATTTTTTGATGTAATTAATAATTTAAAAACAGCTTCTGCTCGGTGGGTTGCAAAATTCCATTATTCTCTTTTTCTTTGTCATTTTCCCTTCACAAGTTAAGTTATATATACTGAGTAAATTCTTTCACAATTCATATTTAGACTGCTTACTCAGGCCTGGCATTCGTTAACTAGATCATTTTAGACTGAATTCAGGGCCTCAAACCTATGGCAAAAAGTAATTAATACTTACAATGTTCTTATTTACTTAATACAACCAACAAACTTCTTGCAAACAAGGGGAGACCGAGTTGTTTTATATATTATATTTAATCCATGACTTTACAGTCCAGAGCAGTTTTTCTCATGAATCTGGAGTATACTGCCATTTATTTACATTTTTGTTTCTCATTCATTAAAATTTTCTATTCAAAACCTATCTTAATGTACAAATTAGGATTCATCCATCTATTATCCAACCCGCTATATCCTAACTACAGGGTCACGGGGGTCTGCTGGAGCCAATCCCAGCTAACACAGGGCGCAAGGCAAGAAATAAAACCCCAGGCAGGGCACCAGCCCACCGCAGGGCATGCACACACACACACCAAGGACAATTTAGGATCACCAATGCACCTAACCTGCATGTCTTTGGACTGTGGGAGGAAACCGGAGTACCCGGAGGAAACCCATGCAGACACGGGGAGAACACGCAAACTCCACGTAGGGAGGTCCCAGTAAGCGAACCTGGGTCTCCTAACTGCGAGGCAGCAGGGCTACCCACTGTACCACCGCGCTGCCCCAAATTAGGATTCAACTACTTGTATATTTGTGTTATGTAAGTGCATATAGATTCTTTATAAATTATATTTATATTATATATATATATATATATATATATATATATACAGTATATATAAGTATGCATTTCTAACTTGCTGTTTTGTTTTTGTCTTGTAACTCTTCTCTTATATTGTATGAAGCATTTTGAGGTACATTCCTTGTATGAAAATGTGCTATAGAAATAAAAATGTTTAATTTTTTTCAAATTCTTTGAGTTAGGAAGTTCATTATTTTACTTTCATTTTGCTAGTACTTTATATATTATGCTTGTAATATATAGTTGTTTCTTATTTATCATTCTGCCACAACACCATCTGTTTTGAGATACATGCAGCCATTATGAGTCTCAGTTGCTGCCATGCAATGACTGGTTACATGAGTCATATACAAGATGTTATGCCAGTATGACGTCAGTAAGCACGTTGGTATATGTCAGCATAATCAAATGTCCAAGTTTCGTGAAAATGAGTTAGCAAGCTAATTATTGTGGGTTATTGAATTCTTGTCAACAAACTTTGTTCCAATATTTCATTAGAATTCTTTGGGTTATATGTTTCTTTTAGTACTCTTTTGTATTTCTTTTGATTATCCTGTGTTTTCTGAGTATGGCTGTCTTTTGGCCTTGTTTACAATTCTGCATCCATTTGCTGGTTCTGTACACAATTTCTTACTATCTGCCTTGGTAGACAGTGCAGTTTCACTGAATTGTTGTTATGCATTTAGTATTACCCTTTTAAAAGATGGTCTGTTTTAGTCATTCAAAATAATTTTTTCATTGTGCTCTTTTAATAAGACAAGTTCACAGTTCATGCTCAGATTTAAAAATGTTATTTAGTGATAGGCAGTAAAGTGGACAGTGCTGCTACCTCACAGACATTGAAAACTAGATGCAGATCCTAGGCCTGGTCACTGTTCATGTAGTGTTTTTATGTTCTCTGAAAGTTTTTTTCCCCACCCATCTAAAGGATGTTCAAGTTCATAGATAGGAAAAAAACACTTTGAACTGGAGTGAAGAGTAGGTCTGTTTCCTGTTTTGCATACAATACTATCTGCATAAGTTCTGCTCCTTCATGACCCTTAACCTCACACTATTATGTCTTCATTAAAAAAATAGTCTGTTGTGACGGGCAACTGGGATTCTGGCTCAGTCGGGATATCTGGAGGATGGAAGGTCCAGGTGAGAGCACCTGGAGCTCATCTGGGTGCATCATAAAAGGGGCTGCCTCACTCCATTCGGGGAGCCAGAGTTGGGAGGCAGAGGACGGACCTTGCGAATGGAAGAGTGAGGGTGACAAGGAAGAAGAAAAAGAAAGAAAGGAAAGGAAAAGGACCCTGAGCAATAGTGCTGGTGGGTTGTGCACTGTGGGTGCTGTGCAAAGGACTGTGCACTGTGGAAAATAAAAGCGAGTGTTTGGACTTCTGTGTGTCCTGGTGTCTGTTTGCAGTCGGTCAGAATATTTACACTGTCCATATTTGCATTTTCACAACATTTACAAAAGTATCCCCATCCACACTAAAACAACCACAAATGCATAAGACGTAGACATTCGCCAAGACTGAGGGATGGTGTAGTGGAAAATTCAGAGCCCCAAGAAAATCAGATTCCCAACTTCATTATATGCCTCCAAAGTAATCACAACATATGAGGGATGTTCCAAAAGTTTCCGCACTTTTTTTAACTATTTATTAAAAATTTCAAAAAAGTCATTTTCCTTTGTGATGCAATTTTCCCAGCGTCGTACCAATTTTTAAATGCCCAGTTACTACTCCTTCTGCCTTAGCTGTTTCAAAGAAAATACAAAAGTACGGAAACTTTTTGAATGATCCTTGTAGAGAAAGAATGGGAAAAAAAAGCTTCATGATCGTTCATGAGAGGTTATTCATAAGCAGTACACCGTAATCAGAGCACATCTTGTAACAAACAACATTGTGTTTTCAACCATCAACACACCATGCTTGTATTTTCAGAAGTATATGGCTCTAGAGAGAGTTTTCAGAAATCTCCATTTTTGGGGGTTGAAAACACTGAGGTAGTGTGGACAAAACGCGAAAACAGAGATTAATATCTGAATTTTTAAGGGGAAACAGTAGTGTGGAAGGGGCCAAAACTCACTCAAGTGGGTTTAAAATTTGATAGATGAATGAATTAACAGCTGAGAAACACAACACCAAGCAATCTGTGGCATCTGTGAAGGGATGTGACAGTGTGCAACTGCAAAAAAGATAGAAAGGTAGAGGTTACATCTATTCTGAACAAATAGAAAAGAGGATAAACAAACAACCAATCTTTGAAAATAGTAACACATATTATATATGAAGGTTTTTTGTTATTTTTGTCTTTAATTGTCCCAAAGATGTAAATAAAGGAAACTCAAAGTAAGATGATAGAAGTATCAAGAAATATGAACAGCTGGCAAAATAGGTGAGAAAATAAAATATGACACAGTTAGTAGAGAAAATACTGCAAACCTCTTGTGGTCCACGTTCATTTGGACACTTTAAAATTGAAATCTGACAGCACAGCCCCCACTAGATGAGCAATCCTACCAAATGCTAGTATGCTACATATTTTAAATAGTGCCCGGCACTACATTTGTCACGGTTGGTGGTTTTGTTTTGTCCACCATTCTAACATATCATTTCAGGCCATGAAGTGCAGCTACATCAATAATTATAATAATTCTTTGCATTTATATAGCACTTTCTCGCTACTCAAAGCACTCAGCAATTGCAGGTTAAGGGCCTTGCTCAAGTGCCCAACAGAGCAGAGTCGCTATTGGCATTTACGGGATTCAAACCGGCAGCCTTCTGATTGCCAGTGCAGATCCCTAGCCTCAGAGCCACCACTCTGCCTTAAGACAGTGGTGGCATCAAATTTGTCATAATGAATACCAAAATGTCAGTTTAGACATACATTCTTCTAACAGACATTTACATTATATGAATGCACACAATTAAGTGAAAACAAAACTATTAATGGTTCTGGCACTGTGAAAGTATAAGTTTTGAATTAATAAAATGGCAATGTAATAAACCTAAGCTTATTTAAATAATATCCATCATCCAGAGTGCTTCTGTGGAGAGCACCTGTTGATGCAACAATGGACTCCTAAATGTTTCCACATAAATTCTTGTCTTGTTTGGCTGCAGTTTGTCAGGCATGCCAATTAGTGTCATCGCTAATAGTGTGCTATCTGTGCATTTGTGGTTTTGGTTGCATTTCTTATTGTTTCAATTTTGCTTATGACTTATGTAATTGCTAGGTACCATGTCATCATGTTGCTGTTGCCATGCACAACTTTAAAGTGAAATCAATTTCAGAATACACCAATCATTTTATGAACTTTGGGTATAGGGTATAGGTATCACTGCTGTAAATATGAGTGCTTGAACTTAGGTTTTGCTTCTGTATCTATTTATGTGATGAAATTATTTAAAGTTTTGATTTCTGTATATTAAATTCTGAATTGCCATTTTTTCCTTTGGTTTTGGTATTAAAAGATCTATGTGTGAACATGGCCTGTTTGATCATAAATAGAACACAAAGGCAATGTTCATTAGTCTATTTCAGCAACCTAAAAGCTATAATAAACCAATTCTTTAGTAAGTTAAATTATTAAATTCTTAATTGTTCAACTCTTTTAGGGGTGGTCTTGAGCCACAGTCTTCCTTTCTCTTATTTTGGCCTCTTCCATTTTATTTGCTGCTTCCTCAAGGGCGGAGTGGTGACTCTGAAGCTTGGGATTTGCACTGGCAATTGGAAGGCTGCCGGTTTGAATCCTGTAAACGGCAAAAGTGACTCTAATTCTTTGGGCCCTTGAGTAAGGCCCTTAACCTGCAATTGCTCCGTCCTGGGTATGGCGTTAATCTGCATCCAGCTCTGCATGTAGGCCCTCCATCCTGGAGGGAAAACCTGGAGGTTGGTGGCAGAATTGGCACTCCAGCCACCATAAAAAACCTCACACTGTTCCATTCCATCTGAGCTAGTGTGGTGCTGAGGGGTCACCTGCTTTATGGCTGCACTCGAGTCCTAATCTGGGATCCTGAGTTGATTTGTCATGTGGTGGCTGTGGCATCTCTCTCCCTGTCATTTCTCATAGGTTAATTTGCCCTAATATGCACAACTAACAAAAAAAAATAACAGAATTAACTTTTAACATACAAAAGAGCAACTAATTCATCACTAACTACTACAGAGCCAATTAACTGATCTGAAGAACTAAATAAACACAACATATCAGTGGAATGAAAAATCAGAAAGCTGACTATCCATTCATTTTTAACTCACTTCTCCAATTAAGGGTTGTGTGGAGTGGATGCCTATACTGGCAGCATTGTGCCAAGATGGAACTAGCCCTAGGTAGTATGCCAGTTCATTGAAGGAGACATTCATACACACACATGTACACACACACACACACACACACACACATACACAGAGAGGGAAAATTCAGAGTTTCCAATTAAAAGACTGAAACTTACTTACTTTGGAGCTGTGTGAGGAAAATCTAAGTACCAAGAAGAAAATCTATGATGTACTGGATCAGACAGCTTTTATTTTTGAAATGTGTGTGTTTGATTTATGTTTTCTATTAGGCTGCTGTATAAAGTTAGGCATTTTAGTTAGTAGTTAGATTTCACGGTGGTCACAAGTGTGATTGGGAGAAAGCACAAAATGGGACAGGCAATAATCAAAGTCTAAGAATCAGGCAGGAATCCTATACTGGGAGGACATGAGCTGACTATACAGAAACAGAAGCCAGTGTCATGGTTAAAGGAACATCCAAGCACTAAAGTGTTCTTGGAAGCGCTTTTTAACTTCCTCTAAGGCAAAGTGTGGTGCCAAAATGCAGGGCAGATTAGAGAACAAACTCAGGAACAGGCAAAAGGGTCATAATAGCAGTGTGGAATCAAAAGTCCAGATTATCAAAAACATAATACACTAAAACAAAAATCAAAGATGAATGGTAATGGTAATAGTAATATTCTGTTTTAATGTTATTGTACCCAGAATACAGCAAAATCCACACAGACAATGCTGTCCTCTGCATCATTTGGGCTTGCTAAAATAGTAATTAATTACTTTATTAAACCTTCTGCATGTCCATAAATGGCCTATACCTGATCAGGCTGAAGTACAAATATATTGATTCTGCAATATTTGACAATACTATCTCTTTTTGGCAAGTACAATCACATAGATACACATGGATGAATTTCTTCTTCGTCCGTTGATCCATCCAGTTATTTTCTTATTCCAATGAATGGGGCAAGATACAGGATATGAGGGATTGTATTATATTTAAAAAAGCGCAGAGACTGATGCACCTTTTTTGGCAAAATTGATGGATTGATTGTGTTTGGGCTGCTCTTTGTCCTGAAGTCTCATAAATACATAATGAATTCTGTTACATTAGTCCTTAAAGACATTTGCTTAGTGGCGAGGCTGAGTAGCTAGACCTTTTTTAAATTTAAATCCCGGAGGAAGGATGCACTGATTCTCCACTCTCAGAAAGGAAAACTGCAGGCAGTAACATGAAGCAGTAATATACTTTGGAGGGTAATGATTTTTTTCTTTGTCCTTGCATGATACATCATATTGAATTTGTAATGAACTTAGAATATCAAGTATCAAACATAAAAAAGAATTAAACTTGTGGGTTATTAGCTTGGCCTTAGATGGACATTGCTTGTGGAGTCACTACTGTGGATTTTCTTTTTTCTTTAAGATTCTACTTCAAATGAATCCTATTGTTAGGTTAACTTTGTTTTTTGTGCCTAGATAAAGATGTATTCCTGCTATTTAAGCTGAAAAAAGCCACATTTATCATTTGAAGAAGTCTGAAGCTGACACTTCAAAGACAAACAAAAATTCACAGCATGAGTAAAGGCAGAACATGACTGTGCTACAAAAAGCGGATGTGGTCTGTAGCCATCAATATCTTTCATTACTTGTCCGCCTGAGAGCTTTAGAAGACATGGTGAATTCACCTTAATAATTTTACTGTAGTCTTCTGAATTGCTTTGGCTCCTTGTTAAAAACACAATTTCATTATTATATAAATAATGCTCCATTTTCTGTGACAAACAGTTACCCGCTCAAAGTATAGGTAGGTATTATTATGTATTATTTTATCTTTGATCTAAAAATAATCCAAAAGTGATTGCCATAAGTCAAAATATTGAACGTCTCCTTGAAGGTACTTTAAAAAATAACACTGCAATTTGCTTTACAAGTGATGTACAAATCAGTTTTATGTCGTAAATATAGTTTTTCTTTATACTTTACCAACAATTTTTTTTAGACATGTTTGAATATAAACTGTGAGTAAACTAAATTATAAGGGTCAGTGTTTGCTTCTTACTAAACTAAGATAATTTATTAAAAATCTGAGTGAAGAAAATGACTTGTTAGTCAGTGTCAATAGCTGTTTTCTTAATCAAAACATAGTTTAATCTCTGTCATACTAAAAAACAAAAAAAAAATATGAGTTATTTTAATCATACTGTGGTCTTCACAAATATTCTAAGAATTTTGGAAACACTTTAAATGCAGGTTGTTTTAAACATTCACATAGAGACTGTAAGAGCTGTTCTTAGTGAGTTAATATTGATGTAAGTTTTTAAGTTTAGATAATAATATATATTGCCGTGCACTGATACATAAAGAATGTACCTGTAAAAAGACAATGGACGGTTTTGCTTCATGCTGTATGACCTAACATCTAAATGGAACATACCTGCTATCTTTTTACTGATGAAATGGCAAAATAATTTCAGAGTGTGTTTGCAAATGGCACAATATAAGGGCATACAGCTTTCTCACCAAACATAATAATGTATATTAATGTATAATTATAATGTATATAGTAAGGTTAAATAAAAAACAGTGCCACACTGACAACTAAGATAATCTGGATATAATCTCATCCAGACTCAGCCTTCTTTCCAATGCTGTGCTATCCTGTTAAACCAAGGGGATCAAGACATGGTCTTAGAACTATTCCTTTATTACTCAACAGATTAAACTTGTTGTCCTACTGGTTGAAATAGTAAAAGACAGAGATGTTTTCTCTAGTGTTTCCCATTCTCTCTGCTGTTGATTTTACTTCCATGTAAATAGAAATTTAGTATTGGGGTCAAAAATTCACTGTCAAGTTAAGTTCAGATTCTGATTCTAAAATGTTCAAAACGTCATTAAAAACTGATTTACCATCATATCTGTATGTGTGTCTGTGTGTCTATGGACAATCAAAGTAATTTCCATGTCATAAAATTATAATTTTTCATTAGAAAATTATATGTTTTTTGCATTGTGTAGAGCTCCTAACATGACCACATCCCAGCAAAAGTTAGAATATTTTACAAGTGGTTTCTGAGTTACTCATTCTGAATGCCGAGACAAATGTACAATGATAACTTCTGAAAACATTGAACTATCTTCTTCAAGCAAGTTGCACTGTATTTGTCTCATTATAGACTCCAGGCCTATTGTTTTTGGTCCACTTTGATCCAGTACTTATCCTCATATCATTCAAAAACAATTTGACCTGTGTTTAATTTAACTGGAATGTTTGCTTTCTGCTTCATATAGTCATAGGATTAAACCTATTGATTTGTAATATTTTTGCATGAGTATTTTTTTGAAATAAATAATTTATTTAAAGATACATGTATGCACGCATGGAGTCATGCACAAGTACATGCATGCACATATACACACTTAGTGATATTTGGATGTGAAAGTAGCAGGCAGCTTTTATTTCACTACCAGAGGATCTGCTTGATGATGAAGAGAAAGAAGTGAACATAGAAAACCACACATACCTAGATCTGTAATGGTCGACAGGGTCAGAGGCATCAGGCCACCCCGTATCTATCTAGCTATGCAACTTGATTGTTTTATTTGACCTTGATTTAATTTCAGATTAAATATTTTTTAAGTAATTCATTTGATTTTCATGGAAGTACTCTATGGACCTCTTCATATTGATTTTTAGATTTATCCATACTAAATGTAATGCACAATATAGGAGCATATTACCCAAATTGAAACCTTGTCATCCTTTTTCTTTACCCAGCAGCCGTACCACATACATTTCAGAACAGGTAATCCACCTGAAGCTAAGTATGTTTGGGCCTGGCCAGTACTTGGATTGGAAACCAACCAGAAAAAATCTGGGTTGCTGCTTCAAGAGCTGTTGGTGAGGCCAGCAGGGGGCGCTTACCTTGTAGTCTGAATGTTGATCCCAATGCCCCAGTGCAGTGACAGGTGCACTATGCTGTAAAAATTGCCCTGTCCTTCGGATGAAACATAAAATCAAAGTCCTGATTCTCTGTGGTCATTAAAAGATCTGGCTAAATTGCCCTCCATGACCTAGTCATTCTGGCCCCTAATCATCTCCTGTCTCTGACTGAATAACTATCTCTCAAGCCCATTCAATACCTTACAACTCATGGGCCTTGTGTATAAATGGTAACAACACACAAAAATGTTGCTTACACCCATTTCAACACACACTTCGAGATGTATAAAAACTAAACTTTGCATAAAACACTCACATTTTCATGCCAGCCTTACCCTGTGCATACGCACATTTCTGCTCGGTTTTGCAAACTGGTGGTACCCAGAGTCAAAACAGTGCTACTGTTTCTGTGTAGTCTCCCTTTCTTCAGATTTGCATGAATGTTGCGGGATTTAAATATCATTTACAAATTGAATTCACTTATAATCATTCTGTAACAATATAATGGTGCACACAATGGCCAAACTATTCCAACTGTCATAGCTGCTTTAGCATTGTTAGAACACATTGCAAATGGAAGAATTAGAAGAGAGCGCATACTTATAGATGATGATGACGACTGGCTTTTAAGTCGATTTCGATTTCCAAGAGCTATCCTCTTGGAGCTGTTTGCCGAGCTGGTGCCCGCTTTACTAATGCAGACTTTGTGGAATTGCAAATTCTGTCCACACTCTGGTTCTTGGTCAGAGGAGGTTTTCAACATGAACTTTCTGACAATCGGGTATTTCACAGACATCACTGAGTCATGCCATGCCATCTGTACAGAAAGTTATTTTCTGCTTGTCATCCAGATATATAAGAATTCCTTACACTGTGGTAGAATTGGCAAACATGAAAGTGCAATTTGCAGCAATGTCTGGAGTGTAAACTGCATGCACACTGCTATTGCAACAATACTATACAAGTTACATCAGCCAGGAAAGAATCACCAAAAGAATGAGTTGGCATTACATAATTAATAGCAGGAGAGCTTATAAAAATGGCAACTCTGCACTGTTGCACGTGTTTTTTTTCAATCTGGTACAACAAAAAGCAAGCAGTCCTCTTAAAGATAGTGAGTCACCTTGTAAAGAGCAGAAAATCTACAGTATCTGGTGTGGTGCTCTGTGCCAATGCTACTCTATAAAGGCCCCTTCAGAGAATGAATT
The DNA here is from genome assembly GCA_026402145.1 of Polypterus bichir lapradei. Taxonomy (NCBI): domain Eukaryota; kingdom Metazoa; phylum Chordata; class Cladistia; order Polypteriformes; family Polypteridae; genus Polypterus; species Polypterus bichir. The sequence goes on along the minus strand of JANRMT010062837.1, from coordinate 44,440,544 downwards.
TGCTTACGTAAATAGAAAGCATTTCCATTCTACTAATGTGCTGCTCTATAGTACGCAGAAAGTGTGTCTCATTGTGGAAGCATGTAGGTTGCTGCATAATGTGGCACACCATTGTGACTTGCCTGTGCCTGAAAAGATGCGGTATGATGAACCTAACCCTGACTCACAAAATGATCAGCCAAATCAGACAGCGTTATAACTTCGTTTGAATGTAATTAGCATAATGTGAAAAAGGTGATCAAATGCAACATTTATTTTTTTAACAAATTAATTTAATTTGTGATCAGTATCACTTAGTATACTCCTTATATTCCTTAGTTCATTGGCCACATCTCTTACAGCATCCAGTATTGCATTTTGTGACTCCTGAACATCGTCAATCAGCACACAGCTAGATGGTCGTCCAGCAGTTTCTGAGACAGAGGTCTGTGTATAACTAGAGCCTGAAGATTTGCTGGGCACAGCAGCACCAGCACTGTGTCCTTGGCACAGAGGTCAGCTTTTGTAATACTGTTTGAAACAGAATAAATAGATGATGGGCTGCTACTCGCCTTTTCACGTCAACTTTGATATCTAACCATTTCTTTTTTAATGTTTAAAAACTTTCTGCAATTTTTTTTTAACTCTATTTATTAAGAATTTCAAAAACAAATTAAATTACTTTTCTACATTTTGTTTGTGATGCAACTTCACTGTTTCCAACAAAAATATAAAAGTGCAGAAACTTTTTGAACATCCCTTGTATTTTGGGCACTGTGCAAGTTCCTGAACTTTCGAGTATTTCCGCCACGCTGTATCACTCCAGCAACTTTCTTTTGTTGCTTATACCACTGCTTAAGCAAACAATTAGTATGTTTTTCCTTACCTCCAGTTCGCATTCACTGAAATTCTTCTTTTTTCCACATTCTTTTGCGATTGTCTTTTGCACAAACAGTGAAACGAAGGGGCTATTTATATCGATTTGCATTTTCAAATAAGTAAAATTCTGTGAGGAGTTGGGGAGGGGCTGTAGGTGTGTGCATTAAATTTTACATTCATTGGAAATTATAAAGTGGAAGTGCATGGAACTTGGTGTACACACATTTCCAGTTTTGTACTGTGAATTATATGCACAGAGTTATACATGAGGCCCAATGTGTTGTGAGTGTACTAGTGCAAAATGCCTGCTGTCACATCATTCAGGTGGATGCTTGTACTTTAGTGGTGCTTGAAATATCTCCCCACTTTGCCGATTCGAATCCCGTAAATGCCAAAAAGGACTCTGCTCTGTTGGGCCCTTAAGCAAGGCCCTTAACCAGCTATTGCTGAGCGCTTTGAGTAGTGAGAAAAGTGCTATATAAATGCAAAGAATTATTATTATATAAAGTGCTTTGAGTAGTGAGAAAAGCACTATATATATGTAAAGAATTCTGTAATTATTATTACACAGGATTACCTTGCTAACAGTCATATACAATTAAAAGTTGTTTCATAAACATTACAAAGCATAAACCAGAAAGTGTACTCTTTAATATCTAGAGTAAGGGCCCTGCAGATTTAGTGTGATTCCTTATAGTTTTCAGGGCTGAAAAGTAGGACTGTGGAACTGCAAAGTGCATGTTGTAATAGCTGTACCACTATGCTGCCCATTGTAAACTAGCTGAAAAAAATCATGTCTGCAGTTAAGAAATTAACAAAACAATTACAAAAAACATAAATATACCATATATACTGTATATACAGAGAGAGTTAGTTTAAGAACTCTGCTCAGTTTATTGACATAAATGTGATTGAATTTTAGTAGATGTTACAGTAAACATCAAATGATGCAATTTTATTGAAAGACGGAATGAGAATAGTGCTTCTTCAATCTTTCAGGATTATGCTGTTTAGTACACGACTGGACTGAATCTCTAATTAGTGCCAGCATAGAAAATTTCATTTTTCTTAGTCCAAATTTATATAGAGCTATATTCCTAGTATGTAGCAGTATAACTGATTTTTCATCACTTTTTCCTATCTCCAGATACACTTTTGAGTTTAACTAAGCATAAACATTTCATACTTCCCCCAGAGATGTACCACCACCTGCCATCAGGATTGACTGATGGCTTCCACTGCACTGTGTGACAGATTGTGAAATGTAACACAACTGTGAGAAATATGCCACAGGGGTCCATGTCTTAATACAAGCTTTGAAAAAAGGCTTACATGTCACACATCTGAGACTACTTTAACCACACCGTGCTTCCAGATGGTATTAAAGCTTGTGCAGACTGGAGTCAATAATGTCAGTAAAGGGCTGAAACACAGTTGTCATGTAACATGTTCAGTAAAGAGTCATCAATTAATTTGCATTTTCATAACCATACTGAGACTGTACATAGTGCATAAAAATACCATGGCTCATCTGAAATGCATTAAGCAGAATCATGTTTTTAGAAATTACTGCAAGCGTGCCGTTTTCAGAGATTATGGTCTAGTGGCTCAGGCACTAAACATAGTCATTTTGCCAATTTACTTTGTGAATGTGAGCGGTTTGCTAAAAACTAGTGCACTAGCCGAGATATTAAAATATATAAAAAAAAGTTTTAGTATAGCTTTGTACTTGGAAAAAGGCTGTATAAAGTAATCAGAAGTATTTTATATGATTATACAAGGTACTGTAAATCATACATTTAATGACTGTTATTCTTCAGAATCACATGCATTGATCACTAAATATTAAAAGGGAGACATGAATGATGCCATTCTTAACAGTTTTCTTTTTTTATAATGTTAAAAAAGTGACAGAAAGTTTAATCTGAATGTTCCAAGTGCGTAGCTGAGACAGTGATGCCAGATGATTAGTTTTAGTACTGAATCGAGCTATTTCTAAACCAGTGAGCATGAGGAAATGAGCTTGGGTGAGATACTTTTTAAAGTGTTTGAGTGATTCATTTGATTATGTTTAAAAAGCAAAAGCCTCCTTTCAATGTAGAGTCTTCTGATTTTCAGTCCAGAAGATCTCTTTTAATGATGAAATATCTGTTTGAAGTGTGGACACAAGCCCTGTTAGAAGTTACGATAATCACACATGTCAAAAATGGGTGAATGTACTCTTTAATCCCAGATGAAGTTTTGGGATAGAAAGAGCAACAGGAAATAAATGTTAATTTTTAAGGAGACACTAAATGAAAAAAAAAAAAACCAAGTCACTGCACGGTGTGATCTACAAATCTACAGCTGGAACCAAACAGGGACATATAATAAATTGTACATCATTTTGGATTTGCCCAGTAATGGAGTTAAACAGTTATCAGTATTGGGTTCAATACTGCTAGGCTAGACTGATAGGATGGTGGATTAATTATAGGCCACTGAAGCAAGACCACTCACCAAAACACTGTTTTCTTTACTGGGGTTAGCATTGATTGTGTGGTTAATTTTTACTGTGAATGCCAGCTACAAGAAGATTTATGTAATGCTTGTTCTGCCAAAATAAGAACACAATGAATTAAATTAGTCATCTAAAAAGAGTTCCACCTGAACAAGTACACTGCCAGCGTCAAAGCTAAAGGGCAACAACCTGAATTATCTACACTGCAGCCTGCTGCTGGTTTGTCAGTAGAGCTTTTATAGGAGACAGTTAAGATAGTCAATCAAGAGAGTCTAAAAACAAAGCCACTTACACTCATATGCTTCGCTGGAGCACACCATATCTCTGTTGAAAACAAGTAAGAAATAACATAAGTAAGAGTAAGGTTTCTTTTATTCAGTTTGTTCATGAAACTAAGCTAATTAGCAGAGATCAAACATGTTTAATGAACGAAAAAAACAAGTTTACTTAATTTAAGTTGTATTTTCTCTTTTACTGTAAGTCATTTGTTTCAACCAGGGTGCTGTGGTTTGGTCCTAGAAGCCTCAGTGACTGCAGGTTTTTGTTTCAGTTATTGCTTCTGTAGTAATTACTAATGTAAATACATTTTTTAACTTCATTTTAATTAGCTTGCTTGTTAAGATTATGAACGTGTTGTTGCTTCTTTTAGTCCCAAACAGCTACATTTACTGTTTTTAATTGCTTCCTATTTTCTTAATCAGCTGGCATTGTCAATGAGATTCAAATGTTAAAGACAGCAACAGTTCAGCATCCTACTTGGTTCTTTTTATAAATGTGTGTATGTTTATCATAATGTTTAGAAAAAATCTGGATGGAAATGGAAAAAGAAAAAGTTAAGATCTGAGAATTACTTATAAGTTGCATGCCACCATTTATGTGGATGATTTCCTAGGAAAGGAAAAATCTACATTATAAGAATGGCCGCAGGAAATGAAAAGTCTTTTCTGTATCTGTTTTAATCAGATAGTATGTATGTTTATTTTATTTTTTTGGAAGGTAACTGTTTATTAGTGATTTTCTTTTAGTTAATTGTTATGTAATGGGTTGCTTTTTGTTTTGTCATAGTTAGTCAGTTTATAATAGTTAAATTCTGCTTAATTGTTTTGTGTGCTGTTCGACCAGCCACCTGATGCATCTCCATTTTAACATTGCCCCAGTCGAATTGAATGCATTGAGTTCTCAACTCTTGTCTTTGGCACCATATTACTAAGTTGACAAATATGAGGGACATTCAAAAAGTTTCCGCACTTTTATATTTTCGTTGGAAACGGTGAAGGTGGGAGGAGTAGTAATTGGCTGTGTCTGAGAGTGTCATGTCACTACATCTGTCTGGCAAGCCGGCTGCTCTTGCAGTTTAGTATAAGAATTGTCACCCTGTGGTGAAGATGGCTGTGAAACTTATAAATTAAAAGTATGGAAACTTTTTGAGCATCCCTCATATATTGCAAGTATAGGATAAGTCACTTACAGTATTTTTGTAGAAAATAAATATTATAAGCATACAATAGTTTAGGAGAATTGTCTTTATTGTAATTTAAAAAAATAGGTTTTGGGATTTGAATTATGTTTGTCTTTTTTTTGGGAATTCATCTTTTAATATGTGCCATTGAATTGGATTATTGGAAGTTTTTTGGATCCTGTTCCCTTATTACCTTCAAAGTATTTATATTTGCTTACTTACTTCACTTCTTTCAATTGTTTTTGGGTACTGGAAGTTTTATATTTTTAGCTAACAGGTATACAGTAATCCCTCGCTATATCGCGCTTCGACTTTCGCGGCTTCACTCTATCGCGGATTTTATATGAAAGCATAACTAACTTTATAACGCAGATTTTTCGCTGTTTCACGGGTTCTGCGGACAATGTGTCTTTTTACTTCCTGTATATGCTTCCTCAGTTGGTTTGCCCAGTTGATTTCATACAAGGGACGCTATTGGCAGATGGCTGAGAAGCTAACCAATCAGAGCACGCAGTTAAGTTCTCCTGACTGAGAAGCTAACCAATCAGAGCACGCAGTTGAGCTCCTGCGTGCTGAATGCAGTGTTAACCAGGAAGTCTCATCTCGCTCATTCAGCATCGTGTTTCGCTGTGTAAAGAGTTGTGCTCTTTAGTGTTTATCTTTGTGCATAGTCAAGCCCTTCATTATGGCTCCAAAACAATCTGCTACTGCTTCAGGGGCCGTGCCCAAGCGCAAGAAGAAGATGTTAACGATTGCCGAAAAGGTAAACGATTTGGATTTGTTGAAGGCTACGATTCTTTTTATTTAAAAAATAGGAAAGGAATATAAGATCTACGGCTGCAGTGTCCTTTTAACCAGGGTGCAAAACGAGTTGTAAGTGGATGTAATAAGGCAGTAGTCTGGATGGAATCTGCTTTAGGGATTTGGATTGAAGACTGCCAGAAGAAGAACAACGGCAGTGCTACACAATCGCTTGAAGTGGCTCCTTTACAAGGGCTGTAACGCTATCCTTTGTTGTGCAGTAAAATTAAACTCGTTGTTATCGGACAAGTCATCGTGTCATTGTTGGTGAGTAACCATAATTAATTTTCTTCTTACAGTGCTTAGTACATGTACGTACGTTTAGTGTCACTGTACACACATTTACTGTATACTATTTTCTTGCATTGTACGTATTTATTGCTGGTGGCCTGTCTATCGTAATGGCTGTAACATATGTGATATCGGAGACACTCAATATCTTTAAAATAATATTTAGGTTTTACTGTATATAAACAGTGTGTTTATATACATAATTTCAATGAATCTTACCTAATATCTAAGAGAATACAAAGGGATTATGCTGTATAACTCTGTGGGGAATATTTATAAACAGTGCGGGAGAGCTTATAAGGGCTTAAAATATATAAAAATAACCATACAAACATATGGTTTTTACTTCGCGGATTTTCACCTATCGCGGGGGGGTCTGGAACGCAACCCCCGCGATCGAGGAGGGATTACTGTACTCTGTTACCTCCTTACTTGTAAATGAGGTACCCTGTCTTAGTTAATTGACTGTTTAATTTCCATGACTCCTTATACTTTATTGATACTTGAGTTAATAGATTATCCTTAAATCCCCTTAATCTCTGTGTTGTAGCTTTGAGAGGCTCTCTGTCATCTTATCTTTCACAAGCACTAAGATTGTAACACTAACATGAGACAAAATTAAATGTTATGTTATTTGCAAGAATTGGCTTCTTTTTAAGCAGCTGGGTTGAAATTAAAACCTGCAGTCACTGTAGCTGACATACAACTTTTAGCCCTGCTCTCCCTTAAGGGGTGGCTTAAAGTTGTTTCAAGATAAAAGAACAACTGCAATGTGATCTATTGATAGAGAAGCAGCCCCATGGTGACTGTGATAGTGGTGTAATGGATAGCACTCCTGCCTTTCAACCAAGAAGTCAGCATTTGATTTGCCTGTATTGCATTTAACTTTTCTGTTATTCAAGCATTTCCCTTACAATTTTTTCCTTGACCTGAAGCCACCCTTTTTAAGAGCACTATGAAATGTATGAGGATCATTGTGAGGTTACAAATAACCAGGAGATAATAAATGCAAAGTAAGATGTGGACAGGAGCAAGTAAGAGTTGAAAATCATAAAAAATCAATACTAAAGCAAGAAACCAAATTACAAAAGGCAAGATGAAAAGTTTGTGAGTCAAAAAATATAGTGAAGTAGAAAATCAAAGATCAATCCTACTTCTAGGACCTATTTGGAAATCAAACTAATTGAGCTTAAAAGAAATGGTTATTGTTGATCTGCCAAGGAATGAAAGTAAATTAAACACAAGGCCTTATTCATGAATCATGTCTGATGACATAATGGTCCTGATGGTTCTGATCATGTCCCTAAAGAAAGCAAGACATTAAATAAACACAAGTATAACAACGTATAGTATGTCAGCACCAAGTGTGGCAATTTTGTCTCTTGAGTTATTTATCACAACTCGTATTTCTTTGGATATCAGAAGGAAAATTAAGAATATTGTATACAAAGAAACGTTTCAGTATTAACAGTAACTATGAATTAAATACAACAGGTTTGAGGATGATAATGTCTGGTAATGTATAATATGTTATTAATTTATACTTTTTCACTTACTCAACCAGACATTGGCATTTAATTCATCTAGTAAGGATAAAAAACGATGAACTCTTGTCAATTGAAAACCACAGCATCCATCTTGCTCAATTGTAACAAGCTACCTGCAAATTGAGGGGAGGCTTTCTGGTTCAAACCTAAAGATTGAAGATTGAGAGTCTGTCACCAAGTTATCCATTTAGGTGTCTTTAATTTACCGCACTTCATTGGCTTATAGTGCAGTTAAGCCCTTGTTGTTCTTAACAGGTACATGCAGCACACACACCTTTAACAAACACTGCCAATCCATTAAGCATTTAGGAATAACATTTTTATCTAGAAAAAATGCTATTTAGGGAGCTCTTACCTGTAATTGATATTTAATAAAAACTAAATTGCACCTAACCCTACTGGTTTAAAGGATATAAGCTCTATTTTTTCTGAGAGTAGTGATACTTGATTGGGTTTTAAGGGGATTTATTTAGGCTATTCTTACTTTGACAATCCGCCAGTCCTAAGATGTGAACATGTGGGGTCTCTGACAAGAACAGTAGCAGATCCCTCAAGAACTGTTCAACCGATTTTTTTTTTATTTTTTATAGGCATTGCTGCCAAGCCTGTCTTGGAGCTGAGGATGAATCAGTTCATTACCAGTGATGTGTAGCAAGCATTTTACTGAACCATGTTTTACACTTTTCCCCCTGTGTATAATTCTAATAGTGCCCCTGAATATTTTAAATATTTTAATGTAATCACTATAATGATTTCCAAAATTGACTGAAAATAAATCGTGAGTCCTTCCTTGATATTCATTTTCATATCAGGTTGTTCATTCTCTAGCCAAATTAAAAATGAATTTCTTTTTTATGTACACTTCAGATAATGTAATACAGCCATGTGAGCAGGTTTCAAAAAGTATATTGCCTTTATTAGAATGAAGTGATCTCCTTATATTCAATGGAACATAACCTTCACAAGTTACACTACATTTTCCCTTGCTAAATGTGGGTATTTTAAGTCCTCAGTCATATTAAACATGCCATGTCAATTCCACCCACATTACACCATTGTTCTTTTTACCCTGAACTTTTGATTTCTTACTTCAGTAATCCATTTTTTTATTTTTAGTTTCCTGCAAAACAGTTGTCCAAGTTAAAAGAGGAATTTATGACATGCCATAATCAAATACAAAATAAATACAGTATAATACATTGGCATTCAGTTAATATATATAAAGGAATAACAAACAAAAGATTTTTTCTTATACTTTCTATAGTCCTTGACTCAAATGTTGTGCAGAGAGCAGGCATGCTTCCCCTTGTAAATGCTGATTTCTCACTTTGTCAGACTAAGCAGTGTGGCAGGATTACATCCATGAGAATGCAGCTTCAAAAACAGGCCTTGAGAACTTAATTTATTTTTTACTTGCCAGGCACTGTGGTTGGAAATGTAGGTATTTCTTTACTAGAAGCTAAAAGGGAGAGAGAGAGAAGTAGAGGAGGAGTGGTATCCTTGGATCCATGAAAAGCAGGACAGTGTCAGTTGAAATTTAACCCATGAGCTACTCCACTCTAATATGCATTTGCACCTATGAACTCTCAAATCATTTACATTTATACAGGTATGCATGTCTGCTTACTTTAAAACAGGGATGCCCCAACCCCAACACACATCAAAATTCTTTACATGTTGTGAAAAGAACAGCCTCGACACACACAAAAGGTTTGGGGCAGCCACTCATATATTGTCCCTGGCTGCAATTAGGTTTTGATAGGGCATTCATGTGAATAGTTTTGAGTCCTGAGTTGAACTTCTTTGGTTACAAATGATGGCAAGTAACGCATAACGCAAGTTATGTCATCTAGAGTCTTAACCGTAAGTGATGTTATTCTGGGCGCCGAAAACCAGAAGTGATGTCAGTCTGGGCACCAGAACCAGAATTGACGTCAACCGTAGCCCCAGAACCAGAAGTGACATCATTGGTGGGCGTCTGAAAGGTTTTCCTGTATCTGGCCTGCAATGATAACAGAAGGGGGATTAGTGCACCCTGCCAGGGTAATTACCCTGACTTGGTCAATTCAGCTTCCTCCTATTTGCACATGTGTGACAATATACATTTGTATCTGCAGGCTTTAAACATATAAATAAATATGAAAAGAAATACTTGAGTGAATAGCATAAATAAATGAGAACTGTAAACATCTAATAATATATACTTACATTTCACTTTATTCCTACTAGCTTCTCATTTGAATTCAAAACAATACACTTTTCTATAAAATTTTGTTTTGTAATGACCATCAACAAAATGGTCAGTCACTAGGAAAAAGCAGGGATTGATCTAATGCTGAATGTTTTACTCATGGGCAATTGTGTATAGCATGTTCAAGAGTAAGCAATTCCAGTGACCTAATAATATTATTACTTACTATTGGACTGATGCCTTTATGCAAGGCTGCTTACAACATTTAGGATAAAATTGATTACATTCCTTTTATTTTTCCAGTTGGAGTATATGCAGATGAAGTGACTTGATCTTGATCACACACTTAGTTTTGCTAATATTAAGATGTAGACAATTCTTTCTGCACCAAGAAACAAAGTTCTCCAACTGGCTCCTGTGCTCCGTCTGTTCTCCCCTTATCCATACACCCCGTAAGTGCAGTACCATCAGAGAATTTCTACAAGTGGTATGACCTGGCACTATATTTAGTCATATGTGCACAAAGTGAAGAGAAAAGGAGACAGGACTGTTCCTTTTGGTGCTCCATTGTTGTTTACAATGTGAAAATCAAGGCACTGGAGAAATCAAAAAGCATAATCCTCAAAGTGCTGCCAGATTTGCCCAGGTGAGAATAAGCCTTGTGTAGCAGATGAATGATTACATCCTCCACTCCAGTCTTTGTCTGGTAGGCAAAGTGCAGTGGATCAAAGTGGTCTACCACCCATACAATTCAGGACCAGCGTCTCAAAGGTCTTCATGATATGTAACATAAGTGCCACTGGTCTGTAGTCATTAGGCAAAGAGGTGTCCGCCTTCTTTGAAACAAGAACAATGTAGGATGTTTTCCTCAGCAGCAGCACTTTCTGTAGTCTTAGGGACAGACTGAAGAGGTGACAGAGGACACTACAAAGTTAGTCAGCACAGGCCTTAGGATCTCGAGGACTGACTCCATCTAGTCCAGCAGCTTTTTCAATGTGTAGCTTCCTCAGTTGTCTCTTACCTTGGTCTTCAGTTATGGAAAGCCTATAGTGATGGTCAGAGGTTAATTTGTCACTGGACATTCCTTTTTTAAAAAAAAAAAAAAAAAAAAGTTTTATTGAATTAATATCAAATAACATTCCATACAAGCAAGTCGAGTTTTACAAAACTAGGTTCGAAACAAATCAACCTCCACCAATGAGAAAGAAAGCTAGGCCAATAGAGTAAAACTTTAATAGTAGGAAAAATAAGTAAATAAATAATGTCACTGGCCATTCCAGTTGATGTGATAGCTGTTGTTGATGTGGTAAAGATTGTGTGGGGAGACTAGTCATTGGAAGAAAGTGGCTGTGAGAGAGAAAATCTCCATAACCCTTTAGTGGTAAATCTGGGTACAAAAATGTATGGATGTATTGATTTTTGTTGTTTCCTTTTTCTGTGAATTGGTTTCTAACCTTGTAGTGAATCCAAAATAAACCTTTTGATTCTGCCTTCCATTTAAATATTGGACATCATCAATGCTAATTTAGTGAGGGCTGGGCCATAACAATAAAAAAAAAAATAAAAAATGTTTCTTTCCAATAGTGTAAAGCAGGGGTTCTCAGTCTCAGTCCTGGGGAGCCACTGTGGCTGCAGATTTTTGTTCCTACCAGCTTCTGTTTTTAATTGGACTCCTGGGCTAATTAAGTGATGTGTTATTTCCCAGATTCTGAGTTTTGGGAATAATATAGAAATGAGAAAAATAAGTTTGGTAAAAGAAGTTATTTATTAAAATGTACGAAGCAGTTACATGGGAATGTATTTTTCTTTCTTTTTAATATTTTCATCTTGATTTTCTTTATGCTTTTTCTTGATGTTCTAATTGTTTAATGAATCCATTATTTACTAATTATTGGGTCTGATGCTAAAGTAGCTGCAGCCTTTCATGATTCCATGTTGTTTGCCTGTGGGTCTGCTCTGTTCGTTTTTAATTGCTATTAAGATACAATGAGAGAATCTAATGAAATCAAAAAAGAGGGTTAAGCATTTAAATCTATAGGAAAAATAGAAATATTTCTAAATGTCTTATACAGTAAGAATCATGCTGCTGTGCTTTTCTGAATGTAGAATAAGAGATGAAGAAAAAAATAGCTAATTAAATAAGATCAGAGTTATCAGTAGTTGTCACTGATTAGGAATCTGGTTGGAACAAAAACCTGAAGCCACAGTGGGTCCCCAGGACCGAGGTTGAGAGCCCCTGATGTAAAGTATAGCATGTTTTCACTTTTATCATACAAATTTATGTTTTCTTGCATCCATACCTTCACAAAACCTACACAGTAAAAAAGCATGCATAAAATGTCTCGATGTTATAGCAATATATGACAAATATTTCCCTAATTGGAAAACAGTTTAGTAGCTAGAAATGATCACTAAACATAAAGTCAAGATTTTGTAAGTTTGTGCTCAGGGTAAAAATTACAAAACTGCTTCTAGGTATCCTTAATTTTTCTGATTAAAAATAATTCATAATAGCTGTACTGCTGAACTTAACAGTATTGTTCAGTTGTCATATTAGCATTTAATTAGTTGGAAAAATACTACCAGAAAAGAGGAAAAAATGTTTCACTTTGACTGAAAATGCTTTACTGACAGAAACAGTGAAAAATAATGAGTCAGTAATGTCAAGTCTGCATTGCTTCAAAACACTTTGATGTCCTTGTGTGTTCAAAGGATTTAAAAATATGGATATCATTACTCATAGTTGAGCTGTTGGTAGGTGTTGTTAATTAAGTGCTCATTCATTACTATTGAATGTTTACAAAAGACTATTAATTAAATGTCTTTGCTTTATTATTGTTATCATAATTTTGTTTATAATATCCACTTTAATATTTTATTCAAGCCTAATTCATTTCTTATGGGCCTTGTCTTTCTTAGGCTTGCTTATGTACATTAAAAAATAGGGACTGGTTAACACAGTCGAGAATACCTTTTATATATTGTAATAAGAAGAGACACGAGGCATGGCAAGGTTTGGGGCAGCCACCCGTTTAATGTGGTATCCTGGCTGCAAAAGCAAATGATTCATGTAATACAAGTTTACACGTCCAAAACAGAACTGCCTCCCAGAGAAAAGGCAGGAGGCTTTATAGGACGGTGGGCGGAAGTGATGTCGTTCTCGGGGCCGGGACCGGAAGTGATGTGTCCCGCTTCGAGGTGGTGGCTCCTGGTGGGATTTCCCGGGAAAGACCTGTAGGGAACTCAGAAAGAGTGTCAGCGTACCCCACCCCAAACCCCCCCCACCCCGGGCAGATGTACAATCAGTCCTCTCTAAGCCCTTCAGCTGCCTCCTAAGCACACGTGTGTGACAATATCATATTTGTTATTATTATGTTAGACATAATAATAAATATTTTTATAACAGTTCAACTTATAGTGTTGTGATGGGGCTAAGGCTTAGCAGTCTAAACCTCAAGGATGCCAGTTCAATTCCCAACTGCAATGCTGTAAACACTTGTAATGTATCTTGCAATTATAAGCTGTCTTAGATAATGATGTCATCCAGATACATTATTATATCATTAATGATGCCGGCTGCTTCAGCATGTTATGTAACATGGTCATTTAGCAGCTTGTCTGAACTCAAAATCAAAAATTATTCCAGTTTCCTGACTTAAGAAAGACAAGCTTGTAATATGCTTTGTGATTCTGTTCAGAATTTAACGTACGTTAAAGAATGGCTTCTTACATCTTTCTGTGTTGAATTATTTCTCTGATTATATGTTTTAGTGCCAAAAATGATCCATTTGCTATGTATATCATTGGATTATTTACTCTTTTCCTATTAAAATTGTATCAGTTGCATGAAATTTGCTGTGTGATCGTTTTCATCACGAAAGGCAATATATAAAAAATAATTAATTGACTTGTCACCCTTTTTTTTGAACAATGGTACTAAAATGAAATTGTTTTTATCTATGTATATTTTCTGTGCAGTTGCTTAATCAGATGCATGGATTTTGAAAGCTAGAATGTATCTTGGAAGACCTGGGTGCAAGGCAGGAACCCACAATAGAGAGAGAACCAGGTCCACCTGAGGGCACACATGTGCACACATCCATGCTTGCACTCCCTAAATCATCCTAGGGCAGTTTACAGTTAAAGGTTAAGCTAATATGCTTGACATGTGTGAGGAAATAGTATTATTTGCAGAAAACTTATATAAACGGGGGAGAACATGTAAAGACCACATAGACAGTAAACAGGATAGCAATTGAACCAATGAATTTACTGTTGCACAACTCTGCTGCCTTACAGGCAACTATTAATTAAATTTCCTTATTCACGTGTTATTGACAAACTCTGGTAGTAAGCATCTCTGTTTACTTTGGGATTTTGGAGGAACTTAGATGTTCCTTATGTGAAATTAGTTGCTCAAGGGCACAGAGATACAAAAGAATAAAAAAAACACAGTGCTTTATGCAAACATTTACTCCATGGTAATTATTTTAGTCATTCCACAATAATTGCTGCACAAAACATTTTAAAACCTATTATTATAACATAAAATATTATTGCATTAAAAGAACAATTGGTTGTGGCACAGTGGCAAGTGCTGCTGCCTCACAGCTCTTTGGACGCAGGCTCAGTGACCACCCAGGATACTGTCTGTGTGGAGCTGACATGTTCACTGGGCTTTCTTCAGTTTCCTTCTACATCTCATCAATGTCCACTCTTAGTTTAGTTCAACGCTCTGCCTAACCTGCAACCCTACCACAGAAAAAGTGGAATCAGAAAAGCAATACAAGGAAGAATTAAAGTAATAATATTTATCACGATTATTGTTCTTCCGCCTCAGCCACATTTGGTTTCGAAATCAATACTCAATATTTTGCATTTTTTTTCTCCAAAAAATGACTTACAATTTATTTAGATCAATGCCACACTGCTCTTTGTACTTCTAGCTGACCGGACATGTCTCATGAAAATTTATGTTAAAAGGAATGAATGACGGCCTATCTTGCACAACGTTTATTTTCAATTAATATTGAGTTTCTCTTATCAAAAGCTTGTAAAAACATTTCATCTGTCTATGAACCCCTGGCGATGGATTCAGTAGCGCTGTATATAAATTGGCAGGAACGGAGGAGATCACAGAAATAAAAACAGAAAAATATGCACAAAATCACCAATGCAGAAACTGAAGGATTTTATTTAGGTCATGTTGTTCATACTTTTTAAAACACTGTGTTTTATATGTGACATTTTGACAATAAAATTGAATAAATAACATAATTCAAAGTGTCACAATCTGACTTAGTAGTGAAACATAGCAGAAAGTTTCAACAAGTAATTACTTTTATATTCAGACTCCATTTTATTCTGGTGCCTGTTTTTTTTAGTACAGAGTTGCCAGATGCCTGACAAAAGAATGGCAAATGGGAGAAAACAAATCCTTGCTAGATATTGTCCAATCACAGGGTACTCTGATTAGCCATTAATCTATCGGTATGCTTTAGTTTATGAAACAGGGAGCCCCCAGGTAATCACAGGAAGACATTCAAGCCGGACTGCGGTGTATGTATGCTACCATTAGGATGCAATGGCTTCAACTAACAATTGATGCATGGAGCAGAAATATCAGTCGATATCAAAGAAATCTAGGTCTCTAGAGTTGTTCCATGGGGAACGAGTGTGTTTATCATACTTTCTTCTTTTTCATCCTTCAGGATAATTTTTTGTTGCTCAATTGTGAGGGAAAAAAAATCTTGTTTTTTGTTTTTATTTATGTAATTTAACTTATATATTTTAGTGTGTGAGTCACTCTGCTTTAGAGTTTCACAAGCAAAATTAACAATGTAAACCAGTTTTTTTTTAAGTTATATTGTTCAAATTAGAAAACAAATAACAAGGTTGTTTAAAATTCATCCATTCATTTTTGATGTGCACTTATTTCAGCTTTATGGGTTATAGGGAGTCATAGGCTTCTCCAACTGCATGAGGCAGAAAGCAGTAACCGGGGGCAGGAAGAGAAAAGGTGATAAACAGAAGACTTAATTTAGATGTGGTTAGCCTCATGTTATTAACTCAAGATTCATACTAATGAATTCATTTAGTTACAGTATATCCAAACACAGTCGCCCATGTGATTAATGCAGGGCCATTAGGGACTCCTGAAGCAAGGGATAAACAACACAAGCCTAGTTTTAAGACCTCTGTTGAGCACTAGCCTGCTACTTCTTTATTGAGATTTCTAACCATTCTGATCCTTCTGTTTCTTTGAAAATTTATAGTACTTTATTCACCTTATTTCAAACACTTCAATGTGGGTTTTGATTTGAAAGTTAAATTTTTTTTAGATTGGAACTATTTAAAATAATTTTTATATACCATTTATTTAGTTATATATAAGTATCTATTTCTAACTTGCTGTTTTTTTCTGTTGGAACTCTTCCTTTATATTGTGTAAAGAACTTTGAGCTACATTCCTTAAAAGCGTTGTTGTTATTAATATATTAATAATAACATAGCAATCAAATTACCCAAATAATTAAAATGTTGAGCTAAAGTTAACTATAATTATAGGAAAAATCTGGAAGATCAATACTTGGTGACCTCAGTTGGACTCAATGAGTGTGGAGAGACAGACAGTCTGGCAGACAGGAGATGTCAGACTGCAAAGAGCTTAAGCGATTTTAAGATTCTTCTTAATATGTCCCTGAAACACCAGAGGCAATCTGTTGGTAAATGTTAAGGAGAAAACAGATTGGAAAGAAATGCATAAAGGGCAAACATATAATGTAATTTAATGCAGCTATATATTAATATATGAGAAAACTCAATACTGACAAATGCTTTTTGTGTGGGCCCATTCATAAGAAGATTTCTGGCAAGAATTATATGTAATTTATTGTTTAACACATTATCATGAGGTACACAAATGGTATGTATTTTTAAAATTGGTTTGGTATGTGTGGTTTGAGTTGTGGAATATTTAAAATATTTTTAAAATATGAAACAGACAGCTATCAAGAAAATGAACCCTGTAGTAACTGTGTTTTAAAGGTGCAGTTTACAAACACATATACTATCCATCCATCCATCCATTATCCAACCCGCTATATCCTAACTACAGGGTCACGGGGGTCTGCTGGAGCCAATCCCAGCCAACACAGGGCGCAAGGCAGTAAACAAACCCTGGGCAGTGCGCCAGCCCACCGCAGGGCACACACACACATACACACACACACACACCACACCAAGTACACACTTGGAACAATTTAGGATCGCCAATACACCTAAACTGCATGTCTTTGGACTGTGGGAGGAAACCGGAGAACCCAGGTCTCCTAACTGTGAGGCAGCAACGCTACCACTGCGCCACCGTGCCACCCCCACATATACTAATAGTTACAATATTTGGGGTTCAACAAATAATAAAAGAATATGAATTGAAAAAAGTGGAAGTTAAGAGCCTTGTGGTAAACTTTTTTATTTGTTATCAACAGTATTTCATTTGATTGACCAAAAGGCTGGATTATAAATATTAAAATGTAAAGCAGAATCTTGAATCCCTCCTTAATACTTTTGTAGCTTTCAGTCACCAGAGAATGTGTCAGGCTGAATATGCTAAATCAAATTAGAAAATTGGGATTGAAAATTGTATGACTCTTTTGAAAAGCAAAAGGAAAAGTATAAACTGCACAACAGAACTGACAGTGTTAATTTAAAGGTGTTTTTCCATTTCAAATATACATTTAAAGTGTTCATTTGCAAACTGGTGATTTGGATGTGCATGAAGAAAGCAAAATCTATATATTGTGGTCTATAGGGGTGTCCTGCACTCCAAACCCAGAATACAATTACTACAGGCTTTTAAGTTTGAGGTCCAAAGACACTCCAAGTACACACAAGTAGATATTACCAGCAAAATAACTGAAATAGTATTCTTCTTACCTTCTCCACTACTTTTCAGGTGTATTTGCCTTGCTCCTCTTGTTACTCTGACTCTTTTGAAGAAAGTCAGACTTGGAGTACTTCCAGCACATAACAGACATTGCTCAGAAGCATTTCCAGTTAGATGGAGTTCCAAGATAAGAGCTCCTTCTGTTCTGTCACTAGGTGGAAAGAGGCCAGGTCACTAGGTCATGGGGTAAAATGACTAGAATATGAATACAATAAACAAAAATAAACTGGGTTTCAGAACCAGAGGGACTAAAAATTGTGTGACATATAACAAGAAACAAAGTGAAAAGAATCTAGTCAAAAAGTTTTGTTCCTAATGTCTAAATCAAAGCAACATTCTCAAAGGGTTTTGTTTTAGTATTTACAAATTAAGACGGTACTTTTCATATGATACCAGCTTAAATACTGTCACTTCTTTGACATCAGGACATACTCTCTGAAACAGGATGTTTTATAATGCCAACAGTGCAACAGAATTGCTATTGCCACAAAAAAAAAAAAGTGGCACTATAAATAGGATAAACAGCACTCAAATCAAACTATACATAGCAGACAGTATTACCATGAGATTTGTTAAACTGAAAACCTTCAGGAAATGCTATTAGGTGTTGATAAGAAATATTTTCATATATTTCATAGTAGCTTTTTTTAGTAGTTTTGTCTTGTCTCTGTCTTGTTCGGATTACGTATCCTATATGCAGCACTGAAGGTGTCCTAATGGGAACACGCAGGATGTCCCTGAGAAATAATCAATGATTATTCTGGCCTCCCACCAAAATTCTAAGATGGATTGCTAGCCCATCCTTTGTCATCCGTTTGTCATTCATTTGAGGAGGATTATTGTTATGTTTTATTGTTTATTATAATATTTTTGAGATTTTGTTAAAAGCTAAATTTACCTTTGGGACAAATGCAATACTATCTATCTATCTGTCCTTCTAAAAATAACTTGTATTCCTACCAAATCCTGTACCAAATCAAAAGTAACCCATCCTTTTCCTGAATTCCGTTTCTGCATTTCAGGGTCACGTGAAGCCAGTGCCTAATACATACTGTAAATAAAGTAACATCATTTAAAGGACCTTGTTATTTTATACAATTGAAAAAGAAAGTTTCCTAATACATGGCAGATAAGATCGCTAAAAACACCCTTATTACAAATTTAAATTTTTTACAGACAGAAATCTACATAGACCATTCTTCACCTTTACCATTATATTGTAAACCATATTTAAGTGAATAACAAATAATTTAAAAAAAATTAAATAAATGTCAATGTACAGGATTTTATATATAAAAGTAAATGTATACTCTGTGAAAGATTTTGAAAAACACACATTTTGAAGGTTTATTTATGTCTATTCTAGAACAACTGTGGACTAACAAGTTCCTTTAATAAACATACCTGATTTTTGCCTTTCTTGCTAAAGGTTACAGTATTGATTTTTTATCCACTCACTACATATCTTTCAGTTTTTTTGAATGTCTTCTTATGGGGGAAGGCAGTCATAATGCTACACTATATGCCTCTCATATTTCCCATGATGATTGTACATATGTAACAAACAAGGATAAAATAAGAGCCTGGTATATGTGGTCTTTCTTCAGGCATAAATTATTATTTCATTTGGTAAAGAATTCTAAATGAAAAGAAAAAAGTACTCCATTGACGAGTATATTTCAGGTATCTTGGCAACATTTTCTCATCTACACTTATACATTTGATTTGCAGCACAATATTGGCATAAATTCAGTATAATGCCTAAAATAAATTCTGGATTTACTGTATGTTTATTAGTTTTATAAATGTTACACTGCCTTACATTTATGAAGAGAGCAAAGGAATGACAAAGACATAGTGTTACGTACACTGCTCCTCAGAGACAACAGAGTAAACTAATTTACAAAGCAGGTCTGAATTACATCTCTATCTTCAGCTGTTCTTAGATGCAGCTAACTTGCCAAATTTATCAGGAAACTTTCCTGCATCCAATAATTTGATAAATAATAATTTTTGCATGACAGTAAAATTTACCATTGAACTTCAGAACCTTTATAATACAGTACCGTGAAATAACTAGACCGGCTGTACCAAGATAATGCATGTCTATCAAAAATAATTTTGATTTACTCTTTAATTTTAGGAGCAATTTGGTGCTGTTTGACATAGAGCTTCATCTTTTGTCTGCTGGGAAAAAATCCAGCAATGAGTCTTCAGTAAATTAAAAGGCTAGTTTTACAATTTCCTAAGAAGGCAATGAACTACATGTATTAAATTAATTTTAGTTTCACTATAACACAGAAACAAAAAAAAAGCATTAAGCAAGATTATTCTAGAAAGATGTCGGAGTAACTGACAGGATATCTTATTCATTTTTTATGAAAATGATACCAGAGTTAATTAAAATTGCAATTTATATTGTTGGAATTAAAGTTCAGTGTGTTCTTTAAATACATTTATCATCTTGAAAAGTATAATAACATACAATACTTTGGGGGTACCAGTATTGTGGCATTTCTTTTTAAATTACTTTTTAAAAAATATAATGAAATAGCATGACTAATTATTTGGAAGAATGTATATCTATGCTTATCTCTCATATAAGAATGCAAAATTTTTAAAACCCTTCTTTCAAGTGCAGGCCATGTCCTATATCAGTACTCTATGATATGTGCTTCGTATTCCATATCTCAATATCAATATTTCTAGGGAAAGAAACTCAGAATTCCTTGTGGAGTCTCTTGAATGGAATTCAAGATGTTGTGATGTTTATTTAGTTGACCTATGTTCTGCTAATATTGTTCCATCTCCAAATTTTGACAAAGCACTTTCTAGGCTTCAACTGAGTCGATTATATTTTATTTGATTTTACAAATATTGTAATGTTTATAAAGAGACTCAGTGTTTATTATTAATTACTGAAGCAGGTAGATCTGTTCATGTTCAATATGTGTGTAAGTCCATCAGTCTATACTTACCTTGCCCTTGGGATTCCATATTAGGAGGTTTAGACTGATTACACCCAAAAGAGAAAGTCATCCAAAACGGTGTGTATTAATTTTTGTCTTCAACATATTTAACTGATCCAGTAGTTTCTGGTAATAAACAGCTGATTTTTTCAAATATTTCCCAAAGCAATCCTTTGTGTCAGGAGTGTGATTTGGCTTTGCTTTTACCTCCTTCTTTTGAATGGGGCACTGGAGATAAAAAACAGGGCCAAACTAAAGTGCTTTGCTCTGAAATTGTGGTTATTTTGTGAAAACCTCTGGTTTAGTGCTCCTAAGTTCTTGGATTTTTTTCCATATGTTAAGTGTTTGGCTAATTAAAACATTTCACTTGTTTTTGGACTCTCTTTTTATACTGTAATACTCTTTTATTACAGACTTAAATGACCTATGATTTTTTACTAGCTGATTACTATAACTTCTTTCCTTTCCCTTTTTTCAAGTCTATACCTCAACTTTTGCTAGTTGTTCTTTATAGGGTGGCATGCTGTGCTGCAGTCCTGTAGCTCAGATTTTCTGCTTCTGTGGGTGTGCCTGCTTTGCACATGCATGACACAGTTTTCTTTGTCTCTTATTATCAAAAAGTAATAATTGAATATTTTTTGTCTTTTATGTGTATTAAAATATAATAATAGTATAGCTTTCTCTTTCCACAGTTCAATTTTATATGGCACTTGATAGTGTGCAATTTTATTTATTTAATAGATGCTTTTATACAAAGCAAACTGCAAATGTTGTTTAGTACAATTGTCTTTATAGCTTTACAGGCACACTGGAATATCAATTAACTTTCACAAAGTCACCCTGTGAGCCAGAGACAGGAATTGAACGTACTATTTTGTGATTTATAGCCTTTTCCTCGGCCCCTAGTCCACACTGTTTAGCTTGGAATTGAAAGGAGAACAAAGCACATAAATCCTATCCTTCACACCTTCATGCTCTGTTATTGTACAGCGTGTTCTGCTTTTAAAATCAGAAAAGAGGAAGAATTAAATCCTGCCCTTACGCCTGTCAAACTTTCTGCAACATCTGTTTTAGTGTTTTGTTGAAAAGTTCAACCAAACCATAAATTGATGGGCTAAGTGCATTAAAATTTGATAACTGAGCCACAGCTTTTATTAGTTCAGACATTAAGGGCATACCCTAACCATTTATTTCCTTAGGGAAACTTATATGAGACAAAGGCTCAAACACTTTTACGTGTTTGCCATCTATAATGGAAAACCACAGATTATTGTATTGTGATGTCCACCATCCTTAATATTTACTTTTACTTCTTAGTAGTCCTCTCCTGTGGTTCCATAATATCCTTATGTATGTACTTAAGGAATAGCAATCGCTACAAAGGATATTAATGGACTTATGAGAGTTCAAAGATTCTGTCATCTTTATCTATAATGCTGTCCTGAAGAAAATAATGAATGTGTTCCTTAGTTTTTTCACTCTGAAGACGACCAATGTACAGGGTAGAAGGACACAAAATAAGTGTTCAGAACATTCCATCTCAAGTTTATTTAATAGGTGCTTGGCTGAAAATGATCCATAAAAGCTTTCGTCACCACTTTAGTGTTCTTTCTTCTTCATAGTCTTCTCTTTTTCTGTTAAGCTGTTCACACTTCTCAGGGTATTTTATCAAATGAGACATTTCCCTTTATATTATTCATGGTAGTCATATAAGCAAAGATGAGACACCTGTGACATCACTGAAGAGCAGCATGTAAGCTAGCCATAATAAATTGTGTGGAACTATCAACTGTTAATTATGTCCACTTGTATTTTTGGTAACTTATGACAATTAATTCAAATTTACAGTCATTCTTTTAACTTTAGTAATATGCTAACCTATATAAAGTATATAATTTTATCATAACTTGCCATAAACATAACCATGGTGTTTTCTAGTTTTACTTTTTAATAAAAATCACAGAATAACTGAAATGGTGCACATAGACTAACATGGTTCATACATTTTAGACCTCCGTCATATGATGACTCGTCACATTTGGCTGTCAATTCATGTTGTTTTGCATGCAAATCAGGTGGTAATAAATAGAGAAGGTATTACTCCCAGTATCCAGTAATAATGCAATACATCTTTCTTTCAGTATAGTACTGAATTTTTCTTTATATTTCTGTTGGTATTCAAGACATATTTAATATGCATGTACTGTATGAAAAAATAGCATTGAGAAATGAACATACATTACAAATGACAAAATGTACAAGAAAATAATGCCCAGAATTCTTAGTATTGGTTATGCTTTGTGGCTTAAACTCATGCAGGTCTCCAGTGGAGAAGGATTGCTTAGCTGTGACTGATGGAGGGAGTGGAATAGGTTGTAGTTGGTGTCCCAGTTTTCTGATAATGTCTGGTTGGATAATAGCATCAGACAAGCTTGCTGCAAAACGTCTTGAAATGGTTTGTAGATTCACCTAAAGTCAAACCGCCCTTAAGAAATAACTGTCATAGGTGATGGCAACATCATGGCCTTGTTTTTGATCAGATTGTCATCTGGGGAGTTGTGTAGATGGAAGTATTTTCCATGTCCGGTACATGTGTAAATCCAGTAATCATCATCATCCACAAAGGTGAATCACGACTGAAGATGTCCTGTTGGTAGTTAGATGAAGTCCACACAATTGGTGATGGTCAACAGTAAACATTTTAATGATGTTTTGAGTTACTGTAAGTCTCATCAGCTAATTGGATAAGGGCATAATCCAACAATTTACAGAAGAGCAGCACAAATAAATATGAATTCAATTTTCTGTCAGATAGATTTGCTTTTACATTAGAATCCCACTCATAGTCTTTTTCTGCTAAGAAAATGGATATGAGAGACAGTCAGAGTTTATTTACTTCTTACCTAAGTGTAGAAGAGTCAGCTTATCTAGGTATGAGGTTAGGAAGAAGCTTCCTTTGGATGACTTTGGACATCTTGAAACTAATGTAATTGACTTGCCTAGAAACATAAATTCCCAGGGGAAACTAAAATCAAGTTTTTTTTTTTGTTTTTGTTTCAATGTGATAAAAATACATGTCTGATGTTCTGTTATCTCCTGTCTTCTAAATGCTGCTGATACATTCTAAATGTAAATCAACAGAGCATTACTTTGACTATACCTATAAAGTACTGTGAACTGGTATACTTTACATTACTCCTGTCAAAATATTCACATAATTATGCAGAAGAATAAATCTACATTCCTAAACCAGATTGGGGATATAGGCTCTAGTTCTGGACACAGTGCCTGCAGTTCTTTTTTTCAAATAGTTTCATAATTAGAATTATTTAGTTAAACTCCTATCTTGACTTAAGGTGTACAGTATTTTTAATGTACTGATTTTACAGGACATGTTGAATACTTTTTTCTTCCAAGGAGCCTTAGTGTGTCTTCCAACAGCAAAGAAGCTTCAAGGTGATGACTCACTGCAAAAGCTGCTAGAGAAAAATTTCTAGGAGCTGCTCTAAGTTGAGTATAGAGAAAATGGATTTTTGTAGACAGTGACATTTTTACTCATGCAGCATAAATCAATGTATGGATCTTTATAAGCTTCCAAAAACACCTAGTTTGCTCATAGATTTATTTTGTTGTTTGCTTTGCTCTGAAGTGAAATTTCCAACTAATGGCACACTTGACTTGTACAGGTATGGATGAATGCACTTCTCAAAATGAAGTCTTTTATTTTCTATTAATTTGATTAGCTCTGTTTTTATTCTTCTACTTGTGGAAATGACAGCTGGAATTTTGAGTGCAGTTAATACCACACTGACTCTCTGGCATGTTTGACATCAACATGTAGTCTAGTGAATAAGTCATTAAAACACAACAACAAAGTTTTGTGTAAAATTCCAGTATCTACGTCATATATAAGGGTGCTTATGCTACACAAAAAATGTCAACAGCATCACTCATCTCTATAATAGTATATAGAGCACCTGTAGAAGTGCAGAAAGGCATTATATAGAGAAAATAAGATTTTTTGTGTCCCTGTGTAAATTATAAAAGCGTTAATTTAAATTAAGTAGCAGGTCCATGGATAGCGCTACTGCCTTACAGGTCTAAAAGTCTTCGTTTAAATATCAGGCTTTTTACTGATTATGTGGAGTTTGCACATTTTCTTGTGCCTGTCTGTGTATTTTGTCTGGATACTCTGGTTGTCCTGTAATAACTCAAAAGACCTGGATGTTAATTGGAGGCACTTAATTGGCCTCTGTGTGAGTGAGTCTTTATGTGTTCTCTGTGATAGTCTTGCATCCTGTGCGATATTCATTCTTGCATTTTCCTCAGTTCTAATTTAATTAATTTTATTGATTTTATTGTAATCATTCCATACAAATAGATCAATTGTTACAAAAAATAGGATTGAAAACAAATCAACCCCCACCCCTGAGAAAGAGAGCATGCCCAACAGAGTAAAACTTAAAGCTTGTAAAAATACATAAATTGATGAGTTTAATAGGCAGATAAAGATAAATAATAAAGAAAAAGAAATGGGAAGAGAGTTACTTCCTCAGTGCTTTAAAAGCTTATTCTAAAATATTATTGATTAGATCCTGCCAGGTTTTGAAAACGTTCTGCACAGATCCTCTAACTGAGAATTTGATATTTTCCAATTTCAAATAGTATAAAATATCAGTTACCCACTGACTTAAAAGAGGAGAGTTAGGATTCTTCCAGTTTAGCAAAATAAGTCTGCGTGCCAATAGTGTAGTGAAGGCAATCACGGTTTGTTTGTCCTTCTCCACTTTAAGCCCATCTGGAAGAACTCCAAACACAGCTGTTAATGGGCTGTATGAAAGGCACTTAAAAATTTTGGTCCAGAATGATGTTAATTTGGTGCAGGCCCAAAACACGTGACCCAGTGAGGCTGGGACTTGATTGCAGCATTCACAGGTTGGATCTTGCCCTGGAAACATTTTTATAAGTTTTAAGCGAGACAGATGTGCTTGATATATAATTTTGAGTTGAATAATTGTATACTTTGCGCATATGGAACTCGAGTGAATTCTCTGCATTGCTACCTTCCACTGCTTTTCTGATATGTTGAGTGATAGATCTTTTTCCCATTGTCCTCTTGGATCTTTGAAAGGGACGGACTGCAAAATAATTTTATATATTTTAGAAATGCTATGTGAGTCCTCGAAACTGAGCAAAATTTTTTCCAGCATAGAGGAGGGTGCAAGATGAGGAAAATCGGGCAGGTTCTGTTTAACAAAGTTTCTAATTTGAAGATAATGAAAGAAATGTGTTGCTGGAATGTTAAATTTGGAATGTAATTGTTCATAGGATGCAAAGATATTGTCTATATAAAGATCTCTAAGCAATTTAATCCCAAATGTTTTAATCCCAGATATTAAAAAACTTCATATGTTTGCGAGGGTTAAAAAAGGTGGTTCGCATGCAGAGGTGCCATAGATAAAAGATTCTCCATTTTAAAATGTTTTCTACATTGGTTCCATATTCTGAGTGAGTGAAGCACAACTGAGTTATTAGTATATTGGCAATAACTTGCATTTATTGGGGCACAAAGCAGGGAATATAAAGAAATACTGCAGGATTTTATTTCTATTGCGGACCAAGCCTGTGTATGTTCATCTATTTGTGTCCAGGTTCTTATAGCTTGTATGTTTGCTGCCCAGTAATAAAACTGAAAGTTAGGGAGAGCCATGCCACCTTCTGCCTTAGGTCTTTGTAGGGTCGGTCTTTGGATACGTGGCTGTTTTGAGTTCCAACTAAATGAGTTTATTGTTGAATCTAATTGCTTAAAAAATGATATTTTGATGTATATTGGAATGTTTTGAAATAAAACAAGAAGCTTAGGAAGGATATTCATCTTAACAATGTTAATTCTTACAGCTAGAGCTAGATGAAGGGTTGACCATCTATGCAAGTCTTGCTTAATTTATTCCATACAGACAGCAAAATTTTGTTGATAAAGAGCTTTATGTTTACTTGTGATATTTAACCCTAGGTATTTAAACTGATCTGCAATGATAAAAGGGAAGGTGTCCAATCTAATAATGTATGCTTGAGAATTC
This sequence comes from Polypterus bichir lapradei, assembly GCA_026402145.1. Classification (NCBI taxonomy): domain Eukaryota; kingdom Metazoa; phylum Chordata; class Cladistia; order Polypteriformes; family Polypteridae; genus Polypterus; species Polypterus bichir. Next base: position 44,413,900 of record JANRMT010062837.1, on the reverse strand, counting down.
ACTTGAAAGAGCACACTTTTATTTGAATGAATTCTGAGACCAGAGATCTTTTGAAATTCAGTAAGTGCTGTTAAGACTGCAGGCACAGTATTTTGTGGGTCTGATATATACAGTACCATATCATCTGCATATAGAGAAATATTCTGTTCAGTTCCTTCTCTGATAACCCCCTTTATCTGATAAGCATTTCGACAGTGAACTGCCAGTGGTTCAATGGAGATTGCAAATAGCAGTGGTGACAAGGGGCATCCTTGTCTGGTACCACGTTCTAGTTTAAAGTAGTCTGAACAAATGTTGTTAATGCAAACTGAAGCTTCTGGATTGGTATACAGTAGTTTTATCCATGCACAAATGTTCGGGCCAAACCCAAATTTCTCTAATGTAGTGAAAAGGCAGTTCCATTCAATCATGTCAAATGCTTTTTCTGCATCCAACAATAATAATATCTCTGGGGTGTTTCACTTTGCTGGTGAATATATTACATTAAACAGGTGTCGAAGATTGGAAGCTAAGTGTCGGCCTTTAATAAATCCAGTTTGATATTGTGTTATTACCAAAGGCAGCACTTTCTCCTTCCTTCTAGCTAGGATTTTTGAGAGTATCTTAACATCATTTTTCAAAAGTGAAATTAGTCTGTATGATGCATATTGTAATAAGTCCTTATTTTGTTTAGGAAAGATGGTGATTAATGCTTGGTGAAAGGTTTGAGGTAGAATTTGTCTCTAGCTTCTGTAAATGTTGCTAATAAGAAGGGAGCTAGCTGAGTGAAGAATTTCTTATAAAATTCTACAGGGTAGCCATCAGGGCCTGCTGCTTTCCCGGTTTAAAGTGACTTTATAGCATCTAGTAATTCTGATAGCGCCAGAGGTTTATCCAGTTCCTCTGCACTAAAAGTATCTATTTGTGGTATCTGTGGTATCCAGAAATGCATTAGATTGTGTGTTGTCTTCTTTAAACTCAGTAGAATATAAGGATTTATAGTAGTCTCTAAATGTGTGCATTATATTTTTATGGTCAATGATTTTATCTCTGTTCGTGTTGGTGATTTCTGGGATTGCATTGCGAACTTCTTGCTTGTGGATTTGTTGAGCTAATAACTTATTACCTTTCTCTCCGTGTTCATAGTAATGATGTCTTAATTTAAAAATGAGTTGTTCAGTTTCTTTGGTTGTTAAGAGGTTGAGCTCTGAATGCAGAGCCTGCCTTTTCCTATGAAGAGCCTCACTTGGACACCTGGCATATTCTTCATCTATTCTAGTAATTTCGCTGGTTAACTCTGATACCTTCTTTGTTTCTAATTTATTTCTTTGGGAAGGATATGAAATAATCTGTCCTCTTAAGAAGGCCTTTAGAGTTTCCCAGAGTATTCCTGCAGAGACCTCTGAGGATATATTTGTCTCTAGGAAGAAACTGATTTGTTTGGATAGTATTTCTGTACAGTTCTCGTCTGCTAATAGAAGTGGGTTAAGGTGCCATCTGCGAGATGAGTGTGGAGCTAATGATTTTAGCTCCAAGATCAGATGGGCATGGTCGGAAATAACAATAGCGTTGTACTTGCAAGATTTAATCGTAGGAAAGAAATTATTATCTATAAAAAAATAATCAATTCTTGAGTAGCAATGATGCACTGGTGAGTAGAAGGAATATGTTCTCGAGTTTGGGTTTAGAGAACTCCAGGGTTCTGATAGGTTGTGGTCAGTTAAAAACTGTGTAATTGTCTTTGCAGTGTTAGATGTCATCCCTCCTGTGACAGGAGACCTGTCTAAGAATGGATTTAAAACACAATTAAAGTCCCCACCATTATAATTTTATGAGTGTTCACATTGGGAATGGGTGCAAATACATTTTGCCTGAATTCCCTATCATCGACATTGGGTGCATAAACAATCACAAATCACTTTACAGTAACATAAATTGCTCATGACAATCACATATCTCCCTTCAGGATCAGATACCACAAATGAGACTGTTCTATGTATGAGAATTCCCACACCTCTAGTTTTCTTTGTAAAGCTGGAATGGAACATTTGGCCAGTCCAGTCTTTTGCAGCCAGAACTGATCCTTGCTTAGTAAATGGGTCTCCTGTAAAAATACTATTTTAGCGTTTAAACCTGTTAGGTAAGAGAATACTTTATTTCTCTTTAATTCGTGATTCAGGCCTTTAACATTCCAGCTCACAAAGTTAACTGTCCCATCATGGAGACATTGATTCTGAATTTTAGATGTCATTTTGTAGTCTTAACTGGAAGTGAGACAGCTTTAACCTTAATTTCCAATTTTCCCACAAGGTATTGCCATGCAGCCTATTGTTACGTTGGTACTTATAATTATAAGGATTAAAAGGATAGATTAGATATAGCTTGCTCTCTTTCTCTCCCGCATTTTCCTCAATTCTGCTAGAATAAGGTGTAGCTCTAGTGATTCTGAACTGGATGAAATTGGTTTCATAACTGTTGACTGAAAAGATAAATTAATTGCATCCTGTTCATACACTTTTCATATACTCCCGTAGAAAACGAAGGTTAAATCTGATCACTCTGTTATTTACCAGTTTTGCCTTCGGCAGTGCTGGTAATTAATTGAAACAATTAACAATATGCCACATTAATGTAGGTTGAATGAGTGATCTCTTTTTCATTTTCCAGCCAGTCTGCAGAAGTATGAAGAGACCTGTAGAATTGGCATAAGAATACGTTAAACACTGTAATGTTTTCTGTTGTGGATTACAGTGGCAGTAGACTATTTTCACAAATATCCCAGACACGTTTGCTGCAATTAACAACATAATATAATTTATTTATAAAATAAGGATACTAGAAAACTGATATATGTAAGTATATATGTACAGTAAATGTAGATAGATATGTATAAAAGAATGACAATAACAAAACATGAAGCTAGATAGATTAGCAGTTTCTCTCCTATTGAAATAGGCACATAACAGTAATTGTATCCCTTGAATTAGATAGATCTTTTTTTATTTCCTCTAGAAAAAGACAACTTACGAAATCTGATCTTTCAATTCAAGTGGTTAAGATGGATTTGTTCTTTAACTAGCAATGAAGCTTCTGTTGCCTGCACCATGGTGTTCTTTTGCTTACACCTAGTATGCACCCGCTTACCTCCCCTTTACACAGAGTTTTGGTGTGTGAGAGATGCTGCTCTGCACTTTATTGCTGGTTTTAGGAAGAAACTTATAACTTATTTTTCACAAGGTTATTGCCTTCCAGTTACAGTGACACCAATACCATAATACATTAGCTGTCTTTACCCAGTCTATTAAGTTAGTTAATGGTTCTCAAAATTATTGCAGGTGTACTTATGGTTTGGGTTAAGTGGAACTTTATTCCTTTCCTTTGTGACTTTGTCTAAATATGTGTAACAATCTTCAGCATGCTTTTCTTTGTTTTAGGAGCTTCACAATGGTCACACCTTCTGGTTGTGGACAGTGCTGGTGTATTCTGTTTGAGGTTTCTTACACAAAGTGTTCTTAGTTGATAGTAAAGTTATATCTGCTAGGTTGACTAGTGATCAGTCAACTCTCATCGTTAGCAAGGTGAACGTGTTGCTCTACATAGGTCTCTCTCAATGCTCATGTACTTGCAATTCCTCAACAAGGTTTGCTTTTGGCACAATCGTCTATCTACAATACAGACAAGTCTTCCACAGTTCCAGTCCAGCGCAGTTGTCCTTTGGAGTAAAAGGGAATGCTCCAACCTTTGTTATGGCCTCACAAAATAGGCTATGATTTATGGCAATGGACAGCCAAAATTATGGCCAGGTTGAGACCAGTGCGCTTAATCAGAAGAGCAACATCTGTGGTGACAGGGGTGGTTTTAAAGGAAGGAGCAGATATCTTGCCATTGTTTTCTTAGGTGCATATAAATCCATCTTTTTTGCTTGGACTGTTGGGGTATAGTTCTTTTGATCAAGTTTGCCACTTTGAATTATGGCTCTTTCATTGAATTTGGTTTTCCAAATGGTGTTTCTAAGAGATGTGTCTGGGACTGATCATCATATCAGATAAGGCACAGGGGCTGCATTTCAAAGTGTGGTCAGGTCTAGAAGACGGTGAGATGTTATAGATGAAACTAAGAGTGATTGGCATTGGCTTTTAGGTCAAGGAAATATGTTCCAGACAAGTCAATAAAGAATAATGCCAGTCTATTCTATACCCTTGCTTGAAAGCCTGTGCCAATCAAATGTCCCCAATCTTTACATGGATTTCCAACAAATTCTTAGCACATTGTGAAGTTTCATTATGCTTCAGACAGGCCACAATTATATCTGTCCCAAAATCACGCATAACAGAACTGAACTACTAACAGCCAGTTACTTTGGCATCCATGGTCATGAAAACCTTTGAGTGGCTGGTGTTAGTTTACCTGAAGTACATCACAGCTTCTGTGTTAGACCCCCTTCAGTTATAGCAAATAAATCAGTGGATGATCCAGTCAGTATGGGTCTACATTACATCCTGCAACTCCTTTAAAACCCAATGAGTCTGTTTGTGGTCTTCAGTTCAGCATTTAATACAGACATCGCAGAACTCTTCAGCTTTAAATTAACTAGATTTCCATCTCTGACTCACTGGATCACTGATTTTCTGACAAATAGGAAACAGCAAGTGAAACTGGGGAATCTACAAGGGGCAGTCATGGAGGGGAGAGGGTCCATTTCAGTAATCTTACTGTAGAATCGTGTCACTGCTTTTTGCAGATGACATGGTCCTGTTGCCTTCATTGGGTTGTGAATTCTACCATGCATTGGGACAGTTTATGATCGAGTGTAAAGCAGCAGGTATGAGGATCAGCACCTCCAAATCTGAGGCCATGGTCCTCAGTAGGAAAAAAGTTGACTGTTGGGCGTTACAGATTTAGTTAAAAGCAGATCTAAGAATACTTTCTTTCCATAGGCCGTCAAGCTTATAAATGGTTAATTCAACTGTCTCTCACCCCACACCACATACTTTGCAGTATTGCTACATATAGCTAGTACTTAACTCAGTATTCATTCAGTTTTCCTTAAACTGCTTTGCACTATACAGGCATATGTTTACACTCATTGTTTAGACTTTTCTTCAGATATGATGTTAACAAAATGTCTATGTTTGTCATGTAACTATACCTGGAGAGTGAAAAATAAAAAAGTCAAATATTTTGTATGCATGGATACTTGATTCTAATTCTAATTATATTTAACCATTCATATGGAGCAGTTGCACAGTTTAGGCTTAACTGCAGTCACATAGTTGGGTGAGCTGTTGTTTTCTAAACAGCAGAGCTGGAGTATTCAATCAGCAGCCGAAGGAAGCTTGTAAAGATTTGCAACATAACAACAATATAGTTGTAACTGTTTAAATTATCCAATGTGTTGTATAAAATCTTGGAGAAGAGTCAGTCTTAGTGACAGCCAGAGGTACTGTGGTCTTTGCCCATGATCTTATATAATTTTCTAAAAGTTGCCAAGTTGGAAAAAATCTGTACCTCTGGTTGAGGAAATCTAAAGAAGAAAGTAGGTTGAGATAAGACCAGAACACCTAATGTAGGGTTGCGAGGTTACATTTTGGGGGATGTTATAAAGAGGAGGTGTGTTGTCCGACTTTATCATGGTACAATCAGTGTCTTGTAGTGTGCCGTCATTTCATGTTGTTTATTAGATAGTGCTCCTGCTCTATGATATGAAGAGAATCAAGCATTGCGTACATAATTGTCACCTTTGAATGAGTCGCAGAAATGCGTGTTCTCACAGGTTGCTTGATGCGGTCAGAGTGTTCGTAAAGGCAAATAACTTTTGTTAACTCTATGACCTTACATTGTTCCATAAAGAAGGGCAAGGTCCAGTATTGATTTCTGAGTAAGCTCTGATTATGAAACGTCACTGATTTCGAGGATTGATTGATATTTTTGCTGGGGATTGTGACTGAATTGGATGTAATCTCTACTGCTTACATTCAGCCCATCTCTCCTGCTGGTGGTTCTGGCGGTAGTGCAGCAACATTAACTGTGTGGCACATCTGTTTTTGAACTACAGTGCAGGTGTTATCAGGAGACCATCAATCGAGTGTCTAAGCCTCATGAGTAACACATTTATAAGATTACTGAGATTTATAAAGGTAAATTGCTCCATTTATATTTCATTTTTATTCACTCAGTTAAAAGCTTATTTTTTTTTAAGTTCAATTTGTTCACCCGTACTGTACATGGTTCAACTTCTCATTCAAAAATTAGAAATTCGACATTTTCATCTTCAATTGTGATTATTTTTGTAAGGGGTGCAAGCATAAATCAAACATTTTTTAGGGGTTGGGAACAACAGACTTAATGCGACCATTAATGTGCCTGTTAATCACCTAGGTGTGAGCTGTGTGGAAATGGGCAACGCTAAGGGTTTGTGTTAGTTTTGAGTCTAGGTAAGAACTGAGCTAAAAGGAAAATGGAATGAGTAGTTGCATTTAGTTAGTTGCTACCCATATCAATGCAGATATTTAGTTACTACCCATATTAATAACTTCTTTTTGACATTTTTTTGTATTTGCAATGCTAAGATCAGTATTATTTTAAGTGACAAATGGTCACTCCATTCATCTATATATTCATAAACACATCTATCCAAATTTATTTGCTATAGCAGCTTTTTCATAGTATTAGTGTTATCATAATACTATTTTTAAATCAGTTATCATTACAGTGCAGAAATGAAGGCTTTTTCAATGGTCCAGTTTTCTGAAAACTCCCTGGAGTGTGGGGGAGTCTGGGAGAAAAGTCTGTCAATATTGCCATCTTTGTATTGTTTACAGTGTAGATATTTAACATATGTTTGTTTTTAAGTTGAAAATGTAAAACTGGTATGTAGAAAATAATGAAGAGGCTCAGATTCAGTCTGTTTTACTTAATTATGTATGTACTATGGGAATAATATTCTTACAGCGTGTTTTATAAAATAAATAATTTAATATATCACAGGAGAGTGAGGTTAAGGCTAAAAATACCTTGTAAAACTGTTCTATGTCTGTTAGGAAGGAGTGGCTAAAAACCAAGTACTGTGCATATTGTGAGATAACTTAGTATTTTTTCAGGAATAGGGGAGATTTTTTATTGATTATTATAATGATGGGAATCACCACAGTATTTGGAAACCATATAAAAAAAATATAATGAACACAAAAATGACATTTTTGCTTTGTATGTAAGTTTGAAAGCTACTCTATATCTAATCTAAATTAATTTAAATAAATTATACAATAATATGTAGGATACCTTCAGTGCTGCATATGGTGCTTTACTAGAATATATTGGAAATTCACCATTTTTGAGATATTTTGACTCATTATAGTTCCAATCAGGATTTTTAGGGCTGATTATTGATTACAGATTTCATGTTACTAGAATAAGCTGATTCTGATTTTGATGCCGATTCCCAAATGTTTTCTTTTTCTTTTTAAGCCCTACCATAATAAACCATGCAGAAACCTTATGTTCTGTATTAAAGTGGCATTAATATAATTAAACTGCAGAACACAGGTGTTACTTGTTCATTTTTTATTAATAAAAATTGAAATTCTGTATGCTTATTGTTCAGTGACCATAAAAATGATAAAATAAATAAAATATTTATAGAACATACTTTTTTAAATTAATAAAACATGTACAAAATATCCATAATAGCATAAAAGAAAAAAATTGTCATAATTACAAGCTACAATTCTAATAAAATGTTGTGTATATCAAGAAGGTACAAGGATAACATGATTAACAAGTTTACATTTAAAATAGACTCATTTATCTCTTAAGCTAAAAATTCTATTGTTTACTAAGCAGTAAGGGCAAAAATGTAACTGCTGCTCTAAACACATGTTCGCTGACTGTCCAAGCTCAGACAAGGAGTGTTTGTTTTAATTACAGGAGAAATTGAAAAGGTGTGAACTCCTTTAATTTCTGCTCAAGAGGCACCTGTCTTTTTTTACACTCTACAGTTCCTCTTCATACACAGGATGATTCCTTAGATTCCCTTTTCTTTGTTTACTTCTTCATTTTCTTTAATGTAGAAGCCAGCATTTCTGCCTTCACTCTTTCCTAAAGTCTGACTATTGGTGACAAAATGTGATTCCTTAACTACCATAATACCTCACGTAAAGGAGCACTACAACTAAATGACTATAAAGCTTAGAAAAGCGGGTTCTGAAAATTTACCAGTCACTGATAGATTAATTTTAGGTGAAAATTGTTTGATCTTGATTGGAGCATTATAACTCAAAACAATGTAATAATAAGGCTATTTTAATTTTTATTGCTTTTACAAAGTTTAAAACTATCATATGCTTCACAAAGAATGTCATTCAATGTCAAAACCCTTCATACATAAAACATATGTTATAAATACATACTCTGATTCCCGTTGCTACAACATTGTTTGTAAATCATTTCTTCTCCTGATCTATTTTCATAGTTCAAAATGGAATCGTGGAATGGAATCATATAGCTAAGCATCTTTTTCATACAAAGTAATGAACACCTAGCAGTCTGCCTCTTATTTCCTGGCTTGAAGACCAATAATAAAACAAATAGCTTAACCCTTCCTCCTGTGACTATGACAGGGGTTTTTCTGGCACAAAGTAGTTTTTCTTTTACCATTGATGATTAAAAATAAATGTTTTTGTAAATGTAATATTGACTTTTGATGTACTATTAACAGAATGGTAAATGTAATAGACATTTAGTTTATAAACATTTCCGATGAATAACTTAAAAATCTAAGCAGGGTATTAACATGATTTAGGGTATCAATAAAGCTGTTATGCCTAATATACACCAACAAGGGCCTATTTGAAAAAAGGATGAACTTCAGTGTTAGCAAACTATACTACAATTAGCCCTGGTGTGAAACTGTCTTTTGTTGTGGGTTCCCTAGCAGGCAAGGAGAAGTCAAAAAGGAAAGTGACAATGAAAAGTACCCAACAAGGTCTAAAAAGTGAAAGTTAGCATGCACGTTGTCACACCAGTGTGGACAAATTGGCCTTGCCAGGTTGGGTGACATTTTCCCTTTTGTATGAATTAGTAGCACCAGATGAGCAATAAGAAGAGTGACATTTTAAGAACTGAGTGATGTTTCCCCTGGATATCGGAGAGCAGACTATAGAGCAGGTGCCAAAAAGTCTTGACTCTCTGTCTGAAATTTGAAACAGGCCTTGAAAGATTGCAGGAGGATGGCACACCTCCATGTTTTAAAGGGCATCACATGGTTCTTGATAGAGATATAGGACTATGTTGCTCTTTCAAAAGTATTGACTGACAGATAAGCTGTAATTCCAACCCCGCACCCTGCTTATTAGGAGTGAGTAAAATTTGCCCAATAATTGAAGAAAAGCTCAGAGGTGGCTCTCTGATCCTAAACAAAATTCTGGGCCCAGTCATGGATGACTTCAGAATAAAGTGGTCCAAGACTGCCTCTAGCATTTTGATTTATTTGTATTTATTTCACCAGTTTTGGTATGTTTGGGTTACCTTTCATCACTTGAGTTTTTTACAAGATTATTTCACTATGTAGCCATGAGATACTTTGTTTTGTCTTTCTTTGTAAAGTAGAAAATTACATGTTATTGTTGAATATAAAGTAAATATATTTATGACTGTTGAATTTCCTGACACTGCCTCTGTGTTTTCAGTAGCAATTTCTGACAAAAAATTTGCACAGTGATCAGAAACTCCATCTGTTCTTCATGCACATTAAATTGAAATATTTATACATACTGTAGTTGCCCATCCAGAATAGCTAAAGTCCTAATTATCTAATTTATATGTAGGCGTTAGATAGATTGATATACAAATTATAATTAAATGACAGACTAATTTCCTTCCCGAAGAAGAAGAACAATTAGGAATGACACATTAAAAAAATGAGACTAGACTTACAACTGTTCAGTCAAACTAATTTAACAGTACTGACGTTTGGCTTACTGCTTTGGTTTGTTTGCTCTACAATAGCCAGAGACTTATCTTTTACTTTAATCCGAAAAATTGCTATCTCTATGTCAACACACAGAGCATGAGGTGGGATACCGAGGTGTTGACATAATATTGACTCTCACATCTTGAAACAAAAGAAAACATTGATTACCTTTAACTTGAAAAAAACACAGCAGGACCCACAGGATTACATTGCACTTAACTCCAGACATTTAAACAAAACCCCAACCCATGGAAAAGAAGCATTCTTCAACAAAACATACATTCATATAATATTTGTTTTAAAAAAGAAGCATAAACTTTTGCACTTCATATTTTCAAGACTTAGTCTGTTTAGATTTGTGACTTGCTTCAGTCCAAGCAGTGATTCAGTGTCAAGGTTTATTTTCATGTCTGTGTTTATGGAACAATTAGTCAACACTCCTCCCTTATTTCTGTAAGGGCACTTTGAGCTCTCTGATTCCTAATTACATCAATAGCACACCATGAGTAAAAGTATTTTTGTTGAATCCATATTTCTTTTAAATATTTTCTTCATTTTCTGCCCAATATGTTTTGCATTTCATTCACTATGATTCAAAATACTAAATGTCTACACTGGCATTTCAGTCTTAAACACTCCAGCTTTGTAAAAGCATGCACTGAAAATCATGTTGAATTACTTAAATCATATTTAACAATCAAAAGAATATCTTTCATGAACTGGTTTTATTTTTTTATTCTCTGTACGATACAGTATGTTCTTGTAATGAAAAGTACTATAGTATTACTCTGACTGGGCAACCAATTGGAATAAGTCAGATAGGCTGTGGGTTGTATTTCATCAAAGCCAATGGGCCCTAAAGGTTTATTTTATTTGGATTCTCTACCCTTCCTTCCTTGTCATTTCTTTATGTTGACTTTTATATTGCTAGTTGCTTGCATGATTACCTTTTGGAGTTACATACTCTATGTGTGTATGTATGACATTAATCACATGTAAGTGTGGCAGAAGAAATGTGACAGAAAAGTTGGAGAAGTGAAAAAATAATCACTTCTGTTGTTCTGTGGCAATATCAACAGTGACACTTCCCGACAAGGTCTTCAAAGTTTGCCTTTTTCTTCCCAGTGTGAGGAAAAGCAAGGCAGAACATATGGAAATACTCATTGACATATAAAGTATATTGGCCAACAGAAAAATGAGATGGTAGCTTGCCTCAGTGTTTTGTTGAGAGATCTGTTTATAAAATCCTCTTCAGAACTCTGTTTCTCACTTGAATGAGAGTGAGCTTGAAGAGCTGATGTTCGGTTTATGTCAGCAGTTTAGCAAGAAACAGAATGAGTGCTGAATTTAATTGACCTGTTCTACCGTGTATTGGGCAGAGAAGCATGAAAATTCTTGTGGTATTGCGCTAGATAACTAATGTTGGACAGAAATTATGATAAAGAAATCAGGCAAAGAAATGTAACAGCCATCCTTCAAGGCTGAATTAAATGTACTAAACAATCTATCCACAGAGAGGAAAATAGTACTCTTTTAGAGCCCATCTGAAGCTTTACAGATAAGCCTAAGTCAAGAGTTCATGAACACCTACTCCACAAGTATCTTCCTGATCAAACTAATGGAGAATCAAGTTGAGCTCCTGTTGGAGGAAGAGTGTGACACGGCAAGCTAACTAAAATAATATTTTTATCTGTAATACAGAAATAATTCTAATTTGAGAAAGTGGGGCTGCACTGCTGGAGGAAAAAGTGTACAGTGGGCTAAGCATGATGAGAAGTGAGGATGAAATCTTAAAAAAGGCCAGCTCCCACATTTGGCAGAGAGTGTGGTGACATGTCATAATTACATGTCATAATCACTATATCATAATTGAAGGAGAGAAAATCCTTACCTCTGTCAGAGGAAATCAACAGTATGCCACAGAGAAGCTAAGTTCCAGAAAAAAGGCAGAGGGCAAAACAGTATGGCTGACAATGATTATCAGTGCAAACTCTCTGGTTGAACTATGCTGCTGTGATTGGCAAGTTACAGAGCCTAATCAGGTGCAGAGGGTAGCAAAAAAATGGATGTTGACTAATGAGAGCCAGAGTAGGAATTCTAAATACTTTGTCATCTTTACTAGAAGCAGAGAATGATGAACTAGATTCTGCATTGCCAGTACAAAAAAGCTGAAGGTGAAACGTTGACAACCTTTAACAAGAATGCAGACAAGATATTGGGGAAGTTTATGTATTAGCTAAACAAACAAGCTTGATGGGCTGAATGGTCACCTCTAAAGTACTTACCCTCCAATAACAGATGCCTAATGGTAGAGAAACACACAAACTGTAGATGGTGACGTGATAATTGTGCTTTACATCTAGAGGTGCCACCACCAGAAAGAGAAAATAGAAAGTATAAAAATTCCACACCATGCCATTGTAGCAGCTATGGAAATATCTGGGCATCTTGTTTCCAGAGTCTTCATGCCTTGAAAAAGGACCAGCCACCAAGGTCCAACATACTACCTACACCAAGATGTCATAGGAGTGAGCAATAGACAAACAAATTAATGCGCAACTACTTCTAGTGTAATGGGTTGTGCAAAACTAGACATTGACTTTCTCAAGAGTGCATCTCTTTTTAGACTGAAAAGGGTCCTTCCCTAAAGTGTAATTGTACTGTTCCCTATAAGTTTTGATTGAGTGCACAGAAAATTCTGAAGGGTGAAAGGTTGCAGAAGGCAGCAGTTCAGAAGTGCCAGGTGCTCCAACGTGTCTAGGATCCAAAAATGGTAAAGTTCTCAAATGCCAGGATAGGGTGACACTATTTATAATTTTAAGATAATATTGTTTTGGTACATAAACAGGTGAAGTGACTTCCTCATGTTCACACAGTGCTAATAGCGTTTGAAGTCCTTGATCCAAAGACTTGACTACTGCAGTGCACTGCCGGGCAATAATGTTAGCCGTTGGTAAAAAACATATATTGCATGCAGGAATGTACGTAGCTAGTTACATATTACTTTTGACACATCCAATTAACTAATGGCTGTACAGTATAACTGAAGCCGGGTAACACAACCAGTATTTCAAAAAAGAAGGTTATTTATATGAGCACAAAGCTTATTAAATATGTACACCACAGAGACATTATTTAATATTAGTAATTTTCATTGCTGTTTACACTGAAATATTTCCATATTTTACATATACTGCATATTTGGCTTGCTTTCGCACACAATTATATAGAAGTATTCAGCTGTACTGAGAATACAAGACACTATTAAAGCTGCAGAAAAATTCATTTTGAAATGTAAACAGAAATTAGAAAACAAAATTATAGCCATAGGCTTAGAAATTGCCAGAATTTCTGATTAGAGTGAGAAAAAACTACATAAATTGAAGTTGTATTGTTTATTAGACAAGTGTTTATAAATAATATTGAATAAGGTACTGAAAGGGAAAAGGTACTATGCTACTGCCATCTCATTGTGGCTTTGGCGATTGTGGTCATTCAAGAAAATGATGGGTCAAAAGACCAAGTTGAGGCGCTATCCTGGCCATCCCCTTTTACTTCAAAGGTTCAATAAAAATAGCATGTAATGGTGCAATAGCGAACAAACAGAGTTGTCAAGTGGTGTTCTATGTAATAAAACTACTACCTCTAAAGGTGTCTTGGATCACTTCGGTTGGGGTTTGAAGCAGCCTTGTCTCTTCCAGCTTCCAGTCAGTAAACGATGCCTACTTTCGGATGGCTGGGCTTTTATGGTCCTGGGACTGGAAGGGGCAGAGTTAGTTGCTCTCACTGTTCAGTTTCTCTGCACTGTGGAGGCAAAGGAAGATGACATAGTTAGTAGCGTTTCTCCCTCTCAGCCCACGGTGGAATTACATATCTAGGAGGAACCTGGAGGGTGACCCTCTGACATAAATGTGTGACATAGTTTAACATCTGAGAGCTATCTTGTGAGAAGTCAGCATGCCTTCCAGCATTATAGATCTCTGAACCAAAACACATCAGCAGAGCCACAGGGCCAAGAGAATTCTACAGCCCAGAAACTGGCTTTAAACCTGTTAAGTACTTCTTTCCTCTAATTATTGAGAATGTTGTCCTTCAGAGATAAAATTGCTTTGTTTTCTGGGAGAGTGTGCATCTTGCAAACCTTACAAGGCTAAAGAGGGCTAAAGCAAGCAGATCTCATACAGAACAGACACTAAAGTATGTCAATATGAGTCAATGTGAGAGAAGTTACTTGTAGGGAGGCTACATGTAAATAGCACATGTATTATTATTATTATTTGTAGTAGTAGTAGTAGCAATAGAACTATTTTCATGTTTTTAGAGTACAGCGAAATTCTTACTTGCATGTCTGACCAACACATCCCAACCCTCTGGCACCATGTAACACTGTTTTTGCATTTTATAAAGCACAATCTTATATATTTTATCATCAACAACACACAAGCACATTTCTACATGATCACTAGGCAGACGAAATCAGAAGAAAGAAATCTGGCAGTGAAAAAACAGACAAGAGTGGCTGCATGTACATACTGTGACAGATAGGGGGCGCTATCGCTCCCTTGAACCCCTGTCCATGACTCCAGACACCAGGTAAAAGTCCAAATGCTGACTTTATTAAATTGCCACAGTGCACAAAGCACCCTCTCCTCCACTATACTCATACAAATCACAATAACAATTACAAATACAATCCTCCAACTCCCAGACGCGTTGCCACCCTTCCACCCAGCTCAGCTTGCCGTCTGGGAGCTCCAACAGTCCTTTTAAATACCCTGACCCGGAAGCGTTCCAATCCCCAGTCCATGTGACTCTCAATCATTTCCGGGTCAGGTACAAGTCCTTTCTTTTCACCCCGGAAGCTCGTCGCTCTTCCTCTGACACACTTCCGGGTTATAGGGCACAAATAAGTCTTCGGTCCCCCCTGCAGCTCCCTCTTGCGGCCCCTGTGGTATCCAGCAGGGTCTTGTATAAAAACTACATGTCCCACGACTCCCTGCTGGTCTTTGGGGCACCTCCATACTGCAGGGAGGGCTCCATCTGGCGGCCTGGGGGTATAGGCTGGGATGACAAGCCGGCCACATCTCACAATACGTTATAGCAATTGTGTGAAAACCAGGAGAGCAAAAGAGACAAAAGAAAGATGGATAAGGCTGAACTCTAATATAAAGAGAACAAAAAATGAAAATCCATACATTGCAAATCATCTCAAGCATGGCAGAACTATAATTTGTCAAGTTTGTTTCAGGGAAATTACTGAATACCACAGAAGAAATAAAAATGTTTCTCATTAGATTTGATTCAAAATAGTCTGAAATATCCTATTACTGTATGTGTCAGACTGTGTATGCCAGTTTGTTGTAAGCACCTCTCTGTAAATTCTATGTCTTGTGCACTCGAGACTATCTATCCATCATCAATTATGAAATCTGCTTATTCCAGTTTTTGGTGTCTTGGGGGCAAGAGAAAATATCTCATCAGCACTGGACACATGACAGGAACCCACCATAAATGAGGTTCTACTACTTGAGAGTGCATTAAGTCACAAAAAAAGTCAGCTTGATATCAATACTCCCTCATGGAGCGCAGCATCCTGGGCTCAAATCTTAGTCGTTGTTTTTATGAAGTTCTCACATTCTTGTTGTTTCTGTGCCAATATGAGTTTTCCTCACACCTTCTCAAATGGGTACTTAAAATTTTGTTTGACGTTTCTAAATTAACCCCATATTGGTACTTGTGGGCTTTAAAATAGAATAGTTCCATTTCCTATTTTGTGTCCAGTGCTGTCAGGATAACCTCCATTCTTCATGACCATGAATTTGGTTGGGTTTGAAAATATTATACAGTGGTACCTCTAGTCACGACCATAATTCGTTCCAAAACTCTGGA
Organism: Polypterus bichir lapradei; assembly: GCA_026402145.1. Lineage (NCBI taxonomy): Eukaryota > Metazoa > Chordata > Cladistia > Polypteriformes > Polypteridae > Polypterus > Polypterus bichir. The sequence continues at coordinate 44,398,062 of JANRMT010062837.1, read as the reverse complement.
CACGACCTGAATGTAATTTCCCCATAAGATTGTATGTAAATGCAATTAATCCATTCCAGACCGTACGAACTGTATGTAAATGTATATTTTTTTAAACACAAAAATAGTTAATTATACCATACAATGCACAGTGTAATAGTAAACTAAATGTAAAAACATTGAATAACACTGAGAAAACCTTGAACAACAGAGAAAACTAACATTGTAAGAGTTTGCACTAGACCCTTACGAACCGCTCACTGTAAACACTTTTTTATGAGTTTTAAGCACAGGGAAAAAAAATTAAATTCCACCTTTCTTGCAAAAATTTTCAAACCATCCTTTACTGGCTTTAAATTCCTCATCTTCGCCACTCGAAGACGTTTTTTTTTCAGCAAATCGACATGAGTTTTCCTGGCTTTCTCGCATATGATTGCCTCGCTAACGCTATCCTCTGCAAGGTGCTTCTCGTTCAAATACACTAGCAACAGTTTTTCCACCTCTTCCAGCACTTAAGGCCTCTGCCTGGTTAATATTATAACTCCTTTTGCAACATCAGCTGCTTTGTTAGGCCCTGTATACGCAAACAAAAGAAAACGGAGAACGGAGAATGGGAAATCATTGGCGCTTACGAACGCACGTAGGGAAACTGGGCGGCAGTGTTTCTGTTCACCGCCAGAGCATGTGGTCGTGAACAGATGTAAAATTTTGGCAAACTTTTAGATCGTAACCCAATTTGTACGTGTTCGGAAATGTTCATGACCAGAGGTTCTACTATATTGTGCTATCAAAGTGTCATAGTGTCATGGTCATTGTCTGGATGGAGTTTTCATGACCTACCTGGTTTTGCCAGTTTCTTCACACATACAAAATATGGATATGTTAGGTTAACTTGTGTCCCAAAATTGAAAAGTGTGGGTATCTGAGTGTATTCGAAAATAGACAGGTGTCTGCTCCTGTACTTAATTTATAATTACAACATCTTGAAGGCTTCTTGCTTTCTTTTATTAGACTTCATTCTGATCATGAAGTAAAATAATGTAAAAATAATAACCTTAACTAAGGAGATTGATTTAAATGCTCTAACTAAAGACAATGATTAATTTTTATGCCACAACAAAAATTATTACCCTTAAAAATGAGTCAAAAAAAGAGATGTCACTGCTCTGACATTAAAAGATGATTTTTAGAGCTAGCCAAATCTACAGTTAAGATAGGACTTTAGTACTGCTAAGAATGATGCATGAATATGTGGACTATACAGTGATGAGTAGATGGGTCATCAAATTGAATAATGAAGCCTACAGTGATGATCAGTTCACTGTTACACTGATACACATCATTGGGGTTTTAGAAAATGTTCAGATGAGAACTTTAAACTTCCAAATGGAGAACAGTTTCAAAATACAAACAGCATTTACACAGGCAGGACTTGTCTTTTGATGTGTTCAAGTGCTATGAGGGTTTTGGAATTTCCATTTGTAACATCTCATCTTCACTTTCCACGGTGTTCATGTGAATTTCAAGGGCGATTTTCTTAAGAGAAATCAAAGTCTCTTTTGATTTACTACTACATCTGTACAGAAAGCAATTAATGATGAGCTCCTTTTTTGTGAAATTGAAGATTAAAAAACAAGCATTTAAAGTCCATTGAATCAGTCCAGAAATGATCCAACCATCAAAATGTTATCTTAGGCTGACCTTTTTTTTTAACAATTAACTAAGGTGGAATGTCAGCATTACATCACAACTTAGAAAATTCAGGTTATTTTACACATCAAGTAAAATGTATTATTGTTTTACAAATGACTTAATAATTTACCTTGCCTCTTATATTAAATCACACACTTTAAAATATGATGGTCTTAAAAATAATTCAATTTATACTCGGATGTTTCCATCTGTCTGGTCTGTTTTTGATTATATACTTGAATTTTCCTCCAATCCCCATTACTTTGGGTTAGTGTTTGTCCAATTGTACATATTTTTAATTTAAATAACTCTTAATTGATCGTTGAAAAAGTACTTAAAACTGGTGGAAGTGGGATTTGGTTTTGGTTAAGTACCCATAATCTCAAAAATGTAGGGCTTACTTAAACAGCACAGCTTTTTGAATTTTTTTTTATTTTCAGTTTGACATCTTTCTCCTTTCTTAATTAATTAATGTCATAATGAAAATAGCTTATTATTGTTACAATATATACTACATGGTTAGACATTAAATTAAAGTGCTCCTTACAGGAAATATATACAGCAATATATACAATATAATATTTTAAAGAGAAGGCAATAGATTTATTTCAGTGTAAGGTTCTTAAATCAGCTTAAGTAATTTAAGCAAATTGTGCTTTAATTTAGTCCCCTTATCGTACACAACATTTGTAAGTAATCACTACTTGTCTTGTCTTTATCTGAACAAATTAAAAAAAAAAACAAAAGAGCAGTCAGTTATTATTAGATGAATAACTACCTTAAATTTCCCTACAAATTACTTTGTTGGGAATTGTATTAGCACAATTCACTGTAAATTAATGTGTGCAGCATCAATGTAAAAGGTTACAGATTTTGTGATAGCAATTACAGCTTAACTCCAAGCTCTTCACCAAGTCACAGAGGCAGCCAGATACTTGATCTCTCAGTGTAGTCCCAGTCGACGATGTTTCAGTTAATGCTGCAGCGTTACTCTAAAGAATCTGAAGAACAGATGCACCCACCAAATTCTGAACCTCAGCTTCTTTCCATCTGTTTCTCCTTCTCAGCCCTGTGTTACCAACAAGTCTGCCATTAAATATGCATGCTAGGCAATGACACGCAGTGTCCTCGCAGGATGCATTAAAAAATGCAGTTTGGCACCTTCAAGCTCAGTGCTCCGGTATAGGTGCACTGCTTGCACCACCTAAATTTTGGCCCTGCACACAGGAAGGACTGCTGGTGTTCCACTTATCCCTATGTTCTGGTATGATGGTTTCCCCTAAGACTCTGTGTATGTATAATTCTTTACTTTTCATTCCCTAAGATTTATAAAGTAATACTTTTTTTCACAGTCTTTATTGATTTAGCTGTTCTGTTAACCTTTCTCATTGCTAGGACTGACATTAATACATTACATCTGTTGGTCATTCAATAAGTGACAAGCTGAAGATAAAGATAATAGATACTCCTGTGACCCAGAGACATGTTAAGCTGTAATATGGGGGATGAATCATATAATAAAATAAATCAAAACAATATAAATGATAAACAGCATAGAATATTAATTTGAATACTGTGGCTGTTTCATGGCCTGACATTAATACAAACAGAGGCACTGTGGCCATCTTGGAGGGACGCCTCAGTCTTTGAAATGTCTTTTATCACAAGGCACTATTCATCCATTCATCCATTATCCAACCCACTATATCCTAACTACAGGGTCACGGGGGTCTGCTGGAGTCAATCCCAGCCAACACAGGGTGCAAGGCAGGAAACAAACCCCAGGCAGGGCTCCAGCCCATCGCAGCACAAGGCACTAATCATATGTAATTTTCTAATCTGCTTAATCCAGACCAGGGTCACGGGGGTCTGGGGCCTATCTCAGCTAGCATAGGTCACAAGACAGGAACAAAAGTTGGACTGGGTTCAAGTCCATTGCATGCTGAACACACACACACACCAAACACACACTAGGGCCAATTTAGCATTGCAGATGTATGTCTTTGGTGGGAGGAAACCCATGCAAGCACTAGGAGAGCATGCAAACTCCACGCAGCAGATTTCTAGGATGTGAGCCTTGTTCTTCTTATGAAGAGTCAGCAGCACTACCACTGAGCCATAATACAGCTCCAATCCCATAAGAGATAATACAAATTTATTTCTCCAAAGTTTATTTAAGAGATCTTATAATTGTTTGTGATGTAATTAAATACAGTGAAGTATGCATTCTGTTACACCGTTATACATTGAATAATATCATATTCTGTCCAATACTGGATGCTGAGATAATGCACTCTGTTTATGCATGCAATAATGTGATTTAATGTACCACTTGCCTTCATAATACCCTAAGTAGAAATGTTTAAAAATAAATCACTCTGTCTATAGATATCTTTTTAAAATTTCAGCCTTCAGGTCAGAATAATCTGATTGGTTATCCACCATTTATACAGCAAAATTTACAATGTTTGCTGTTTTCAAATAAAAAAGGTTAATGTTTATGTTTTTTTACATATGGAAATGGTACATTAAATGATAAGTTGTGCACAGCAAGCAGAACATGTTTTGTACAGTGATATTCAAAATTTTTCTAGAGTGAAAAGTGCTGTATTTGTTCTTAGTTACTCTGTGTACTTTAAAACCCCAAGGGAAATATTTCAAAAATGATGAAAAGCTTTTAAGATAAACATTGTCTGAAGCTTAAGAAATTGCCTGATTTTTTTTTGCAAGTTTCCATTTTTACTGAACCCCTTTATCTTCGATTTGCTAATAAAGTACATCTTTTTATTTATCCAAAGCAAGATGGAATGTGTTGTTACATAAATATTTTAACCACTGGAGCACTATCAGGTTAAGTAATTTGCCCCAGACCTTCAACTAGTAGCCTGATAGCTTCCAAGCTGCAGCTTTGGCCTGTTTGCACCACTGCCAGTCACTTTCAAACACTAACAGTTTTTTTTTTCAATAAAAAGTCATGGATATCTAACTACCTTGTTTGGAACAAATGGATTTTAAATAAGTATCCCCCTGAAGTCCTCATTATTGTGGAATGCAGAACAAGACTCTAGGTTCTTGCTTTATTGTAGGCACCAACTCAAAGAAATGTACCAGTCATTACTTCTTGTACCAGAGGTGAGTTTGGTGTTTTAATTACACATAGTAAAGTGCTACAAAATAGAATGTAATCAAGAACAAAGTGCAGATAAGAAGTAAACAGAAAGTGTTAGAATTGTAATTTAAAACAAATATGGGACTTACTGGATTCCACCTACAGTTAACTGGCAAAAAGAAGGAAATCACTGAGGACATGAGGAAAACAAATTATATTGAAAGTGGGTGCATCAACACGTGTGATTACTGAGATAGTCAAGGAGTTAACGTTTCATCATACTTAAAGCCATGTATAAAACTGCCAGCCAAGAGCAGTTGCTCACTGCACTAGCCATTATCTCTCAAAGAGGAGATCTCGGTGACTTTTTGAGATAAGCTATTGTTGAGCTGGGACTTGTATTTGGTAATAATAAAAACTGTTTAATTATAGTTTGTTTGAGTAGACAGACTGTTGCAGCTAATTTGATGTTAGCAATGCAGTTTGAGTAAAAGGCTTAATGAGCTAAAATGACTATGGAAAAATCAGGAAACTATTTGACTGTTCTGTTCCTGCATTAATTCAATATTTAATGAAAAACTAACAAACAACCTTTGATGATATAAATCAAATGTCAGGCTAATGTGGCAACAGGATGTTTCATAAATAATCAATCCAAAACATCAGTGAGAGGGGTTGGGTCACATAAACCCCTTATTACATCTAAAAAGGCAACTTTATGGGTAAAGTGTTGTAAAGAATTTAAAGAGTTGTGGGGCTTAATGCCTTATATTAGAATAATTTATGTAGCTAGTTCTTTTATTTCGTTAGTTACCTCTCCATACATTATATCTTTTTTCTGATAAACCCATTATATGAAAACATTATTTTATTTTCAACTCATTTTTGAGTGTTATAAAATAGGTTAAATACCACAGTGAAATTTCCATCTATGAAAATGGAAATGAATATGATTAATTTCTAATTTTCTTTCTGAAGCAAAAGTTAATAAGAGGTAGCTTTTTAAAGAAAATTAGCTGTTAATGCATTTAAAATGTGTCCTGAAGATTTTTTAATAAACTTGTTAGTTTATAGCCCCAAGCTTTCTTTAATGTTGAAAAAAATCAATTGAGCTAAGAAACTAATGAAAACCTTCAGATATTGCTATTGAAGTATTTGCAGTGTCTAGAAATGAAGCTATTATTTGAATCATTAGCTAATAATGTTAAAAATACTTTTTTTTCTCCACTTTAAATTGCTTTCTAATATTATTCATTGTTCAGAGCTTCTGTGTCTATTAGCCAGCCAGCCCTACATTTCCTAAAATTGCTTATTTGAGTACAGGATTGCAAGATGTCAGTGCCAATCTTGGCAGTCTCGGGCTGAAGGTGGTATCCCAGCCTATGTTCTTCATGGCAGGACACACATTATATATATTGTGATGGATGGACTGTTGTCCCTGCTGGGATGGACCCCATTCCTATATTTGGCCAGGAAGGTCAGGTAGGGATGTGTAACATTCCCCCTTCCGGTCAAGAGGCAGGCATTGAGGGGCACTGTGGCAGCTCGTGCACTGAGACTGACATCCGAGCACTCTTTGATGGGAAGTCAGCATAAGGGATGGACGGCCAGGGTGGAGAAGCATCCTTTCCTTTCCCAATCAGGATACTGCATCGCATGTGCAAGTCATTCTCCCATATTGTGGTGTGCCCCTATATGAATGCCCATTGGGCAGCATGTGGAACTGTCAGAATATGAATGCCCTGTTCCAGGGTGGGTGCACCTGACCAAGAATTGCTTCCTAGAGACAATGATTTGGGAAGCAGGAGCACTGCCAGGTCTAATTTGAAAGGGAGTCCTCGACTTTGCCCATATAGTTGGAGTTGGGAGGTGTGGAGGAGAAAGAAAAGAATAGGTTTTCGACTGGATTGGATTGTGCAGTGCTGTCTTGAGTCGAAAGTAGCCTTTGCAAAGATAGTCTAATGAAATTAATGATTTGAATCTGGCACTGTTTCACTGTGTCCTGTGTAGTTGTACCAAGGTGTTGGGGCCTAATTATGCCACATAGTGTCCAAGTATATACGACCCCAAATGAGAAAAAGTTGGGACTGTATGGAAAAATGCAAATAAAAAAAATGCGATTCTTAAATTTAATTTGACTTATGCATGCTGGAGGCGCAATGGTAGCACGGCTGCCTTGCAGTATGGAGATTATGGGTTCACGTCCTGGGTCCTCCCTGCAAGGAGAGCACTTTGAGTAGTGAGAAAAGGACTATAAAGCTGTAAAGAGGTTTCATGTTTTGTTTGGTCAACTTAATTTAATTTGTTTATACACATTCATTCCTGAATTTCAAACCTGCAACAAAAAAAGTCGAGCCAGTAAAGCATTCACCACTTTGTAATGTCGCCACTCCTTCTCACAACACTTAAAAGACATTTTTGCACTGAGGATACCAAGCAAGGAAGCGTTTCAGGTGTTAGTTCTTCAGCCATTCTTCCTTCAAACACATCTTAAGGTGTGCAACAGTACAGGGTCATCATTGTTGCATTTTTTGTTTCAAAATTCTTCAGACAGTCTCTGTTGGGGACAGGTCAGGACTGCAGGCAGGCCAGTCTGATGCCTGCACTGTCTTCTTCTGTAGCCATGATTTATAATGTATGCAGAATGTGTCTTGTTGAAAAATGCATGGATGTCGCTGATGTTGTCTTGAAGGCAGCACATGTTGCTCTAAAATCTCAATATACTTTTCTGCATTAATTCTGCCATCACAGAAGTATAAATCACTCTTGCCAAAGGCACTGACACAACCCAGTGCCATGACAGACCCTGGCTTTTGGACTTGTTACTGACAGTTGCTAACAGTCTGGATGGTCCTTTTCATCTTTGGTCCAGAACAGACTGCATCAATTTCTTCCAAAAAAGATCTAAAATACTGATTTGTCTGACCACAGTACACATTTCCATCCCAGATGCCTGAGCCCAGAGAAGTCAGTGTCACTTCTGGACATGGTTAACATAAGGCTTCTTTTTTGCACAGTACAGTTTTAAGTGGTATTTGTGAATGTTCTTGACAAAGGTTTGCCAAATTAGTCTCTTGCCTATGTGGTTATATCAGCTATTGATGAGTGACAGTTCTTGAAGCAGTTCTGTCTGAGGGCTCTGAGATCACTGGTGTTCACCTTATGCTTGCACCCTTGCCCTTTACACACTGAAATTCCTCCAGAATCTTGGAATAATTTAATGACATTATGCACTGTAGAGGGAGGGAGAAATAGATATGCAAATCCCTTCCAATCTTTCTTGGAGGAAAATTGTTTTTAAACATTTTAATAATTTTTTCACACATTTGTTGACAAACTGGGGACCATCTGCCCATCTTTGCTCCTCAAAGACTCTGCCTTTCATGGATACTGCTTTTGTACCAAATCATGCTTACAATCACATGTTGACATCACCCGTTTGAAATCACATCATTATTTATTTTACCTCATCACTGTCCCTTATTTGCCCCCGTCCTGATTTTTTATGGAATGTGTTGCAGGCCTGAAATGCAGGAATGGATGTTCATACTGTCTGCAGTGAAATAAAAATCAAAGTAAATTTAAGAAATCTGTTTTTTTTTCTGTCATCCACTTACTACAGTATCTTCTAATCCTTCTTAGAAGATGGGAGTCTTTCCCATCATTAGTGTTCACCATTTTATAAATGCATGTAACACATACAGTGATGCCTAAGAATTATTGTTGTTAAGTTAGTTGATGCCTAACATAGCTACTGTTCAAATCCTAACCCTAGTGTCTTTGTGCAGTTTGAATACTTTCTCTGTTCATGTCACTTTTTTTTGAATACTTTGCTTTATTTCATGTAAGGAGACTGTCAAGATTTTTCTCCAGACTCTGTCTTCTGCAATGATCAGTTAATCAAGTCTAAATTGAGCTGATATGAGGCAGTAACATTGTAATCTGTTACAGATTTACTTGTTCCTGCTTTTCACCTGATGATTGTGGAATTGGCTCTAACTGTGGCCAAATTCAACTTAATCCATTAAAATGTGTTTCATTATTAAGTAAATGAAGCTAAATACATTCAGATTAAGTTTAATATTTAAGCACTGGTACTCCCTGAAATAACCCTTCTACGGTTCAAACTTGGTCTAATCCCTGGAAACCAGCATAGCCATTGTTCTGCTTACTGCAGTCAAATTCCATTTTACCAACAGCATGGCAAGAGAAGAATAGATTGAATAATATTGTTAAAATAAGTATAGATTGAAAATGCCACATGTTAAATAATGCAGTATGACATCTGATATACACTGTAAGTTGAAAGAAAACTAATATACTTAAATCTTACCAGGCTTGAGAATGCATTTGACAATGGCTACTAACTATAGAATTCCTGTCTATGTGATTTTTTTTTTCTGGAGGTCTTCTGTTGCCGAGATACAGTCAGTTTTGTTGTTCCCCTGAGCATTGTATCTTTTCTTGCAGTCTTTTGAATTTCTTGTACTAGAATTATGTACTGGAGGAAAAAAACATGGAATAATTAGTTCAGAGACACTAAGTATACATTTAAGTGAAATGGGTAAATCATGCCCATTGTGCTTTTCTGTATTTACAGTACACCTGTTTATGTAAGAGACACTTAACATCTTACAAATCATAAGTGAACTCACCCGACATAAGTGAATTCCACCCACATATCCAATTCAGAGTCACAGGGGGTTTAACCGTAAGGCAGAAACTGACCCTGGATTGGGCACCAGTTCATTGCAGAGGTTCTACAGTATGTTGAAGGTATTCTAATTATGTTGAATGGTAAAGCACTGTATCTCACACAGTGAAAACAGAATTTAAAAATGCATTCATTTCACAAATACAACTTTCTTTTAAAAAATTATAAAAAATGGCCTCACAATTCCAGCATCTTAGGTTTAAATCCTATGCACGGTCATTTTTTTGTGCATGTGAATTCTGGATTCTCCCAACATCTTGTATGTGTTTTATAAGTAGATACTTGGGTTTCCTTCTATACTTGTTAAGTTAACTGCCAATTCTAAATTCTAAATTGGACCCATGTGGATTCCTTGTCTGAGTCTGTTGCTTACCTTGCACCCAGTGCTGCTGGGATAGACTCAAGGGTTAATCTGGTTTGATTATATTATTTTATTTATATATATCAAAATAATGCTGTTCCTGATGGAGATGTGTTTAGTGAGTATTTAATGCACCTGATAGCCTCAAACAATGTTTTTTCCAATCATTTTTAAGTAAGTGAAATATTGAATTCCTGTTTGTTACAATGAATAACAGTTATTGTCTACAGCGTTATCAAGGATCAGAAAAAATTAGAGCAAATGGCTAATATAACAAGACATTTTGACGTGCGTGAATTAAATTAAGCCATAAAGACTTTCTTGTATACATTGTTTCAGACAGTATCCTATACTGTATATTAAAAAGCAATTTAACTCTTATTGGTGGTTTAGGTTTTTCTTTTTTACAGAGAGCCACAGTGTTTAAACGTTTGGCTACAGTTTGGAGCACCTTTTCTGTAGTTTAAATGGAAATTAAATAATTTCATGTCATGTTCATGAGGTTCCCCAACATTTAAAGGTGGTTAGGTGGTTATAAATGTGTTCAGTATTGGGCAGAATGGTGTGACGGTAACTGCTGTCACTCATTTCCTGGAGACTGGGTTCAAATCTCAACCTGTTCAAAGTCTTTGTGGTGTATGAATATTTTAACCTTGTTTGCATTAGATTTCCGGTTTTCTTATCACATCCTAAAGAGAGATGTCTTAAGTGAATTGTCCTTTGTAATTTGGTCTTGTTTAAGTGAATGTGTCCTGTAATGGATTAATAAAATAATTTTTCTTGTGTTTTGAGTGCTGTTGCTGGGATAGATTTCAGCTCCATATAACCCTAGAATAGTATTAAGCAGCGCTGGTAAATGAATGAATGGATAGATGAGTGTGTGTGTGTGTGTGTGTGCATCGAGTGTTGGCTCCTGCTTTATACACATCACTGCTGGGTTAGGTTCTGATTCTCAGTGACACTGCACTGCATTACTGGGTTAAGAAATTGAGTGGATTAAAGTTACTTCCAATATTTCCACTTAACACTCACAGAAAACATGGCTTCTGTGCAAATTATATAAATATTATACTCAAAATAAACATTTCACATTACTGAGAATTTAACTTATCAATGAAGATTTAATGGGACAATTGACTTAGATAAAGAAAACATTGCTGTTGTCCAGGCTAGAAAAGAAACAGAATTATAAGTAGCCTTTTTATATGTACAGCCATCTCAGGAGGTTTAGCAGTGATAAGCAGAGAATACAATTATAAATGTGAAAAGTGGAGACAGTGCTGTTAAACAAAGGGTGAATGTGGCCAGAGGGAGGATCAAAGGGAAAAAAACAGAAATAAGAAGACAAAAAGGCAAGGGCCTTAGTAGAATTATTAAGGCTATTACAGGCTATTCATTTATTATTCCTGACTGTCCCTAAGGTGGAAATGCTTTTCATTTAAAGATCACTCCCTCCCTTTTGGCAATCAAAAATGACTTAGTGGAGCATTTCCTAGATTAATTATACCGCTATCAAAAAAGCTCAGTTTTTCAAACCCTCCCGTTATCTTTTTGTACAGATTTCCTCAAGTGTTGTGCTTTGAGAAAATAATTAATAACAATTAGGTCTGGATTTATTGGTTCCTTCCAAAAATCCAGACAAAATCTGATTAGATTTACTCTAATTATCATCATACAAAACATACTGCATATCAATTTATTTTTCCGCACTCAGTAATAAGGCAGTAGATTATCTTTTCTGACACAATTTTGTAAATTTCTTACTCAGTGTTATTTCTCACAGCATCACAGCACAATCACATCATTTTATAAAGTTCTAGTATTGTTAAAATATAATGCAAACCACTTTTCCATTTAAACCAACTAAATTGAACATACGTATGCAAGTATGTGTCAAAGTAAATTAAACAAAATATTCTCTATGTCTGTAGAAAAACATATAATGTATTTAGGACAAAAAAGCTAGTCTAACACTATATGCAACTCTAACACAATGTATACTTTGTATTCATATATAGCAACAACTTTTAACCTCCATATTCCTGGTGCTTTTTGGTAACCTTAAGCATCTACAAAAACAAATTCTTGAAATTCATTATTAATGCAAAAGACCTCTCACGCTGTGGTCTGGAATACTCAGGGGTGAACCCTTCAAAAAATAGCAGACTACACCAAAAAATAGAAAAAAAGGCAAGTACGTTAATACAATTTAAAAGGAACTGGCAGAATTGCCATGGTACAAGCCAGGTAGCAAGCTAATAATAATAATCCATCCATCCATTATCCAGCCCGCTATATCCTAACTATAGGGTCATGGGGGTCTGCTGGAGCCAATCCCAGCCAACACAGGGTGCAAGGCAGGAAACAAACCCGGGCAGGGCACCAGCCCACCGCAGATAATAATAATAATAATAATAATAATAATAATAATACATTTTATTTAATAGGCACCTGTCGTGACGCTCAAGGTCCCCTTACAATGATGTTAAACATCAATAAAAACATATAAAAACAAAGAAGACAATAATAGCAATAAGGTACAGAGGTAGTAGCAAACATCAAAGATAACAGGCAGTAACAGTGTTAAATTCATAATTGGTATGCCGGTTTGAACAGATAAGTTTTGAGGGCAGTTTGTTGAGAATAGTTTAGTGGATTTAGAACAGGTTATTATCCTAGCGGCATCATTTCGAATAAGTTGTAAGTGATGGATAAGTTTTTGTGGGATGCCACATAGAATAGCAATACAGTAATTTATACGTGAAGTGACTAGACCATTAACCAATACCTCACTACTGTGTTGCATAAGAACGGGAAGAATTCTAGAAATATTTTGGAGATGGAAGAAGGCAGTCCGAGAAACATTACTTATATGGGAAGAAAAAGAGAGGGTACTGTCTAGAATGACACCCAGACTCTTAACCTGGGAAGAGATGTTAGTGTTAATTGTGTTCGTTGTTACTCCCATTGGAGGTGCAGCCTCCTGCTCACTCTGGACTTCCTCTCTTTTGTTTTTGACTCGTCTTCTCCACTTCTTGGTTCAGCATTGACTCTGTGCTGACTTGCTCTTTTCTTTTACATTGCAGTTAAATTTAGTGACATAAAAATATATGAGGGCTTGAGTCTTATGTCTGATTACATGAAGCTATACTTAGTTATTTTGGAAATTAAAAAGGCTTGTTGTTGCATTTCACTTTTAGCTGTTTCAAGAGATCCCTTCTGATGTATCTGATGATCTATTGTTTTCTGTTTTTACTTTGTAATTAACTGTTCACCTTTCAAAAGGATGTTACATACTGTATTGATGTTAAGCTAAAGTTATAAAAAGAAAGCAGATGGCCCTCAGTTTCAGACACTCACTTTCTGTGATTCTGGCCAAGGTCATCCCTAGAAGGGTGCGGGGCTCTGAGCAACTCAACCAGAGCAGGGTCTCCTCCGCCCCCCCATTATTAAAATATATGTGAAATAAAAAATCATAAAAGAGAAGAGCTTAAATGTGTAAATTTTGCTTTCAGATAGGCCTACATTTGTGTAATTGAAATCTTGGGGAATTGACACTTTTTCTGTATTTTTTTTTCAAAAAGAATGACTCTTTTTGGTCATGAAACACATGATGAAATGCTATCAGCACATTATGAGTCATTCAAATGTCAGTATCACAGTTTCATAAAACTAAGTTTATTTGTGGAAATCAGAACAGATTTTTTTTTCTTCAATGTTATTTTCTGACTTTTACTGCAGTGAATTCTCCTGTCAATCCTCATAATCTAAACTTTATTTTAATTGCTTTTCAATTGAGATCATAAACAGTCCATTTAACCTCTCTTGAAATATAGTTCTTCTTTAGAAAAATGAAACACAAAAGTCTCTGATCCAGTGAGATTTAACCATTTAGTGTGCCTGTTAAACATTGTAGCTCCTTCCTTCCAGTACCAAGTATGTAAGATTGGGCCTGTTTGCGAATGCTCATGTGTTGAGCCGGGCAAAAATTAATTTAAAATAAAATGTGGAATTTTATCTTTTTAGCTATGGATCATGTTAGTGACACATATCTATGTACAGTATATCTTTTAAAATATTGAGTCTACTAACTTGTGCCTTTCCAAAAATTAGGCTAAAGAAACAATGAAAGAGAGGACAGCAAAAACACTAAACTACTCGTATTTTGAATTTCTACCAAATTTAACCCGCTTATTCCATGATTTAATGGTCACACAGTACATGTTCCGCAAGCATGAAAAACAAAGCAGGCATGCTCATGTTAAGTGGGTGTACAACAAAAACAATTTATTTCTTGTATAGCCTAAAATAACAAAAGGAATGCCTCAATGGGCTTTAACAGACCCTGTTTTTGACAGCCCCCCCAACCTCAATTCCCTAAGAAGACAAGAACCCCGAAAGAAAAACAAAACGCCTTGTAGTCAAAAAAATGGAAGAAATCTTGTGAAAGACAGTTCAGAGGGAGTCCCCCTTCACTTAGGTTAGGTGTGCAATGGGTGTTAAAAAATGTGGTAACTACAACACATACAACAGAACACAAGTAATGCTCTCCAGAGAACTAGTTGGCCAACCTATCATTGCCACCTCAGAATACAACACAATAGTACAAACTACACTTTGTTCTTGCACAATGCTCCTCAAAAAGTGAAGGTAAAGAAATACATACCTCGAACAATGATCTTACTTCACAAATACAAGCAACAGACATATAGGTAAACAGCCCTGTTAACAAGTAAACCTCTCTTAATAATATGCTGATGGATGCTTTGATTTTTTTTTTAACCCGGGGGTATTTAGAAAAGTTGCAGTATATCCCCTGGGAAGTCGTTAAAGGCAGAATTTTACAAACTGAATTTTAATGATGTTCAGAAAAGTGGAGTAAGTACGGGGCCCCCTGGGTCCCAACCAAGCACAGGTCCAGGGCAGTTATCTCATTTACCCTACCCAGGAGATAAGCCAGATGGCAGTCCAGGAGCCATCAGTGACCCTGTATGGGTTATTATATACTTTCTGGTTTAAACATCAATACCAGAGTTCAAATGGGAAAATCCCTTACAATAAGTCATTTTGGATGGATGCTGCCTTGCAGCAGCTATTCCCGGGGTGCTGCTGAAGAAGCAAATTGAGAAACCTGATTTTTGCATCATGGCTTTTTTATTTATTTATTTATTTTTTGACTCTCAAGAGCATGATCTGTTACTGTTCTGTTCTGCTCAAGCACTGGAATTTTAAAATCCTTGAGGAAAAGTGTAATTAAAGTACATATAATCTAAACAGTTTACTTAATTATATCCTTTGTTTAACTTTTACATAAGTTCAAGGAACCTAGTGTCATGAGCCCTGTCCATTAAGTAGAAGTGAAAATTATGGGGATTTTAGGAGAAGAGGAGTGTGTGCGTGTTGTCATTCAAACATTTAGCATTATGAGATCAGTTAGCTACTGGTTAACCCTGTGCACAATATTATCCTTTTATCTGTTGCTTTTCCTCTCCTATTACTTCTGTTTATCTGTATTCTGAAATGTATATAGTAAGTGGAAAACATTTTTTTGGAAGCAATTATATAGTATCCTAAAAAAAATATTAAGAATCATGAATAAGGCATAGATAGTTTACAGTTTACTGAACCAGAAAATAAAACTTTCCACATTAGCTGCCAAACACCTTGTATGTATTTTGGGTTCAGAAATGGACAGATTGAAAATTGTGTCATTTGAACACATCCTATATATCTTTAGAAGTGTACTTTCTGCACAATTGTTTGAACATACAATCTTCAAGTCTGAATAAACCAATGTCATGCAAATATTTTTTACTAATAAAGTGGTCTTTTCCAAATCAATGCAGTATTTCTTTAGAAATACTTGAACTGAGCACACTTTTCTATAATAGAAGCAATTGGATCAAATGGAATTTCTAAGATCCTGGAAGATTCGTGTGAAAGAAATAATGGTGACAAAAAAACTCATACATTTTAAACATTTGATATGAGCTTCTTTCAGCCTTCATATATATCAATCAATTTCTCCATTCTTTTCCCAGATATATTTTTGTTTTATAACAAATTCAAAAACAATAAGTAGATATAAACACTACAAAAATGTCTTATATGAAAATATTTAGAAAAATGTTATTTAGCAGCATCTATATTTTATGACGTAATATGATTTCTTAATGAGTAAGGTGTTGTGCACAAAGTGCAAGGCTTCTGATGTTCATAAAGGGTTTCTTCTTTGTATAGTTATTCCCATTTTATACATTTTCCCCTTCAAGGTATTTTGACTATCACCTTCAAAATAAACCCATCGGTTTTTGCAATTCTTAAAGTTATCCTTGTCAGTATTTTAACCCATTTTCTTTCCCTCTCTAAGACTTTATTTTTGTTCTGTGACAAGGAAAGCACATAACCTATTACCAAACATACACACTATGTTTCCACATTTCCCCAAAGGATGGTGCGTCACATATGCATGTATTCATACTGTATATTCAAGTCTGGCAACTTTTTAGTGATTTTTATCTGCATTAACAAAACAAACTGCAATGATGTAGCTAGATTCATTTTGCTATATGACAGGTCAAACTTAAATGTAGGCAGTACAAAAAGAGAAGAGGATCAGAGTTTTAACTTGAACCCTGTCAAGTTGACTGCTGATGCGGGCACACTGCCAGCCCCTAGTGGATAAAGGATTACAGTACTGCTTACCTATGGGTGGGTGTGCAGCCACATTTACTGTATTTGTGGAAGTGACTGAACTGCTTTTTCATAGAGTGACATGAAGACTCCTGTATCCCTGGTAATTAGCAGGATTTTTAAATACTTGGGACCAAATCTCCAAAACAGGATGGTTGGATACCCGTCAATACATGCAAACATTCAACATGCAGGTCAAATAATATGGCTAAAGAACCAGACAGATGTCTAAAAGTAGCCTTTCATAGTTAAATTCCCTACCTATTTGTTAATATATATTTAAAGGTAGCTTTCAGGATTCAAAGTATATAGAACTTGTTTTGTTTTTTAGATGCAATTCTATACAAATGAAATAATACTATGTTCATTCAGTATATCTAAGCATTGTTTTAGTGTTATAACTATTTTACATTATAGCAATCGACAAAGCCACCTAAGTGAATTTTTTACACAAAACGCATAGAACAATTATTTATTTCAGTATATTAACATGTTCTATCCACATTTAGGTTTGTTTTAATGTAATACACAGAAAATGAGATGTGATTAAAAAAAAAACAAATTCTGAAACTATCCATCCATCCATTATCCAACTCACTACATCCTAACTACAGGATCATGGGGGTCTGCTGGAGCCAATCACAGCCAACACAGGGCAGGAAACAAACCCCAGGCAGTGCGCCAGCCCACTGCAGGGTGCACACACACACCCACACTAGGGACAATTTAGGATTGCCAATGCACCTAACCTGAATGTCTTTGGACTGTGGGAGGAAACCGGAGTACCAGGAGAAAACCCATGCAGACACTGGGAGAACATGCAAACTCCACGCAGGGAGGACCCGGGAAGCGAACCCAGGTCTCCTAACTGCAAGGTAGCAGTGCTACCCACTGTGCCACTGCGCCACCCATTCTGAAATCATGTTTCTTCTAATGCAAAACAATAAACTAAACCATAGTCAAAGTTCAAAATGCAAGGTTCTTTACACAGAGACTCAAAATGAAATACAAATTCTCTTTGTAATTATTCCACAAACTCAGATAAACTGGAAATGCTCAAGAACGACTTTTATTTTATCATGCTCAAGGTGTCATGCGCTGCACACTTTGGATTATTTTAACCTAATGACACTATATCAACCTCTACCATAATATATTCAAAATAACAGTGTGTATTGAAATGCATGGGAAGACACAAAAATATTTTAAAATACCTAAAATGATGTACTGTACATTAAATGAATATGTTCAAAATAATTTGCTGCCCTCAAAAACCCATATTACCAAAAAAATATTCTAGAGATAAAGGGCAAGGCTCAAGAATTACCATACTATGATAAAAAGCTAACCCATCTAATAGATATATTATACGGGATTTATAAAAAGGAGTTATTGAATCAATAAGCCTGACTTGATAATGTTTATATGAAAATAGCAAATATTGCTGTGACAGGTAATTAGATATTATAACTGTAAGAGGCGGTGCAGATGCTGTGACAGGAGTTCAATGAATCTATTACCTGGAAACTCATCTAAATCTTGTTCTACACCCATGCTTTATTTGTCACTGATCATTTCTTGCATACATTAAATGCTTTTTTTTGTTCAAAAGTGTAACAAAATGATAATCTTAATTGTTTGTCTTGTCTTCAGGAATATCTTTTTTAATGGAATGACTTTGCTTTATCATATTAGCAAACAAAATGATGTTGTTTATCTATTTCTTTTATTCTGTCTCAGTGAAGTAAATTTTCCAAGCAGCAAAACAGAAAGTAATCATGACAAAGAAAGAATGTATCTGTTAATGTGTCAACGTTATGCTTGTGTTTATATTGTTCTTTTTCTTTTCTATGGTAAAATGGTAATTATTGTATAGCATGCTGAGCTCATGAGTGGAAGTGCAGCTAGCACCTTGCCATCTGAAAGAATTTTTCAAAAATTTCTGCCTGAGAGGAGAACACCATAATAAGGTCTTATTATCCAATAAATAAAGGAAGGACATTTTTCAGTAGAACTTGACATATAACTTCCCAGATGTGACAGAATTTGTGTCAAATTTAAACATTTCTTTACTCAAAAACCGATGCCAAAATAGCAAAAAAGCATAGGTGGACACTGTGATTTTTCCGTCTCAGCTTTACCTGCAAAATATTTCATTTTAATAACACAAAGAAATAAATAGTTACAGCATTGGCACCACGGGTATCCTTCCTACTTCCAGAACCTATCCAGGCAGGAATGCCCAAACTATAAATAATATATAAATTTAAAATTTATATAAAATAAAATACAATATTTATATAAATTATAAATAATTTATCAGACATGTATCAAGCATGGGCATGTTATATAACATTGTAAATGTCTCAGTCATGGCTATAAAATGGTAAAAAGCCTTGCAATGGCACAACCCAGAAACGACAGCTCCCTAATCTACTTTGCTCACACGCTATTTTAAGGCGAATATCTCACAAACACTTTATTGCACAGTATCGTGCTTGGGCTTGATTTATTCAATAAAACCTACTGTAAATTTTGATATATAACATGTCTATATTCGCTTTTGCTTTGTGAAGTTACATGCGACAATGCACAAACATTCCATCTCGCGGGAACTTGCTTATGCAAGTCTGGGCGGCAGATTTTGTTCAAACATGGCTGCATTGGGTGTTATTGGAAAAATCAGAGTTTCAGCTATTCTGTGGTGTAAAGTATGAGATTGAATGACTCACTGAGCAAGAGCTCCCCACCACCAGAAATGCCAGATGG
Organism: Polypterus bichir lapradei; assembly: GCA_026402145.1. Taxonomy (NCBI): domain Eukaryota; kingdom Metazoa; phylum Chordata; class Cladistia; order Polypteriformes; family Polypteridae; genus Polypterus; species Polypterus bichir. The sequence continues at coordinate 44,378,745 of JANRMT010062837.1, read as the reverse complement.
TAGGTACGAGTTATTTCTGCCATATCGTTACATTTTGTCGGTTTACTTGGCACTGCATTACACACAGACACGTGCAAACCCTCATTTTCATCAGGAGAATCTGCTGTAAGTACTGATATATTGCTTGTATATGTTTGCTGCTGCTTTGTGGAATGATATGGGCAAACGTGACGGTTTTTTGGGGTTTTTGGCCCGTGGTGGCCATTTGCTTGGTCAAAGTGACAGTTGAAAGCATCATTTGAAATCTACTCGTTGAGACCTTTTGATTGACGTATAACACTTGGGTATTCCTTGGTCAGAAAAATTATTAGCTGGTTTTAATTTTTGTTCATTATCATGTATGACGCACTACGAGTGTGTAGTAGACACCCATGGCTTTCAAATGAGGTATTGTTTGTGTCGGTGTGTGGCATAGTTCGTCTGTATGATGCAGTGCAAAATGTCAGTCAGTCATTATCCAACCCGCTCTATCCTAACACAAGGTTATGGTGGTCTGCTGGAGCCAATATCAGCCAGCACAGGGCGCAAGACAGGAACAAATCCTGGGCAGGGTGCCAGCCCACCGCAGGGCACACACCAAGCACACACTAGGAACAATTTAGGATCGCCAATGCACCTAACCTGTATGTCTTAGGACTGTGGGAGGAAACCCATGCAGAAACGGGGTGAACATGCAAACTCCACGCAGGGAGGACCCAGGAAGTGAACCCAGGTCTCCTTACTGAGAGGCAGCAGCGCTACCACTGTGTCACCCAGTACAAGATGTTTTAAAACATTTTTTAATCCTTCTCTGGCGTTTATGGTTTAAAAGATAACATCAAGCTGAATTGATGTTGTCCCTCAAGGGTCATTAGAAAAATTACAAGGGTGGTTGATCCCAACTCTAACACTGTCAAGCTTAGACCTCCATTTTAATTAGGGTATTTAGTATTTTTATGTTACAAGTTAGGACAATTTTTTTTTTTGTCTTTCAACATCAGGGAATTTTTAAACATGATGTCTTGCGTTAATATTTGAGCTTCAACTAAACAGAATTTTATTATTGTTGTTTTTGAGTTTAACATTTTGCCATTTTTGCTTAATTATAAACTCTGACGTTTAGTGGCTGTGCAGTCAGAACAAGATGCACCATTGCTGGAGTCTGGCTTCCAGAAGGCACAATGAGGCATGACATGGATTTCTCATATGATACTGGATATACAGACTAAGAATCTGTAGGGTACAGGATATGTAGATCTGAAAAATACCTCCTTGGAGACTTGCAATTACTGAAGTTGAACAGAACCTTACCAATGTGCGATGTTTTCCCACCTGGACTAAGTGTCAGACAGAAATAAAGAAAATAGTAACTTTGTGAGCTTTTCCATTGTCTTAAGTATTCTTCCTTCCCAATTCAGTTTTGGTTTATTTTAATTTTTTTTGTATAGTGCTGTTCACTGAGTGCAGGTGCAGAGCACTGCCAATCATTATATTATTATTTTTTTCTTAAAAATGATTGATAGAATGGGTTTTAAATGAAGGAATGTAACTCTTCTCATCAAATTATTTTTGAATATACTTCTTACAAAATATACATTATAAAAACATAGTACTGTATACTTTGTTGAGCCCTTTTTATAGTAAATCATACAAATAAATAACATCAAATGATGTGATCGTCTTTTGTATTCATTATTACTTGGGCCTTTATATTTAATACTAGGGGGCAAGCCCCCCTGGCGCCTTCGGCACCCAACCCCAAGTTGCGGCCAGTCCGTCACTCGCATTGTGAAAAGGGGAGCTGGATGCTCCTCCGAAACCCCCTCTTAAACGGTGATACAATGGGAAACAAATAGTTTTTTTTTTTTTGTACCTCCTCTTTGCTCTGGCTACTGCTGCCACTGCATGATCTGCATCTTGCGTAGCACTTCGAACATTTTAAAAGCCTGTACAGCAGCTGTCCTACTCTTTGTCTTTTATTTCCAGCCATGGGAGTGGTTAAATCTCTTGGCATTCTTGGTTAAGTGTCGTCTTACAGGACGCGAGTTCTTGATATTTTTTAGTTTAGAATTTAAAAATGGAATAAGAATCTGAAAATCTAACAACATCACATTAAAGTTTGATAAATTCTGAACAAAATGATACCAAACATATATATGTAGGTTTTAAAATAAGCCTGATTTAAAGTGTGACAAAAACATGACATAAAAATGTGACATAAAATTGTTGCACAAAATCATTGTACTTTTAAGCTTAGGATTTTATATATATATAGAGTAGATTACCTATTAAATGAATTAAGAGTGTAATATTGCACTGCAACCCTGTCCAGGGCTGTTTCTTGCCTGACATGCATTGCTGTTGTTGCTCCGGCATCCTATATCCCCATATACTGTATTACAGAAAGTAGGTTTTCAGTATCATAACAAGGAATGTGTTAAGTTAGTCTGCTGAGTTTTAACTGCTATAATAGCAATTTGTAGACTTGGTAAATTTCTAAATAAAACTAAATCTTTATTAAATGCAAACTAAATGAAACTGACAATACATACTGCATTAATAATGAAAGAAACTCTAAATGTCAAGTGACCATTAGAATATTTGGTGCCCCGAGGACAACGTTTCCAGTACTTTTTGTGGGCTGTGGGTGGAAAAAACATTTTGTGTGCAACAATGTAAATATTTGTGCACAGTGCACTAAAGCCAAATGTAAAGCCTGTAACCTCAAACATAATCTGGTGCACATGCTACTGTATTTTATAGAGCAAATTGCAACATCATGTACTTTCAGACAGCCAGTGTCACTTAGCATTACTAATTTTCTTATTTTTGCAACCTGATGTTAATGCAAATTATACCTTATTTTAAACTAAACTACATTATACTACTCTTAAGTATTGTAATAGTAGAGAGTAGGCATGTAATTAGCAAGTATGCTTCAAAATAGCTATCAAAGTTTAAACAGATATATTAAAATGTGTGTTAAAGTGATTTATATGTAATTATGTGCATAACATTTGCTTAAACAAAGCACAAGTACCTCCAAATAAATATCAGGTTCCTATTATGCTAGAGTGTCAATTACAATTTCGAAATACAAATAAGTACAGGCTAATTAGGCATTTTGCAACATGCTATTCACACTAAAATTACAGGAAAAAGAAGAGTTTCAGTTTACATATTGATAGATGCATCCATACATTCTCAAACCTGCATAATCAAGTTTAGAGTCATAAGGCCACAGCACTGGAAACAAAGCAGGAAACAGACATGGACAGAGTGGCATTCCACCCTTGCACACACCTCACATAGGAAACAATTTGGAATCTGGAGATGTGGGAGGAAGCCCCACACATACCAGGTAAACACAAAAACTTCTGTCATGAAATGTCTAGGTACAGGAATGATAACCCAAGATGCTGTGTTATTTGGAGGGCAGTGCTACAATCTTCACCACTGTAATCGCCACACAGATGTGTCAGTCAGGTCAGGTTGGGAGCATGCACTGGTACAGCGCATTGCTGAACCCCACACATGACGAAACAGCTTGGCAACCCCCCAGTCAGACACGCGGTCCAGTCCCACACTCCAGAAATTACCATCTATCTTCCGCAGTCTGGTGTTATGTGGGCACCCCCTTGGCCTGGTCCAGTCGCTTGGGTCTTCTATAATGAGGATCCTGCGAGTCAGATCACCTTTCCAGGAATTGTGCCTCATGGCCATAGTGCCGTAACTGACGCTCACTCACGATCTAGGTAATGTGCCTCATTTGGGACTCCATGAGCAACCGCTCATTCGACACAAAGTCAAACCAGCATTACCCAAGGATTCTCCAAAGAGACACAGTACTGAAGGAGTCCAGTCTTCATCTCAGGTCACTGGATAGCATCCATGTCTTGCAACCATTTAGCAAAACAGGAAGCACCAGGACTCTTAAAGACTTGGACCTTTGTCCTTTTGCAGAGATATCGGTTCACCCACACACTCCTTTCCAGCAACCTCATGACCCCCGTGTTCTCCCAATCCATCTACTGACATCTTAGGAAGAGTCACCAGAGACATGGATGTCATTGCCGAGGTAAGTAAACCTCTCGACAAGGTCAACACTCTCGCCACAGACAGACACACTGCTGATGGCTGTGTCAAAGAGATCATTAAAGGCCTGGATTTTGATTTTCATCCAGGACACTTGTAAGCCCAGACACTCAGATTCCTCACTCAGTCTCTCAAGAGCCCCAATCAGAGCATTCATTAACTCCACGAACATCACAGGATCGTCTGCAAAGTCAAGATCAGTGAATCTCTTTTTACCGACAGATGCCCTACCCTACAGAGGTGAATAATGAAAAAATAAATAAATACAATAAGCCCCTATAACTGTTGTAGTGGGTTAAAACATAAAAAAAAAATACCTAACAATTGACATTAGAGGTGTCAGGCCTAAAGGTCTAAACTGTAGGTCTTTCTTTGAAAAACTGCAGATGGTTTCATCTGTTCTAGTCATCATGGAGTAACGGTTCTAACACTAACATGCAAGGAACAAAACCTTTAACAATTTCTACTGATGGCTGATCCAACCTTCCTTGTAGGTCAGATTTTGAAACTGGTGATTATCACAACACATTTTTGACTGCTACAGAATTTTATAAACCAGAGTGGATGAACTGAAGTGTTTCGATAATGGAGTGGCAATATCGGAACATTTCTTTGATTAGAAACTGAAAAGAATATATAGGGTGGTCCACATCTAATTATGCAATTTTCATTACGCTATAACTTATTAAGTTTATTACATAGATAATCACCCGAAAAATCCTGGACCATCGAGAAGTGTGCGAACTGATGACATGAAGAATCGTCTTTGCGCCGAACTGGAATCATCCCCACATAAATAAAAGTCATCCAGACGATCTGGTTCTGCATAATTAGATCTTGAGTCGATTTCCCAGATGTCACGAGGAAGGAATTTCTAAAAGTTCTCTTAAGGTTGAAGTTGACGATAGCACCCATGTTTCAAATGGTCATTAAATTTTTTGTTGTAATTGATACCACAATGGGCGAGAGGATGTAGTATAGTAGATGTGGAGCAGTTCAGGTTTAAGAGAGGTGATGTGTAGCTGATATGTATTTACAAATGGCAATGAAGCAATTAGACTTTTATGAGGCAATCTGTTAATAAGGTGGAGAAAAGAATGAGAAAGATGAGTGTGATCACCCTGAAATACTTTAGGCAACACATATATATGACTTATTGGAAACTTTTCATTATTTAAGGATTGTACCAGTCAATGGAAAGCCGGATCGGAGAACAAGCTGAAGTTCTATTATCAAAGAGGTCAAACTAAACTAAACTAAGACACCAAAACAAAAGTGCTAATCCGGAATAATATTTTTTAATAACAGTTGCTAGCTCACTAAATTGAACTTCTTTTCCCAGAAACAATATTTTTTTAATAAGATCTAAGTTTAGAATACTGTCTGCTTCATGTTACCATCTTATATGTGAGGAGTGTGATGACATAGCATGTCTGAGCATGATCTTTATATAATGTAACTGTGATTGGCATACCACCCATAAACAACATGCTCATGACAATGCAGAGATACCACAAAAGAGTAGCAACTGAGATCAAAAGCATCCCAAATCATCTTGGAGATGATATCATTACCTTATTATTAAAAAATAACAAGGGAACAGGAAATATAATACTAATTTTAAAAAATACAGCTTTCTTAGAACCTTTTCACTATAACATTCACATATCGCAACAGAGGAGTGCACTAGATAGAGTATTTGAAGTATAACAATACCCTGATTGCGATACTCTAAAGAACTCTATCCATGATTTAGAAAATGAGAAAAGCTACCGTAGAGGTTAGTGTTGCTGGTGATTATGCCCCTTTTGTGGGTCTCAATGTGTTCTGTGGTGGTTAATTTTTTTTTTGATCATTGATTTTGATGGGTTTGGTGCTGGTTTAGCTTTTTGCATTTGCTTTCTTTTTAGGAACTTCAGTTTCTCTAGTTTACAGTACAATGACACTCTATATTTATGTGAATTTCCCCTTGGGATTAATAAAGTATCTATCTATCTACCTATCTATCTATCTATCTATTATCATTTTCAAGTTTCTGCTAAGGAGTACTTATCTTGGATTTGAAACACAATGATTTTGGGAATGGCAACCTTATAAGATGAGTGGCACAATGACACAGTGGTTAGCAGCACTGCTTCACAACTTAAGGAGACTGGGATTAAAATTCTTTGTCGTGTTTGCATGTTCCTCCAATGCCTATGTGGGGTTTTATTGCTGATTTTCCTCCAACATCTCAAAGGTATGTACTGTAAGTTTGGTTGATTGGCAACTCTGAAGAGGTTCATTCTGTGTATATGTTTGTCCTCTAATTAAACATCAGGTCTTCCTGCATTAGTTCCTGTCTTGTACCTGATGCTACTGATTTTCATTTTTTGTGGTGTAGTAATTCTATCACTTATGATAAGTAGTATAAATATTAAATAATGAATCCATCCATCCATTATCCAACCCACTATATCCTAACTACAGGGTCACAGGAGTCTGCTGAAGACAATCCCAGCCAACACAGGGCGCAAGGCAGGAAACAAACCCTGGGCAGGGCACCAGCCCACCGCAGTAAATAATTAATATATACTAAATATTTGTTTGTAAAGAGAGAGCTGTTTTATAGGGACAGCATGATGTTACAATGGACATCCCTGCTGTCTCACAGATTTTGTGTTTTGGGTTTGAATCTCACTCCTGGTGACTGTTCGAGTGGGTTTTCACATTCACCCCATGTCTATATGTGTTTCCTTCAGGGCACTATGTTTTCTCATCCTGCATACCCAAAGATACTGTATATGAGTTAGGTTAAGTGGTGATTTCCTATTGTGTGCTGTGTGTATATGCATGAGTAAACCAAAAGATGGACTTGCATATGGACCAGGGTGAGTACCTGCATTCTGCCCAAAGATGTGAAGACCTTTTATTGGATTTAATGGGTTAGAGACTTTTTTATGTTGTCAGTTTTGTAAAATTTAAATTAAAGCCATATGTCTTGGATTGACCTGGTCTTTTCAGTCAACCTTGGTGTGATGTCTGTGCAGAAGCAGATGTGAGGGGTTGTAGGAGGAAAATGGAAGTATTGGTTGTTGGTGTGGCTGTAAAATAAAGAAAAGATAGTTAAGCATTACACATGTGTGAACTGCTATTTCTGATACAACACTTGGCTATCTTGCTAAAAAGAAAACTGCTATTCCATTAAGGACATGAGAGTACTTCTCCACATAGAAGGTTTTCTTGTAAAAGCTCACTAATTTTTACTTCTGTTATCAGTCATCCAGGGCTCCCAGAGTTTGACTTTGACTTTCCTAAGGAAATGAATATTATGTAGTTATTTTAATTATTAGTAACATGCGCACTTCATTTGTTGTTGGATTATTTATTTCCTTTCCTTTCCTAAAGCAAGAGAATCCACCACCATTCAGCTACATTTCACGTGCCTGTACATTAAAAATGAAACTGTCTGTTTTATGTCCAGCTTTGCCCAACTGGAAAGCAGCTGCTTAGAATTAGAAGTCAGATTTCTGACTGCTTGCCTGTTTTCCGCTTTAATCAAGTGCTTTACCATTTTTTTCGCTAATAAAAAACACTTGCATTCTGCTGCTTTTCATTAACCAGTTTGGTAGACAGGTTCTTAGAAATTGGGAAAGAATCTGAGGGCTCTAAATCAGCCAAGGAAAATGTGTAGTTTTACTGTCACATTTTGACAGATTTCAGATTTCACATGCAAACTGTGGTTTATTGAATTGCTCGTGTATGAATATTTCCAGACAGCTGCTTCTGAAAATGACCTAAGTAAAAGATTTTATTAGCATTTCAGACTCATACTTCAACCCTCAAGATGAGGATGTGTGAGGAAAATGCATTGATGTGTCTATATGAATAAAAAGTTTTTGTTTTAAATTTTGAAAAGAGCTTTGTGATTTTCTTACAAAAACTTGACATGACACTACTTACTTTTGACCAGCCTGAAAATGAATAATATAATGACTAAAAATGTTTCATCAGCAAATAAAAAAATATATAATTTTGAAAAATTATTATTGAAAATGCTAAAAAGAGACACATTTGTATTCTACATGATTATGTTTGCATCTGTCCAAGTATATTATTATACTGATCTGTAATTACAGTATATTATTCTTGGTGTGTATGGTGACATACTTAGATTACATGTGAGGGTGAGAGGTGAATGCAAGAAATGTCTGGGGCTGCACCATATTCTGATTTCTAAAACAGCCTTCATAGCATTATGCTGTAGGAATATGCTCTGTGGAAGTGAAACATGACTAATGAAGATGAAGGCAGAATATGAATCAAATCAGGAAAGAAGGATGGATAAGGATGATCAGGTGTAGAGTGTCAAAGATTAAGAAGGCAGAGTTATAAGAAACACTCAATGTTAAAGTAATAGGTGTTATGCTGTGGGGAAACAAGCTAAGGTGTTTTGGGTATTTGGAGTGAAAGGTAGATGATGATTAGGAGAAGAGGTGCACAAAAATGGGTAACAGGGTTCACAACTCAGGTGACTGGAGATGTGAGGCAGCAACTTATGCCCATCCTTAAATGAACTATGCACCGTTCCATCAATTTTTTTAAACATGCCTTGTTCGATTCGAGGGTAGTGGGGGGCATGGGGCACAAGATGAGAACTAAACTTTAAAACAGCTAGTTGTCCAAAATTCTGAGCATAATGCTCTTTTTAATATCCTAGAATCAATTCAGAAGAAGGCTACATTAAGTAACTCAAAATTCAATTACCTAGCAAGAAAGACAAAGATATTTTTAGAAATATTTCCAATATCCTTAAACTTTAAAATAAAAAAGAAACAGCATGACTGTTCTTCATCAAATGATTACAATTTAAATTATAGTCTGAGTAAAAATGTTAATTGCATCAATTATGTTAGCACACAAACATTTTTTCTACTATTAATTGATTTAATCTTTCTGCTCATAGAGCAATTTACATGAATAAACTGCTAATAACATAAATGCTTATATCACAGTTGTACTTTACTTTTCACTTTGAAAAAGTTGGATGGCCACAAACAGAAAGTATGATTTCATATATAACTAACCACCAAATGGAATCTTATTGAGAAGGCTTCATATCTAAATAACAGTAGATCTGGGTAGTAGTGCTTTGCCAAATATTTAATACATTTTCAAAAGCCGGCTTAGTTAAGCATTTAATCCTGCAAAATGTCTCACAGCATTCTTATGTGCTGTATACAGTATAGGATTACTGCTAGGTAAAATTCTCAAATTAATTCCAACATCAGGTCAGATCAGGTCAGGTCAGCATTGCTGCACCTACCTCACAATGAAACAGCTCCTGATCCCAGTTGGCAACCCCCTAGGCAGACACGTGGTCCAGTCCCACCCTCCAGAAATGACCATCTCTCTGTCACAGCCAGGTGTTACGTGGGCATCGCCTTAGCCCGGATCACCCTCAGGGAATTTCGCCACATGATTGCAGTGCCATTACTGATGCTCTCTCACAATGCAGGTAATGTGCTTCATTCGGGACTCCATGAGCAACCTCTCATTTGACACAAAGTCAAAACAGTGGTACCCAAGGATTCGCCAAAGAGACACAGTACCTAAGGAGTCCAAGCTTCATCTCAGGTCAATGGATAGCATCCATGTCTCGCAACCATATAGCAAAACAGGAAGTATCACAACTCTAAAGACTTGGACCTTCATCCTTTTGCAGGGATATGGGGATTGCCACACACCTCTTTCTAGTGACCTCATGACCCCCTCTGCTCTCCCAAGCTGTCAACTGACTTCATAGTAAGGGACACCAGAGAAATGAATGTATGTCACTACCGAGGTAGTAAACCTCTTGATAAGGTCGACATTGTCTACACAGACAGACACACTGCTGATGGCTGTGTCCAAGAGGTCATTAAAGGCCTGGATCTTGGTTTTTATCCAGGACAGTTGCAACCCCAGACACTCAGACTTCTCAATCAGTCTGTCAAGAGCTCCCGTCAGGGCCTCCATTGACTTCATGAAGATCACAGCATTGCCTGCAAAGTCAAGATCAGTGAATCTTTCTTCACCAACAGATTCCCCACAGCCACTGGACTCCACAACCCTGCCCAACTCACGGTCTATGCAAGTATTGAATAGAGTAGGAGCAAGAACACACCCCTAATGAACCCCAGAATCAACTGAAGAAAAACGCAGCGGTTCTGCCACCACTGCAAAGTACTCAAAGTTGCTAGATATGAGGCTGGCCATGATATCTAGCAACTTTAGGGGGATCCTGCAAAATCTCAGGTTGTCTCACATGGCAGCTTGATCAACTGAATCGAACACTTTATGAAAATCAACAAAGGCTGCAATGAAACACTGCCGATATTTGCATTTGTGCTCCATGATAACCCTCAGTGCCAGGATGCAGTCGATGACAGACCTGTTAGGCATAAAACCAGACTGCTCCGATCACTTATAGGTGAGCAAATGATACTGGATCCTATTGTGGATGACCATAACAAGGACCTTACCTGGCACTGACAGCAGAGTTATCCCTTTGTAGTTGCTGCAATCCAAGAGATAACCCTTCCCTTTCAAGATAGGGACAACAAGTCCCATTTTCCAATCTGCTGGGATGATGCCCATTTCCCAAATAGAAGCAAAGATTGCTTGTAATGTCAGAAGGACAGCCTTACCACCAGCCTGAAGAAGTTCACCTCGGATACCAGAGATCCCTCCAGCCTTTCCTACCCTCAGCTGTGCAATCTCAGTGAAATTGGGTGATTCATAGGTAATTGGAGGATCAGCCACATGAACCATGGACCCAGAGATGTCCAACGTCCTAGCCGGTAAGTCAGCTTTAAACAGCTGCTCAAATTAGCCAGCCCAGCAGGTCACAACTGCAATATCATCCATTCCATCTCCTGCCCTGACTCGACTTCCTCTGTAAGCAGGACGTGGGTCACTAGACCATAGATTGTGTGTTACTTGTGTACAGATTCTTCTAATAAACACATACTTATTTACCCTCAGTGTCCTTGCAGCCCTCCTTCTCAGTTCCTGATACAGACCAGAGTTGCCTTTAAGCTGTGCACTGCGACTCCTCTCAATAATATCCAGGGTGCCCTGCAAGATAAAATACCTCCTTCTAGTGACACCGGCAACACCAACACAACCTCAGCAACCTTCAGGGTCTTATCACGGAATGTCTCCCACATCACATTAGCATTGGCAGTCACAACCAAGTCTGAAAGTTCCTTACACAAACTGTGTTCAGACTCATTAGAAACAGCCTGACCTTGGAGTCTGGCCAGGTCCAGCATCATTCTCCTACCAGGTAGCCTATTGAACCTAAGCTGGATTTTCAGAGTAGCAACAACAAATCAGTGGTCAGAATTCACAAATTGAACACTTCTGTGGACTCTGCAGTTCTGTAGGAGCCTCTAGCATATTCTCATGAAGATGTTATTGATCTCCTTCACCACACCAACATTATTGAAGCACCAAGTCCAGCTATGTGCCTCAGGGTGCTGGAACTAGGATCCAGTGATCTGCAGCCCCTGACATTTTGCAAAGTCAAGGAACACGGAGCCACTTTCACTACATTTGTCAGCCCCATGAAGACCGACACAATACTCATAGCCAGCTCTATCAATGCCAGTAGTCGCACTGAAGTCACCCATGAGCAAAGCAGTCATGGGTGACCACACGGGTGCCCACCAACTACCGAGCAAATTTGCAAATAAAATGTCTTCCTCACCAAGATGGAATTGAAAGGAATTATATAAGACACCATTGGAAGGAAGCGATCCATCATAGCGACAGCTACTCCCCAAGTCTGACAGCCATTAGAGTGACCAGACCAATAAAAGTTGTACCCAGCTACAGAGATCTGGCCAGTCCAAGGTCTGCGCACCTCAGAGAGTGCCATCCACTGAAATGCTAAGTTTACGAAGCTCCTTAGACAACAGAGGAAGACTGATCATCATTATGGAGAAAGAAGATGTCAAGCGCCTACCTGGATGGGCAACCTCAAACTGGGACCCAAGTGCAGCCGTAAGTGCAATGCCTCCACACCACACAAGTTCTGATCCCCAACAGGTCTGACCCCATTGGCTCCGGTGGTTTTGACTCTTCCAAGGGCTTTCCCCCATCTCCTTCATAATGTGAGTAGCTTTCCTGTGGGCAGCTGCAGCAGAATTACTCCTACGGAGAGCAGAAAGGAGTCCTTTCTGTCATTTCAGAGCTGCGTAAAGTTTTTATGGTGGCTGGAGTGTGAATCCCGCCACAAATCACCAAGTTTTCACAGCAAATTGGAGGACCACTTTCAGGGCCAGATGCAGTTTAACATCATACCCAAGACAAATATTGCAATATGGTACTATTTTAATGTCAGAGTAAAATTACGAAAGGTTTTGCATGACTTGGTGACTCCATAAATCACTTGAACCGAATGTTTGCATCAATTTCAACGGTGCTGTACAAATATTAAAAAGTGAGCATCAGAAACTAAGATAACAGTAAAAAAAAAAAAAACACACCAAGATCACTTTTTTATTTAAGAAATCTATTAAAGTTGATATCTGTTGTTACTAGGGCTGAGATGGAAATGCTTATCCATGATTTAATCTCATCACATTTGGATTATTGCAATTCCCTCTTTACCTATCTGAGTAAAGCTGGTTTGTCTAGTCTTCAGCCTGTTGAAAATGCAGCTGTTAGGATTTTAACATACTCACACAAATTTCACCCACATCTTCCCAATTTTATTTCCTGTACATTGGACTATAGTCCAATTTTAGGATCTAGTTCAAAATTCTGGCACTCACTTTCAGAGCTCTGCATGGTTAAGCTTCCCAATATATCTCAAACCTCCTTCAGCATTACACCACATGCCACCCTTTGAGATTTGCTCAGTTAGATATCCTTTCGGTTCCTCGTACTAGACTAAAAACATGTCAGGATAGTGCATTCCAGTCCATTGTTCCAAGGCTGCCACTGATGTTGAAATCAGTAGAATCTACTGAATTGTTCAAGTGTCATCTGTCAATTGAAGGAACACACTGTTCACAGAGGAAGTGTTAGGGCACCAACTGGATTGCCCTTTTTATTATTTATACAGTCCTTAACCAAAAAAGGCACTTGATGGTTCAGTAAAGCAAAATGAAAAACTTAAATAAGAGGCTTCTTTGATCTTTTTCTCTGGTACTTCAGTTTCATGTAGGAGTTCCAGTCATCAGACTGCTCTCTCCTGAGTGAGATGTGCCTTGCTGGGAGCAACTCTTTTATTGCGGAGGGAACACAGAGGGTGGCATCAGTTTCAGTTTCTCAGGGCTGTGGGAGAAAAGGGAGATCTTACCAGCAGTGACCATGCTCCCTTGTGTCCAGGAGTGGTAGCTCTTACCTCAGATGAACCGGGAAATTAAACCTTAGATGTATGACACAACTTAGGACACATCAGTTTAGGCAAGCATTTGGGTAGATTTGCCATCTGTTATTTTTATATTGTCCTTGTATTTTATGTTGTTCTAATATTTCATTTTATTGTGTTTTATTGTTTAGAGCTCATAAGACACTTTTTTAAATACATTTTTATTAGTTTACTTATATGATGGAAAACTATAAACAAAAATGTGGAAACAATAAAATAACTGATACAGTATATCACTGTAGTCAATGAGTAAGGAGGAAAAAAATAAATACTGAAGAAGTGTTAGCTTCATACCTATAAAAATAACAATGGTGACAGATCTTAAGTACTATACATAAGAGGGCAGAAGTACAAATGTAGTGAGATAAGAATATCGCTAATATTACAGCACACTGTCCAAAAGGATTATTTCACTGTTTCAGATTTAAAAGACAGGTCACAGAGAAAGTAAACCTTTATTGGTTTTTTTTTTTTAAGAGTAGTTAGGGAAATATAAAATATGCATACAAGAAAATAGCAAATACACTTAATTCATGCTGCAGTTTTCTCATGTGTTGAGGTCAATTACTTTGTCAACTGGTACGTGATTGAGAAGACTAAAAACAAATAATCATTGGGAAGTGGTAGCAGTTACCCAGAGTCCCCTGAGAAGCCAGTAATTACATACACAGTGCCGTCAGAAAGTATTTGTATCTTTTTTGATTTTCTCTATTGCCGCAAATGTCTTAACACTGAATGTTTTCACATCTTCAACCAAAGTAATGTAAAATAAAGGGCACCTGAATGAAGAAGTAACACATTAACACATTTTAATATAAAGTTTGTAATTTATTGAATGAACAAAGTTATCTAACACCAAGTGGGACTGTGAGAAAAAGTATTTAACCCCAAGTTAAATCAACTCCATTAAAATTATAATCAGAGTCAGCTGATTAAACACAGGGAAGCTTGATTACTTCCAGTTCTGCTCAATGTAAACCTCTCTTATTTTAACCCTTACCATAAGAGTCAAGCACTAAGATTCAACAAGCACATAATGCCACGATCAAAGGAAATTCCTTAAGAGATCAGACAAAAAAACTTTTGTTGGTGTCTATCTGTCTGAAAAGGACTACAAAGCAATTACAAGGCTCTGGAACTCAACCAAACCACTGTGAGAGCCATAATCTGTAATTTATCATTCTTGAAACAGTAGTAAATTTTCCCAGGAATGTCTAGCCAAAATGACTCCAAGGGTGTAGCATAAAATCATTCAAGAAATCACAAAGGATCAGAAAACAAAATAAATAAACAAAAGAACCATAGGCTTCTCTTGCTTCAGTAAAGGTCAGTTTTCATGACTCCAAATTAGGAAAGACAATGGACAAAAATGTGATTCAGAGAGTAGGAAGGAAAAACCACTTAGTAGCCAAGTACATAAATACCCGTCTCTCATTTGTCAGTAGGCATGTACTGTACATGATGCCCTAGCTGTCTGAGAGAAATTTTTATGAAAAAAACTGGGACTTTTTGGATGACACATGTCCTGTTATATCTGGTGTAAAGCACCTGTGAAGAATATTTGGGCCATACAGCAAGATAATGATCTTAAACACAGAAATATCAACTTCAGATTGGCTAAAAGAAAGAAAATGACATAATCAAAGCCTAGACACAAACTCTGTGGCAAGACCTGAAAGGAGCAGATCATGCTCAAAAAACTACCAGTTTTTCTGGGTTAAATTTCCCCTCAGAGATCTGAAAGGTTGATATTAAATTATAGGATTTCTGGTTAGTAACTACAGTTAAAAGTGATGAAAACAGTTAGTACATGCTAATTATTTATTTATCTACTCACGCAGTGTTCACTGGCACTAAATAACTTTGTTCATTCAATGCAGTTCAAATCCCTTTATAAAGAATGGCAAAGTAATGAAATTTTCAGAATAATGAATAGTTTCTGTTGGCCCGGAAAAAAGTTCACACATCATGTTAAATGGATTTTGTTTAAACAAAATGTAAATTTCAGTATAACTAATGTTTTTTCAACCAAAAATGGGCATAGAAGATAATATTGCAATGCAAAAAGTACTTAATGCCGTGCCTACATTTTCGCCGAGTTTTGGAAAATTTTCAACATGCTATCACTTTCTTGTTAGACCAAGGAAAGTGACAGTCTGTTGTGAAATTTCCTGTGTTGTGCAGTCTCAGCATGGCTGATTGTAGGCGAGAAACATAATGAATGCAGGCGAGACACCATACATAAATTCTCAGTCAGTGCTCCACCTAGCTTTTGCATGTGTAGTTGTGTCATGTGAAGATACTGTACTGTTTGAGATTAATGAACAAAAAAGAGTGAGAACTGGCATTAGTTTACGCTGAAAGAAAAATTAAAAACAATAGAAAAAGTTGATTCTAGAATGAAGAAAAACAACATGGTGAAATCATTTGTAATTTTGCCTTCAAAGCTGTCAACAATTTTAAAGGATTGGAAAAAAAATAGACAAAGTTAAATATCGGGCTTTGGGACCTGAACAACAACAACAAAAAAAAAGATGT
>JANRMT010062837.1:44347788-44359322 GCA_026402145.1 Polypterus bichir lapradei | reverse complement strand
AAGAAAAAAAAATCTTATTTTCAATACTTCCACCAAACAATTGAATAGTCCCTGTTTTGTTTATAAAATGGGATTGATCTCACCCATCCAATTGAACCTTTTTAGCTTCATCCAAGGCTGGCTGATTTTTCCTTTTTTCCTTTTCCTAAAGTCTGGGAACATTGAGTAAGCATAATCCATTAAGCAAATTATCTGGAAGCTTCTCCATTCCACTTAGAATTCCACAACTGCTTTGCATTCCTTAAGGCCTGTTTCCCAAGATGGAAGATCCCCTGCTTCCCAGTAGATTCTTCTTCTTCTTCTTTAGTTTCTATCTGTCCTCCTCAAGATGATGAACTTCCTGTTATACTTTGCTTCAATATAAAAGTCCTTCCTGTATTCACAGTACCTCTGGCAGCCTTTTCAAAAAAGCTTATCAATGGATTGCAGTTTCTGTAACCCCCAATTCCTTCCAAGTGTAACATTATAGCTCACTGTGCCTTTGTCACATCATTGCTGGAGTACAGTATGCTAATGACATGTTCCACATGCTCTGTTCTTATAATGCAAGATGATGCGTTTTTCTGATCGTAACTAGCCACAGCAAGAAACGTTATATCAGGCTGTTCAGTAAATCAGAGTTCCTTGTCACAAACCAGAAGAAGCTGAGTGCTTATATCTTCTCCATTCCAAACAGCAATGCTCACACAGTACACATTTTTTCAGCTTGGAAAAATAAGAGAAACCGTTTACAAGTGGAATCTGTAAAAGCAGAGCTCCAAATCTATAACAACTTCTTGGAAGAGTGCCCGGCCATGTACAAACAATTACTAGTCAACAGTAAACACCTGGAGATAGCAAGTACAAGGAAAGAAAGACTAAAAATGAATAAATAAACATGAAAACCTGACAGTCCATAGTAAATAGACTACTTCTTTTATTTATTCAATGTCCTCCTTTTTGGAAATTTAAAAAGGTCACCCTAAGCCAGCCTACCATGTCAGTTTTAAGTTTGCCTGAAGAATTTTTATTTAAATATGTTTATAGTGGGCATCACAGTGTAGCTGTTAAAATACTTTTTACTATACAGCTCTACAGTTAGAACCATGGAACTGCCACTATAGGTTTTCTCTGGTTGGTCTGATTTACTACTGAACCCCAAAAATGGGATTCTTGAGTTAATTGGCCTTTGTAAACCTGTCTGTGATGAATGGGTATAATCTGTGTGACTTGTAATTTGTAGGAGCTTCTTCTGACTCTTGTGATTGTTTAGGCCAGGACAGATATTGGCACCCCCTGATATTGAATAAGCAAGTTTGAAAAACAGACATATGGATAATGTGGAAAATGTTGCAAAGAACTAACTGGCAGGATTGTGAAAACCAACCAGGTATTGGGATTTTATCACAAGAAAAACTCAAAACCAGATTGCTGGCAGTCACTTTAGTGTCTTTACCAAGAACGCCTGGGCTGCCTACTGTTTTTTTAGGGTGGGAGAGGTGTTTTGCTGCAGCCATAGGCAGATTGCAGTCAAAGGTTAATCTCCTTCATCTAACAGGGTTGGGACTTCATGGCTATAAAGACATCAGAAACTCATATTACTCCTCATATTTTAAGCTCTGCCTCTGCTAGCCAGCTAAGAGAATTTTAAGCTCTTATACTTTTCCTTTGACAGCGCAAACAGACAGATCAGTACGGCTCTGATAAAGAGAAATAAAATAGGCTTGAAGAATCCCAGATGCTGACAGCAGCAAAACAATTTCCAATTTGTCTCCATATCCGACCTATTGTAGGCACAGAATAGGTCATATTCTTTAAAAAATATGCAATAAATAAAGTTTGTAGATTGGCTCACTATGTGATGTCAACTATCTGGAGAGACCAGCTAAGAATAAGTTATTATGATATAGTTTGGAAGGTCAGGCTACGATGTGAATGTCATCATCAAACCTGAACAATTGAAAATGTTGTCTAGTATGGCATGTCTCAATTTTTGCTTTGACTTGCGGACAGAATTTGACATAAAAAGCATAAATATATGGATGTATCCTTGCTTGTGTCAACAGTACATGCTGGTGGTTGTATTGTGATTGTGTGGGGATCATTTTCTTCAAATTGTAGGCCTTTTAATACCAATTTGATTGATTCATTTGATTGTCATGATTTGACTCTTTGTGACCCTGATCTATATTACATTAATTCCATACTGGATGTACTAATGTGTCCTCGAGCCATTCCAGTGGGTATTGGACAAATTTAACCACAGTGTTTAAAGCAAATTTTCAAGCAGCTCAGCTTAACAATGCAATCAGCTTTGCTTTCAAGAGCTCTCGGTATAGACAAGTTGTCCAATAACCTGCAAGCAAATCTTAAGTGATGGCCATTTAGAGAGTTTAAACTTTATTCACATTTCTAATGTGACATTCAAATCCAAGACGTTTACTAGAGGAATATTTAGATTAAAGATGCTTGAAGTCTTGAAATAGGTGAAACAGTCCTTTTGAATTATTCTAAAGTGTGCAAATCATTATTTTCTAAATTAGAGAAAACAGAGTGTGTGAAAAATCTGTTCAAGTCTTATTCTTTTGACTCAGGAGTGTTAGGAGGGTGTCAAAGCCAGTGTAAGTGTAATATTAGCTTTGATGCACAAGGGATAAAATAGAGCAGATAAATGGTTTAATGTAAAAAGCCATTAAGCTGCAGTACACATTGTAAAATGGTTTTGAAAATCTGTATCATACTAATTTAGAGTAATATTACTTGTGTTTTTTCAAGTTCACTCTAATTGGATGTAATTAAATTAATTTAACAAGACCAGGGAAAAATTCACTATAAGCGAGTAGTTGTTAGCTAAACCACAAACTAAAAAGTCTGTTTCTCACTGCAGACATTTTTTGGGGGATTGTACAGATTCTTGTGTTAAAGTAAATTTTACTAGACTCCAGAAAAGAATACTTAAATATTATAAAACATGATTCTTCAACCTGGAAGTAACTTCTTTACAAGATGCAAGAGTACATCTACAATTTAAAGTGTTTCCTGTCAAAAAGAAATTCATTAGTTTGTTCAACATACTTAAAAAGATTGTACTAGTACATCCTACACTGCTAAGATTGGGATTTCTGATTAATATATATATTTCTTAAATATAAAAGAAAAAGTAAAAGTAGCCTGTGACTTTTGATTCACTCCCTTTCATTTTATGTATTACAAAGAAAGAGTTCATTATTGTCAGTTTAACTATGTGTTCCTATCATTTTTAAATTATTTATCAACTTAACTCATAATGTATGGTTTTACTTTGATAATTGATATGATATGACTAGATCTAAAAAGGTAGGTGCTAATTTATGGAGAGAGAAATATCACTTTCACAAATGTCATCTTTATTACCTTTTGTGGAGTATAAATTCAGAAATACATTAATCTTGCTGTCAGTTGGAAAACTTACAATAGCAAAATGTTGTGGAATAAGAATGATGGTAACCTTAAATCAAAAATGTGAAACTTGGTTTCTTGACCACTCTTTTTGTTCTGGCTCATTTCTTGATTATGTAATCAGTGAAGTTTGAAACATTGATCTTATGCAGTACTCATAAAGATCTTAGAATAGAGTTACAGATGAGCAGCATCAGAGTGTGATAAAACAAAATGGATAGGTGAACAATATTTCAGTTGTTGCGTTTTCATCAGGTGTGTGACTGAAGTGCAATAGGCAGAGAAAGTAAACAGAAGAGACGGGTTAAGGAAGGGGAGACAAAGCAAGACAGGCAAAAGATGGAAGGCAAAAGTAAGTAAGAAAAGCAGTCATCTGAGGAAAAATAAATGAGGGGGTTAAAAGATTAGCCAGTTTTTCAGTTACGTGAGCTGCATTAAAGAATAAATTTAATTCCTTATACTGCACTTTTTTTTTGACAACGCAAACAGATGAATAAGTGTGGCTAGGGCAAGTGAAATAAATTTGGAGAGTCTTAGTCCCTGAAGGCTCTGGCATATACAATGAAACAATTTTCAAGCTGTCTCCCCATTTAGCCTATGTAAATTGCAGGTCATATTCTTCAAGAAATACAATAAATAAGGTTTATGGAGAGGCAGGAGGTCCACTATGTGATGTCAAACTATCTAGAGGGACCAGATGAGACTGTTTTATTGATGGCAAATTTGCCTTTTGAAGATGAGGCTACAGTAAGCACATGATCAAAAAACCTGGACAGATTAAAATGTCGCCTGGTCTGAAAAAACTTGATTTATGCTGGAAGATGCAAATGGTGGTTCAGAGTTTGGCATAAACAGCATGAATGTATAGATCCATCCTACTTTGTGTTAAAAGTACAGGCTGGTGGTGAGAGGTTAATGGCATGGAAATGCTTTCATTTGATTTCCAAAGTGTATATAAGCATTATTGTACATCATGTTCACCCCACGATGATTACAATCTAGCTTTTTTCAAATGTATAGTTCCAGCAGGATAATATGCCATTTCACAAAGCACCCAACATCTCAAGATGGTTCTTTAAACATAACAGTGACTTCAGTTTAATCCAATGGAATGTACAGTTCAAAGATATCAATGTAATTTTGAATGAGGTAGAACTGGAGGATCAAAAAATTAACGTGTGGCAGAAAAAACCTGATAATATTATTTAGTCAGCTTGGACCATAATCCATAAGAAATGGTTCCAATGCCTTGTTGAATCCATGTATCAAAGAATTCAAGCTGTCCAACTTAGGTACTGTAGGTGTATCTAAAAAGGGCCATTTGAACGTACAGTATGTTACTGGGAGATGTGTCTGTAAATAAACTTTAAACTTTTAATGTGATTTTTACTGTACATGTTGCATATAGGTGATTTCGCTATTTAAGTGAGAGATTTAAGTTCTCTCCAACCGGGACAGCAGCAAAATCAATATCACACTTATATAATTAGTCCTGGGTAGCAACTGATCTTTATTAATAATTAAGCCTTCTTTATATTGTAAAAGGTTGGTTTCAACATATTAAATGTTTTTATGTGAAGAATGTTACATTCATGTTGCATGGATCGTACCTGGTTCCATATACTTTATATTATAGTCTGGCTAAAACTGGATTTGTCTATTGTTTTAGGATTTGTTAATGTTATATTTGACATTTGTAATTTAATTTCCTATCTTGGGCAATTTTTATGAGAAGCATCTAATTGATCCAAAAATAGTAATATTACATACGCAAGTCAATGGTGTACATTACAACTTATATTAACATGTATAACTAGAATGCCCTACACACAAAAACATTTATTTCAGCTAGGGGAACTTTACTTGTAGCTACGTTTTTCCAAAGTTACCAAAGTTCAGCAGCTCTAACTTAAAAAATGGGATTCAACAAAAGCCTGACACGGCAAAATGATACCACAGAAAAAACATCTTCATTTTTAAAAGTTTCAGTTAAAATTCAAAGTAAAACAGTTCACACAAAAAAGAAAAAATTAAAATAGCAAAAAAAAAGAAAAGTTCTTGTTAAGAAAAGTTCTGTTCAAAGCTTAAATCTTGTTACATTTCGAATCGTTACAAATCACTTCAAAACGCTTCTGAACCATTTCAAAACGTCGGTCAGAAAACTGTATGCCTATCTCATTTCTAAATTGGAAATGGGTCTTTTAAGTCCCTCTTTACTGGGACCTGTTCTAAACACAACTGAAACAATTAACACACTGTATCTCAGTTATAGCAAGGAAGTTCTATCTCTTACTAACTTATAGAAGGAAAAGACTATACCATTGTCTATGACTATGGAAGAAATTTAAATTCGATTCAGATTAAGCAAACACTAATATGAGTTTAACTAAAAGCTTTAACTTTCTAAGACTGGCTCTTACATTACTGTTAACTTTAAAATGTACATAAATATGGATAAATTATTCATTCAACACAGGCAACCCAGAATAATTTAAAATGAAAAAAGCCCCTTGAATGAAGAGTGACTGAACCTGCCTCATCATTACACAATGAGTCTAACTGAGCAGAATGACTAGTTTTAGTAGCTTGCCACTGGCTCTAACTATGTAAAAAAACAGCCTTAATCTGTAAAAGAAAAGTGACAGAAAGAGACAACAAGAAAAATGTTCAAACCACTTAAAAAACTACTAAGCAAACCGTCAAATAAAAATAAAAGAAAAAGTGCAAAGGACAATTAAAAGTAAAAATGATACTATAACTAGACCTCTGCTATGGAGAGTTAGAAGCAATTCATGAACAATGGATACAAGGCAAACAAAAAAAAAACTTATATAATTCAAGTCCTTGCCTTCTACTGAAACTGGCATGAACAATGTGTGATAGTTAACAGTAAACTTTCAAGCAGAGTTTGTCTTTGCAATGTACAAGTAAACTAATATGCAAACTGTGAATAAGTAAACTCTGCTTCTTCAGAAACGTAGCCTGAAACTCAACCTGTTGCCATGCAGTAAAAAACAGTAGAACTCCAGAAATACTCTGAATAGTCTGTCTAAAAATAAAAAAGCACCATAACCATAGAATTATTTTATTCTGAATTATAATGACAACATAAGTACAACTGAATCGCATATCCAAATAAAATGGCCTCCTCCTACTTTTGTATCCATGCAATATTTAATATAGCAGCCTTCAGAAAGGCTTCTTGTTATTCACAAGTAGTCCAAGACTCAATTGTTCTGCTTCTAAGCTTTCTGCAAAGAAGTGCTTTTTGCTATTTATTATATTTCAAGCTTATTGCCATATACAACAATGGAACATCATTTCACCAGTAATAAAATTCTTGGATTCGGGGGCCCTCTCAGATTACACAATAAAAGACTTAACATTAATAAAAAATAGTAAAAGTAAGAATAAACTAGAAAGGTACATAGTAAAATATTAAATGTCTGTAGAGCAAGGGAATATAATGCAAATATATGAACTTTCCAGCTTATGTACAAAAGGTAAGTCTCAAAGTGACTAGTACTTTTAAAATAACTGTTATTGTCAAAGTGATCAGTATTCAGCACTTCAGTAGCCTAATAGCTTGCGGGTAGAAACTGTCCCTGAACCTGCTGGTGTGGATCCAGATGCACCTGTACCCGCTGCCAGATGGTGGGAGTATGAAGAATCTATGACTGTAATGGCTGGGGATCTACTGTGTCTTCCTCCTGCATTGCTGTCTGTAGAGGTCCTGGGTAGATAGCAGCTTAGTTTCTGATTTGACCACCCTCTGTAGAGCTTTGTGGTTCAGAGCATTACAGCGTCTATAACCAGGTCATGATACAACTAGATAGAATACTCATAATGCATTGGTAAATATTGCAGAGTATTTTGGAGTCCATGCCAATTCACTGTTTAGCAAGAAAAATCCAGTTGGCTTAACATAATTCTGAACACTTCTCTTAGGTCACCACATAGCATTTTCTTTTCAAGGTTCATAAAATATAGTTCTCTTTGCTTGCCAGAGTGAGATATGCCCTTAAGACCAGGGTAAACTTAGTTATGCTAATCTGCACATTTTCTAAAGCTGCTGCTCTATTTTCAGGTTGTAGTTGTAAACTGCTCACTGTATTCCAAATATGGTTTTACAAACATAATTTCACTGTATTGACCCATAGCATTTTTATTTGCCTTGAAGCGAGAATTGTGCTTCAACATAAGCCTAACATAAATACATTTCAGAATTTGATTCTTAAAGGTCATAGTTACCCTTCTTTTTTTCAATTAATGTTGCATTTGCCTTCATGTAGCAATCTGGAGTTGTCCAAGATAAAATACAATATCCATGTATTTGAAGTATTTCGAAATTTATCCAGGTTTATCTCTGCTCCAAATATATTTGCTATCCCTACAACTTTCATGCTGTGTCAGAGAATGATTTTGCGCAAAATATAAGAATCTATATACGTTCAATTTAAATTAAAGAACAAATACCCTTAACACAGACCTATGCAAAATCCCAAAAATGTTAATTTTCCTTGTTTCTTACCTGTAAACTTTGTTTCCAGTTCATACCAGCAATTGAAATTTTGCGAAGTACTGTCTGTGCCAGTGACTGCTATCTTAAGGACTGATTTTCTGTTCCATGGGCTTAACATAAATTGAATAGCAATCTATTTTAAAGCCCAATTAAAGTATTTTGCTTACTGTAATTATGTTAAATACTCCACCTATCATTTCAAAAGATTGTGACAAGTTTGGAATATTATTTTAATCAAAGTGGTCCTCTTGTTTATTTATGACTATACTTCATATTGTATTGTAGGTAAAGATAAAATGTGTTGGACTAAATCCAATTTATAGGTCTTCTTCTAACAGCCACATTTGTACCATTCCAATCTTGACTTTCTTCTCTCATTCAAAGTAAATTCTAGAATAGGATAACTGATACTTTAAATTAAAAAAGTTAACACTTTGTTTAGCTGTCCAGGTCAAGGTGATCCATTTACCTTTCAGACACCCAGTGACTGAAATAAGCCTAATGTTTTTATTAAAAAAAACTTTAAATACTGCATTTAACATTTTTAACTTCTGCCTGAGACATTTCTTTTATTTACTGAGTGGTGCAGTGGTCTTTTAAGTCTTCATGGGGGGTAGAAAAGTATCTGCCAGCTATGCTGCACTAATTATTGTGGAGGAAATGGGATCTGACCTGTGATGAAGCAGTGCTAACCACTGTGCCACCACCTCAAACAACAAAAGATACAGATGGAATGTTACCACATAGAAAATACAACAAACAGCCACAAACTAGCAATAAGTACATAAAAGATAGATCATTGCACTCACACACGAAGCATGGTGTGGGCCTCACTCATTTCATTATTTGAAGTTGCGGCACTTGGTGCAGCTTCCCATATATCTGTAGAGATTCTTGCCAGTTTTTTCTTTCATCAAACATTTGGAAAAATTTTTTTGTTATTATTTTTTGTTATTATTTATTCTAACATAAGATGGGGAATGGGAAGGCTTGTTTTGAAATAGTCAATGGACACATGGCTAATTATGCATGCAAATTAGCCAGGATCAGTGTTATATATCTGATGGCAGTACTCACAGTATTCTCATTATGGTCAGCTAATGCAATGTTTCTCATCCTTTATGGTTCTGCGACACAGTTTTACCTTTTTAAATTCATTAACGGCTCAGTAGTAGCTAATACAAATCCCTGCCTTGGTCAAACATGCTAAACGGGGGGTGAGGAGAGTGCTTGTTTGGTCCCCCTAGCTGAAATGAACCCAACTGAAAGAACACTGTCTATCATTTAAGTTACGCACCGCATACTTCTCATGAACCAACAATGGCAACCCGTGACCCACTGGCAGCAACTCAGGTTGCAGCCCAACGGCTCAGAAACACTGAGCTAATGTACCCCTCAAATGAAAATACTGCAAGTTTTTTTTCTTAACACACATGGGTTGTTATGCTAATAAATTAATGACAGGCAATGATCTTGTAATAAACCTGTATGAAAGTTCTGCACATGTCTGCTTCAGCTCTGTAATGTCACGCTAGCCTTGCAAAGCATCATGGGATGCTATGAAAAAAATGTTCACCTAAGTCAGCCCAAGGCAAATTTCCAGGCAAAGATTCAGTGAATAGGGTAACAAGCGAACACAGCGTATTTGCTTCGAAAAACACTTAGACAAATTTTACCAATCAACACTACTATTCATTAACCAATAATGCACACTTTAGATTAGTTTCTAGCAGTAATATGTCCTGGCATTACTACACATGTGATAGTGTGCTTGAAGCTGAGGCTGTCACAGTATTTTACTTCTAATTATCCTCAAAAGTACACAGTTTTATTTTCACGGAGACCAGAAGCACACAACTTGGGTACTGCTAGTATTCTTAGATAAGTGAGATAACAGGGCACTTACTTGGTTGAATGGTCTGTTCATGCCTATTGTTTAATTGCTTCTATGCTGTTCTCATCTGCCAAAGTAAAAAGCACAGGCTAAAATATATGTTCTGAATATTGGGTTTCAAATTATTGGCTCTTACTGTGACATTAGAAATGTTAAACCGCCACTGTGTGTCTTCAGGTAGATCCCTTTTTGCTTATCAATGTAGGCTCTGAAAATGCTGACTAGTGAATTTCTCAGCCCTCCAACTAGACTTTACAGAGCTTTGCATTATTTCCTGATATGTTTAGAACAATAAATATTTTTTTTGTATTTACGAGTAAAAAAAAAAAAATGTATTTTTCAAGTTTCATGCCTCCATAGGCTTGAAGCTGCATAATTTTACCTAATAGGTGGAGCAGCCCCACTTGCTGCTTTGTGGTATGTATTTTGCAATTTCAAAATCTGCAGTACTTTGTATAGTAAAATTGAACTGCCACAAACTTGCTGGTAATGGAATGCATAGTATAGAAAGCAAGTCGTAAAGAAACATGAGCTGTTAAAAGTCTTGTTTATTCAACTGCGGTTAGAGCTACCATCATTATTTTCATTGCCAGAACAATATATTGTAATATACCCAATTAATTTTACTAGCCTGGGATTCATTATTTCAATGTTAAATGATGCATTTGCATACTATATATCATAGCTGCAAATTTTTATAACACTCGTAGATCAATGAAACAACTTCTTTCAGCATTAAGTTTTAGCAGCCTTAAAAGCATGTAAAAGTTACAAACGAGGCAAGCTCATTCAGTTTTTCATTGTTACTGTATTTAGTTACCTAACAGCCAATTTGTCCCAATATCTCACTCATTTAGTTCTTAAAAGATGGCGAGGCATTTATGAGCATATATATACGAAATATCCCTAGCTTCTAACTATCCTCTGCATTTGTAATGTGCTGCTTCTTATTTCTAAGCATAAGGCACAAAATAACAAAAACAGGTCTTGGATTAGGGTAGGATCAACAATGAAAATGGGCTTTATATCTTTCACATTGTACACCATTGATGGATGGTGAAGAATCAAATCTATTTTGTAGTTTTAATCACTCTCCCATTTGCCCTTCTTGGATCAGATAGAAATGTCAACTTTTGTGACATGACCTTGCTCTTTGAAAAAGCCATTTGTCAGTGAAATACTGAATAAAGCTAAGGGAAAGACACACAAACGTCATTTTTTGTAATCTGATTGACTCTGATCTGATTGTGGTTGAATATACTCCTGCTATATAAAGACAGTGTACTATTTTCTTTTAAAAGTGTTTCAATGAAAATTACATTTTCATTTTCAAAGTTTGGTGCCTAATTAGTTAGTGAAGCCACCTCATACAGTAGCTATCAGGAGGAATCAAAGTCTATGTGGACTTATGTACATTCCCTCTGGGGTTGTCATTTTTTTTCTGGATAATCTGGTTCACTATTTTCCCTTCACTTCTTGAAAACATGCATGTTAATTCAACTGCAACTGTTATGTTGTGTATAAATGAGGCTGCTCTTTGATTTAGATTAGATTCAACTTTATTGTCATTATATAAGTACA
This sequence comes from Polypterus bichir lapradei, assembly GCA_026402145.1. Classification (NCBI taxonomy): domain Eukaryota; kingdom Metazoa; phylum Chordata; class Cladistia; order Polypteriformes; family Polypteridae; genus Polypterus; species Polypterus bichir. The sequence goes on along the minus strand of JANRMT010062837.1, from coordinate 44,347,908 downwards.
ACGAAATGCAGTTTAGCATCTAACCAGAAAGGGCAAATAGTAGAGTAAGGTGCAGTAGACAGTGGTTGCAAACAGTACATTAAAGTGCAATAGGCAGTAAGGTGCAAATATATATATATA
>JANRMT010062837.1:44303704-44347388 GCA_026402145.1 Polypterus bichir lapradei | reverse complement strand
CCGAAGAGTAAGTACAGATAAATGATATTAATAAATATAGATATACGAAATATTTTATGTACAGAACACGTACAGTATATTTAAATAGGTGAAAATAAGCATGGAGTCCAGGCTTGTTTTCTGCCATGCACACCTTTGGCGGTGGCTCCCATTGACTAATGACAATAGCGACTTCAGTAAATAAATATGGGCGATAAACAACACAGCAGAATTATGCAGACATGTATAATTCTCAATGCAGTGTACTGAATAGTCCAAAATTTTCATAATTTTGTTATCTTTGCTTTTAAAAAAAAGTACATTTTTTTCAGTTATCCATTATCCAATTCTACGCATTAGATAAAAGGTAGACTGGGGCCACAAACAATATCACTGGAATCAAGGCAAGAACCGATACTTCATGCTCAGAATGTGTATGCACAAGCATCATCACTGCCATGCATTCCAAGCGTGCATTTGATGCATCCTCTGAGTACGTCCTCAGAAATTAATGGGAAGCTTGTGCAAATTGCAGTACCATCAAAAAATAGTGGGGCACAGTGTGTTCAAGTTGGAACGTAACATTAGAGTCTCTGTTTACTATCAACGTGTGACAGCAACTTGCTTTGCAGATCCTACAGGATCATTGTGTGTGCTTCAATGTTTGATGAATGGTTCAATGTGGTGAAACAATGCTGACATACAAATGTATTTGTGGTGCTTTTCTTCATCTATGTCATGCATAGGCAATATAAGCATTGCATATTTCCCATCGTAATGACAAGATACATTTTAAAGCTCTTACTTTTTTACACTTTCGCAACAACATCAGAATTTACAGAAGCATATTTGAGCCATAGAGAAAAAAAATTACGGACACAGTGAAGAAAAAAGCTCTATTTTGTGAATAAAGTGTAAATTTCAACTTTAATCTCGAAGTTAATTTTGTTAAAAAAGTAGAATGTCATAAACATCATCCTACTGACCCAGTTGTTTATTGCTATGTGCTTCTGGGGCTTCCTTCTGCACTGACAGCAGCTGCAGGCAGCAATTGCTGCATAGAACAGATCAAATTTATGATATTCCAGTTCTCTGCATGCTTAGAATCCATAGGTTTATACTTGATATCACTTTCATGATGAAATGTGTTAAAGCATGTATATTACTTTTTACAGATAAATCGTTAAACTTCATTTAAATAATTAATACTATTGATAAATACACATGTGGGGACGGCACAGTGGCAGAGCGGTAGTGCTGCTGCCTCGCCGAGAGTCACGTCCCTGGTGTTCCCTGCCTGGAGTTTGCATGATTTCCTGATGTGTTTCAATAGTGTGCTCCAGTTTCCTTTCAAGGACATGCAGGTTTGGGGATTTGGTGATACTAAAATGATGTCAGTGTACGTGTGTGCTTGTATTCACCTTGCAATGAGCTGACCCCGCCCAGGAATTGTTTCTGCCTCGCGTCTGATGCTTGCTGAAATGGGCACACCCCTGGATTGATGGATGTAATCATTAAACATCCATTCTTTTCAGACATATTGTGGCTAGGTGTCCTAGGAATTTAATGGATGTTTCAGGCAATTCACAGCACAGTGAGGCTGAATATTTTTTCTCACCGTGATGACATCTGGCACTGCCAACTAGTGGAATCCTTCAGATTTACATAAAGTACGCATGCAAGTATAAACAGTTCACTGCTTGTATAGCAGTAGCATCTGCAGCCGCATGCGTCACGTAGTTGTGAAGTATAAACCCGGCCATAGTCTGACATAGGGTACAGTCACACATTGACCCGTACTTATTCATACTAGACTAGACTTCAGTTAGCCTAATGCAAATGCCTGTGGGAATAAGGATTAGAAAAACTGGAAGAAACCTACGAAGAAATAGAAGGAACAAATAAACTCCACACACATAGTTCCTGAGACAGAATTTGCACCCTGTACGATTGATCTGTTAGAGAGCAGGGCTAACTACCATATAGCAATTGTTATAACGTAAATGTCAATCTTCTATCTTAACTTTACTTGTTTCTTAATAATACCGATTTTTTATTTTTACCAAAACATGTTCATTTGTTTATTTTAGTGGTACATGTTTTTTTTTTTTTATGTCACATTGGGTTAAGTGGGAATAGTACTGTTTTACCTTGACTTTATTTAAGATTTTTTTAAAATGTTGAGAATAACTTTATTCAATTTTCTATAGAAAATAATTGTGAACATCAATGCCATCCCATTTAGTTGTCTGATTCGAAGCATTTCTGTGAACTTCCATCCATTTACAGTACAGGATGATTCCTGCAATTATTATCCAAGAAAATTTGTTCTGTTGAGAATTGACAGAATAAACCGAGCTGTGTCTGTGCTGTTTCAATACCAGTAGTAAATCAAAACCAAGAGCTAAATCATTTTAGTTTATGCTTAAACTACTTGACCTTAAAGATAAGCTGGTCATACCTTACTTTTATAAGCGTTTTATTCTAACATTAGAGCGGTGTATGTTGTATTATTTCTTTAAGTAAATTTGGGTACATTTTGACTTTTTGACTATCCTTATGAGAATTATGTATTTTCTTTCATTTTAAAAACTGAATAAAAATAAAACATTTGTGTGCCTTCCAGCTCTGTATTACTAGTGCATTCGCTTCAATTAATGAAAGGCTTCTATTCTTTAGGGATATACTCCCCAGAGCCTTCTTAAAAGGGTTAGCATAATTCATAATTGCTGCAAAACTTTCCCTTGTTTCTTGACTAACTTCGCTTTTTAATTTTATTGTTCTATGTTCTAAAAATTCCTTTTTTATCTACTTGTTTAGCATTTTCAATAATTGTGTTGAGGTTTCAATTTTTACACTGCATTGTGTTACAAGATTTGGAAATTATATACAAAAGTGTATAGCATCTGTTATTATTTTTAATTTAGAGCCAAAAATACACCTTTTAATTGAGTGATGATTTACATTAGAGAAATAAATGAGTAGGTGCATTTAGCATCACATGCAAACTACTGAGTTGCTCTTTTGTTTCTGGCAGTCATAACATAAATTATTCAGGTGCTTTCCTTTATATATGTAATACATAGTTAATGAAATTTGCTGGTGTGTGTGTGCATTTATAAAGATAAGCAGCATGAATACTATTACCCAGCATTTCTGGACCCTTACGGACATTATGCTCATTTAACAACAGTTTAAATAACAGGATGCTTTATATATGTCTTGGATGACTTTCTTTTTTACTCTTATATACTGAATGCTGTAACTAAAACAACAGAATCCCATAAGAAGCTCAGTGATATGTTTTTCTCCTGCTTTTTTGTTTTCTTGTAACAAACTTGTTAGTACTTTTCTTATTATTTAGCTGTCATGTTTGCATTTTAGGACCTAGTTAATCCAAATTCTTTGAGTGACATTGAATTTGTAAAGATCTTGGCTGTATGTCATGTTGTCCTTGTAGGTCCGGTACATGTCATATATAGAATAGCAACCTCAACTTGAATGTCTGTCCATTATCTCTTTCCAGATTAAAGACATGCCCTGATCCTATGTTAAAAGTACTTGAAGTAAATGAAGGAAATCTTTATAATGTAATGCATATTTATTTCATAATTTGATCATCTGATACAAGTTATGTAACCCATGTAATAAAATATCTTAGATGTTGTGATGTTAAACGATCTTTCATCCAAAGCAAAGAAATGTCCAATATTTGTGAGGCTTTAAAAACTGCTGCTCCCACCCCAAAGAAGACTGGAAAAAGTATAGTGCTTACATTGGACTGATGGTGTGTCCAATCTATCATGATATTTTTTTCTGAACAGCAGAGGTAAGGAAGCACCTTTCTTTAAGGGAGAAAACTAAATTGTAGTACAACTCAAAGCAAAGGTCTGTTACAAAATTTATTTTGAGAGAATCAAAACACTAGCTAAATCGCAGGTCAAAGCCAAACTAGATTTCAGTAGTTTTTTATGATATACTAGTCTCTCATGAGTCTTCACCTAAGGCTGATGTCACCTTGTGTAACTTCTAGTCATGGGAAATAACAGATTTCCTGCCTGCAATTGTTTATCGCATTGCTGGACCATGAAAGGGTACATGACTGAAAATTGCTAGGCATGTCTGCTTTACAAACTAAGTGCCAGTCCTTCCAGCGCAGTAATGCTAGTGTTTTTAGTGACAACTGCCTAATACAGCCAACTCTGTATGAAGGGTTAACAGCAAAAGCAGCTGTTTTTTTCTTTTTTCCATTCTGTCCCAGTACGTAAAACAAGAGGCATCAGACAGATTAGTGTATCTTATCTTTGTGTAGTTGAAAAACACCTGAGCACCTTATTCCTCATTGCTACATTAAATGCTTTGCACTTCTGGATGAGCATTCATTGGTTGACAACTGTCATGCACACAGATCTCACTTATACAACTAAAGACAACATGAAACTATTTTAATTTTGTTAGAGCAAGTTGCAGGCTAGTTAGAGCAGAAAAGTCATCTAACTTGACATGGCTTTAAATTTTAGTGAAGTTTGAACAGTTGCCTAATGCAACCAGCCAACTTATATATCATGGCTGCTATTATGCCACTGTTCACATGGTAAATGTATTGCATGTTGTGGACATTAGGTGTCACTGTTGCCCCTTAAACCCAACAGACAGACATGCAGGACACACGGTAAAAGCACCAAGAAAATATTTTTTAAATGAATTCCTTTCTTTCCAGTGCCTCCAAAGCACCACAGCCACAATAAACACACAACTTAACAATAAACACAATATTCTCTCTCCTCCACACCTCCCAGCAAGCGTTGTCCACCTCCTCCTGACTCAGGCTTGGGTTGCCGGGTTCCCATCATTCCTTTAAATAGTCTTTGACTTGGAAGTGCTTCTGTCCTTCCGACCATGTGACTTGCTTGGCATTTCAGAGTCTAATAAAAAACTAGGATTTTCTTCAGCCCGGAAGTACCGGCTATAAGGAAGAATATGTCCCCAGGTCCTTTGACAGCTCCTCCTGGTGGCACCCACGGCACCCAGCAGCTGACATCTACCATTTTGGGAGAGGCAGTGTCCTAGAAAAGCTGCCTTCCCCTGTCCTTCCATCTTAGGGGCGTCCCAGCTGGGTTAAGCTGCCCGCTGTCTCTTACAATGTGTATTAACCACACAAAATCAGATCGACCAGATACACAAAATTTTGAAACCCTCCAGAAACACAAAATGGCAGCTCCAATGGAAAATGAAACTGAAAAATTGCAACATAATGGCACCAAAATAATGAAGAAAATGAAAAGGAAACACAAAAACAGATATTGTTATAAACATTCAAAAATTATTTTAACAAATTCCTACCAAAACCATTTTAGTGTCCAAAGTTAGTTCAAGCTCTGAGGCTCATAATTAGAATTTCTTCCATCTTTTTTGTCAACTTTTCTCCTTTATACATATTGAATTTGCAAAGATTAAAAGAGTTCTCTTTAATTTAAGATTCCACATTTTAACATAATTGATGAAATAAACAATGAGAGGAATAAATACATTCTCTCAAAACTGACCTCATTAATCAAAATGTGGAAGCTATTTGCAAACTGGAAATATAAACTCATTATGCAGAACAGTTTGTGGAAAAAGTCATAAAAGGAAAAAAAACATGTTGCTAAAACACTTAAATCTTGAGATAATGTTTTTTCTTCTTTTTTTAAATTGTGAACTGTAAAGCACCAAGGGCAACATGGTAGTTAACTTCCACAGAATGCAACTTTATTATGCAGGTTTTGATTAATGTGCTTATAAAGTTATTAAATCAGACATCTATGAGCACAAATATGGACTGCATCTAAGGGGTGTGAAGCTTATACTCGTGTCAGCTGACTCTTTGGCTGTGTTCACAATACAGTTAACAGTGACTCCATTCTGATTTTTGACTTTCAGCTGATTTTTTTTGTTTGATAGTTGAAAATAATGATATTGCAAGTGATTGAAATTAATTTAAAAAAATTGTCAGAGAGCTGTGATTTAATAGACCACCATGAACAGTGTGCAGGCTGTGGCATTACTTAAAATAAATGCCAATAGGGACTCTGTTCTGTTGGGCCCTTGAGCAAGGCCCTTAACCTGCAATTGCTAAACGCTTTGAGTAGTGAGAAAAGCGCTATATAAATGCAAAGAATTATTATTATTATTATTAAAATTGTTTTTAGCACAGGACATCTGCAAATTTGCCAGTTCATGATGGCAAGGAAGGAAAAAAGATAATGATAGATCATAGCCATTTCTTTGAGTACAATTAGATACATGAGAGAGGTTGTGTGGCCAAATGTGGAGGATTTTAAAGAATAGCAGTATTTTGACAATCTCAGAATGTTAAGAGTGGTGTGTATTACTTACGTCAACACCAGTCCGCAAGACTCTCTCGAAAAATTAGGTGCATGAGTAACACCATTACTAGCATAAAACACTGAGCAACTGGGCTGTATTGACTGATAACGGTCACCCCAAATGATTATCAACTCCATTATTCCTTTTTCTTTTGAATGGCTTTTGACTCAACATACTGAGTCCATCCTCAATTTTAATGCATAAATCTGAGGATGGTTTGCATAAACTACTTCTTCTTCATCTTTCAGCTACTACTGTTAGGGGTTACCACAGCGGATCATCTGTTTCCGTATCTTCCTGTCCTTTGCATCTTGCAATGTCACACCCATCGCCTGCATGTCCTCTCTCTCACCACATCCATAAACCTCCTCTTAGGCCTTTCTCTTTTCCTCTTGCCTGGCAGCTCTGTCCTTAGCATCCTTCTCCTAATATGCCCAGCAGCTCTCCTTTGCACATGTCCAAACCAATGCAGTCTCACCTCTCTGGCTTTGTCTCCAAACCGTCCAAGCAAAGCTTATCCACTAATGCGCTCATTTTTAATCCTGTCCATCTTCGTCACACCCAATGCAAATCTTAACATCTTTAACTCTGCTACCTCTAGCCCTGTCTTCTGTCTTTTTTTTTAGTGCCACTGTCCCCAACCCATATAACATAGCTAGTCTCACCACTGTCTTACAGACCTTCCCTTTCACTTATGCTGGTATCCTGTCTGTCACAAATCACTCCTGACACTCTTCTCCACCCTGCCTGCACATTCTTTTTCACCTCTCTTCCACACTCCCTGTTACTCTGTACTGTTGATCCCAAATATTTAAACTCATCCACCTTCGCCCACTCTACTCCCTGCATCCTCACAAATTCCTCTTACCAAACCCCCCATTTCCTCTCATTCACACACATGTATTCTGTCTTGGTCCTTCTGACCTTCATTCCCCTCCCCTCTAGAGCATATCTCCACCTCTTCAGGGTTTCCTCAGCTTGTTCCCTACTATGGTCACAGATCATACTGACATCCACAAACATCATAGTATACGGGGACTCCTGTCTAATCTTGTCTGTCAGCCTGTCCATTGACATTGCAAATAAGACAAAGCTCAAAGCTGAACCCTGATGTAATTCCTCTTCGTCCTTGAAAACATTCATCACATTAATAAAATTAGGTAGGAAATCTAAATGTCTAAACAATTCCAGTTCAAGCATTCAAATGCAGGTATTGTACCACAAGTTCCATTTGTTTTTTTGCTGTTCATACTTTCTTTTATCAGTTGAGATCTGGGTCATATTTGAGAGAAAAACAGTGGAATTTAACTATAGTGTTAATGTAGCCTTAATAATTTTGCTCTAGCCTGTGATGATAAACCTGCCACAAAGTCACACTTAGCACATTGACATGCACTTCAATAACCCGATTATTTACAGAAACCTAATTTCTAAAATGTCATGTACACCATTTTTCCAGTTAGTGAAATTGGGTTATTGACCAATGAGAAACCTGGTTAACAGGGGTAAATTTCTCAGCGAATAATCCAGTTATATGTCAATGTTAACCCTTAACTGGGTTACTGTTAAGGATTTTGTAGTTTGCACATGTTTGTTGCACTCTTTCAGCCTCTGCATGTATATCTTTTGCACATGTTTTCAGCAGCCGCAGGTAGAAGCATCCACAAAATACATTTCCAGAAGCAAATGTTCAGGCAATCACATTATTACTTCTCTGAAGGAGAAGGCTGAAATAATTTGTCACAATATTTCAGAAAATCATTAACTGTGCATTGATGAGCTGAACATGCAGTACTAAACTTGGCAACATAGTCTCAAATATCAGGGTAACAAGTTAAAGTAATGTGAATTGTGTAGTTTTATTACTTTTTTAAGTAACAAATAACCTAACATAATACTTATCTTATTAATGTAAAAATAACTGTTATTATTATTCCAGCAGCACTGAGTGTAAGGCAAGAAGCATACATATGAGTTCTTTGCTTGACTCAGGTAACAGAAAAGTATAAATTAAGCATCGATTTGACTAAACATAATTTTAAAACACAGGAAGATTATCACAAGTGTCAGGCTTATTTTCTAATTTCAGAGAGCTAATGATGACATTTAACTCTTTTTTGTGCAGTTTAATGACATTGGAGGATTTTGACAAAGGAGAACGCCAAAAGATTACTTGCACTTATATTATGTGGATTATTAAGAAACCCGGTTTCTGCATTAACCAGGTTATTAACCTTAACCTGAGTATGTGTGTGCATGTAAAGGCACTCAGACTTGATTAGAGTTGACAATAAAGATAATGACAGAAGGACAAATGGGATGGTTATATATTTTGTAAAAGTAAGGCAACATTTTTTTTTTATTTTGCAGTTTGTGTGCAGTCACTTTTTGGTTTTGAAAAATTAAACATGTACCCATTTGATGCAGTCACATTGCCATTTATCTAAGAAACTAACAAACTGACCAATGATTGAAGAAAACTTTAATTGGGAATACAAACAGATTTCCAATAATACTTTTATTTTAAATCTAAAGATAGAGTACCAAGGCTCTTGAGAGTATACCTTAATCCTTTTAAACAAACTTCTAACTCCATAATCAGCATCCTAAAATTTACTGTACCATGAAGTGTGACTGAACTTTTTTCCATCTCTAATTTTTAATTGGCAAGGACTAACAGACTGAAGTGCTTCTGCTAATTTTGAATTCCTATAAATGGAAAAACTGCAGAAAAGAAATCACCAATTGGGAAAACACTAATTTAGTCATATGAAGCGTTTGTATTCTAGAGCAAGGCTGGCGGGGGGTGTTGGCAGTGTCATGCCTAGGGTATCAAGGAGCTGACGCCAGGTGCAACAATACTAGCAGATGACATTTCCGGTACCTTAATGCCATGGGAAAACGTGCTTTGGTCAGAAGACGTTAAGTAAGAAAAGTCAATAAGTAACGCTGAAGATGCAGAATGATTCAATCACAAATGATAGTAATCATTTTGTACAAGTTTAGTGCTAACTAGGATCTGTCATGCGGGCCGCACAGATTTCTGTTGCAGGCCACAAGTACTACCCTATTTTTTTCATTATTGCAATTAAGGAGTGATATTAAAGACATTATAAATTTACAGGTAAAATCAAATTTATCTCTTAACATTTTGGAAAAATTTGGCTAATTCAAGAAAACGATTATTTCTTTATATTGTAGAGCAGTATGTTTTATCTGTGTGATTCTTGTAAACATGATATGTGCCCTAAATAATCAGTGTTTCATTGTAGTGAACACTGATAAATGACCATTGAAGGACTTACGAACACATTAGAAATATATCAAAATGAGTTCACAAGCATTAGGAACCAAAGGGTTATTTTAATTATACATTCAGTTTTATTGCATTGATTTGCTGACTTTTAGAAGAAGAAATATTGCATATTATAGTAAAAAAACATATTTAAGATTGTAGATTTGAGGACTGACACAGCAATTCTGGCTAATGATATATTTCATTTTTTGCATCTTTCCCTACAGCTTTTGTAATAGTGCTTCAAAAAGTGTTTCCTTCATAAAAGAATCAATAATACCTTACAGGCAAAGAAAAAACACTGGACTTTACAAGTACAGATGTTTAAAGCTTCAGTGCTTCATGGCCCACAGGAGACATTTTAGGTCTTTTCTATTTTCTGTATCCTGGCTAGTCAATTAAGTCCATAGACAGTGTTACGTATTGAGTCCTAATTAGAGGCAAATTTAGGTGTTTTTGTAAACTTGTTCTTCAATTCAATTTAATGTTCAGTAGCATTTGAGTTCAAACTGAAAATGTTGAATTAGCTCATCCATTTGAGATTTGTTTTTGAGTAAACTGTGCTCCCTTTAACAATTTTTGTACACCTGACACAGTGGTTAGCAGTGCTGCTTCATAGCTCCAGGACCCTGGGTTAGAATCTTGATCTGTTCTCTTGCTGATGGAGTTTGCAATCTCTGCATATCTTTGTGGTGTTTTCTCTAGATGCACTGTTTTCTTCTTCCATTCCCCAAACACCCAGGTTACTGTAGGTTGAATGATGACTCTAATTTTGCCCTGTTAATATGCGTGCATACAGTAACTGTTCCTTGCATTGACCTGGTGTATCACCAGAAGAGGTTAATACCTTTCAACCAGTGATTCTTGGAATATGCTGCTTTCAGCTTGTTTGAAGTGCCTTTATTTACTAGGAAATTTATATGCTGGCACTTAACAAGGCTTTACAATTGCATATTTCCAATGAAGCCTTTAGAAACTAAGTGTACTTGGATATATTAGCATTAGTCTAACATTAATATGCAGCAGATCACCAATAAGATTTATACTTTCCTGTAATACTGTTTCTCACAGTTTGAGTGCATAAACAGGAAAACAAGATGTCAGACTAACAGTGAAGTTTAGCAAGAATTAGACATCGATCTGGAGCTTCTTACCAGTGCAAATCCAGAGACAGGTTGAATAAATGTAATATAACTGAATTAGAGCATTTTTTAAATTCACTAGGACAGTGCTAATGGAAAAGAATAACAAAACTCAACTGTAACAGTTCACAAGAAGTAACAGTCTAATGTACATATATTTCTTAGTCACATTAGAGGGTCTTAACAGCAAAGTTACATAAATTGGTTTCTTTCAGTAGGTGTTGGTTTCTTACTTGCCAGATTTATGCTGTTTTCATTTTCAGCAGTGCTCTATTGAAGCCTGAGTTATCAAAATACATGAGAAATTTTAAACAGAAATTCTTGGCCACTCATTCCCAGATAGTCATGCATACACCCACAGTCCCTAGGGTGTAATACAAAATCTACTGGCAAAATAAGGACATGTTTAAAGCATTTCTTTTAAAGTAACTGACTGCTGAAATAACATTATGTTTGATTTTGGTAGACATAAAACACCAAACTTTTTGTCTCTATCAGAAAAATATACAGGAAGTCTGTCGTCTGTCTAATTTAAGTAGGAGTAGGCATGTTTACAGTTAGTCAAAGAGAGACTAATTAAAGCAGTAAAATGATGAACAATAATATACAGTAAAAGTTCTAACCTGCATAACTTATAATTACTGGTCATTAAATGCATTTCTGTCATATCGTGGTGTAGTTTGTCAATCTGTGTGCTTGTATATCTTCTTTGTTATTATCTGATCACTCATCAGTTCAGCACAAAAATTGAAGGTTTACGCAAAAGATTTTAAAACACTGTCTATCCTTAAGTAAAACTGACAGGAAATGTCTGCCCCTTTTTGCAAAGTTAAACTCAAATGTCTCCTATGCTACTGCAGCATCGCAGAACAATTTGTTTCTAAGCATATACAGTAAGCAGTTGACCCTCAAAATGGCATTGTGCAGTGATTTAGGTTTCAGACAACAGGCTTTTATTGCATTTTTTGTGTCAGAGAAGGAATTAGTAACACTGTTGTTGATAAAAAGCACTTTAAGTCATGAGGTTTGATGAATTGTAAGTTATGAAATTAGAGCTCATTGACGTGTCTGTCCCTGTCTACTCAATAACAGCATTTGCTTCATCATTGCTTTAGAGTGATGTTGAACTTTTTCAAGAGGACTGATGGATTACAACCAGAAACATTTCCAAATGTGTACAATATTAAGAATGCCTTTGGATATTTGACAGCCTACCTGTCAATAACAAAAGTATGCATGAAGAGTCCTCTCCTTTTGCAAGGCTAAGGATGAAAGCTATTTTCCACGGATCATCACGGTGGTTGAAAAATGGATCCATCACTTTGGTCCAAAGACTAAAAGACAGACATTGGAATGGCATCATTCTGCTGAAGGCTATCCTCTTCAGCAGGGAGAGTCATAACCACTGTTTTTAGAGTCTGAGAACATAAGATTTTGGTAGGCATGATACCATATGTTCAAACTCTTTAGTCAGATCTGTACTCTCCAACTTTTAAACATTTGTAGAAGTGTTTGAGGAAAGTGTGACCTCACAAAAATGTAATAGAACTCCTCATTCAGCTTGACAACATATGATAGATCTTGCTCTCTTAGATTTTTACCTCTATGGAGACCTCAGACATGCCATCCATGGAAAAAAGCTTGTAAATGACAATGAAGTTAGTAAAGAAGTGGCTGCAAGTGCAGGAAGTTCAGAACAAGAACAGAATACATTATTTTGCTTCCCATTGGCACAAGACTAATAAAGGTGAGATGTTATATAAAATAAATTAACATAGCGAGTATGGTCAAACAATTCTACAATGAATTACTACCAATAAAAGCATTTTATTAAAAAAAATATTTCAGTTGTATATTTTAATCCAATTTACGGTAAATTTCTTATTAATGTGTTATTATAAACAGTGAAAAACCCTTGAACAATACAATACTGTTTTGTAGTTACATAAATCACCTTGAATAGTCATGATGAAAAGGACAATAACAACTTGGATCCTAACACAGTAGCAAATTGTCTTCCCTTCAGTCTCAATTTTAATTTTAAGAACAAAAAATGTCATACGGAGCAAGATCTGTCAAATATGGGAAGTGTGAATTAACAGCCACATTGTTTTTGGTCAAAAACTCTTTAACCAGTAATATGGTGTGTGCAGGAGCACTGTCATGGTTCAAAATGCAGTTGTGCCACTGTTCCAGATGCATTTCCCTGATGTTTTCTTAGAGATGTCTCAACAGTTCAGTGCAATGTTGCTGATTAACATTTTGTTCATGGGGAACAAACTCTTTATTAACAAGTCTGTTAATGTTGGAAAAAACGCAATCACTGTTTTCTTGATGTTCAATATGACCTAACATGCTTTTTTCAGCTTGCAAAAAAAATAAAATTGCAAAAGTCACCCACACATTTGTAAAATAAATGTGAGAAATACACATTTTGATCAGCTTAGCACAGTGTTCCTTGGCAGATGAATTAACAACACTGTAGCCATATGAAAACCTAGCAGCATAGTTAATAAGTACACCCTACTACTGTGCTCTTTATCGATTCCTGAAATTTTTGGTTCCCAACTCGTTAAGAATGATCACTATAGTTATTGTGCATAATCTGCCTTTCTTATTATTGCTATTCTGGTCATATTAACAAATTGACTTTTTTTAGCATTGTTTTTATTAGTTTTCTATAAATTTTAGTCTGAAATGCAGTGACATCTTCATTAAATTGTTTTCTTTGCCATAATCCACAAGTACAGCAGAATCTATCAGTCACACTTATCCTTACTTAAGGAAAAATAAAAATAATAATACAAAGTAACAGTTAAGATATTTGTTATTCAGCAGTCCTTAAGTTTTGACTTTGGTGTTGTTAATTAGAGTCCTGTACTTGAGAAATTTTGACATATTCCAGTAGCAAGACAAGTTCTCAATATTCAATTAAACAGGGAACCCAAAAGAGTTGATCACCACTACAGGATCCTCAAGGATGTCAAGTGATTACATCTTGGCTGAAGAAGGGGCTTGAGTTGCCTCAAAAGCTTGCATATTGTAATTGTTTTAGTTAGCCAATAAAAGGTGTCATTTTGCTTGACTTCTTACTAAATTCATAACGGCTAACATGGTACAACACCCTCGTGCTAAGGATGTCAAAGAAATTTTGCACCAAATTTTAAACCAGATGGCAATGTAGCAATGTGAATGGTGAAGAAACAGAGGTTGGTAAAGCCACATACAGTATGTGCTACAGTTGAGGTAATTCATAGAGAAAGAAACACCTCCAGTGTTTTGGCAGTTTATTTAATCAATCATTTTCTCCAGATTAAGGGAGGCAGCAGTAAGCGTAGAGAATTGGGAACAAATCTAATTTGATGAAACCAGTCATTTACATCGGTGCTGGGGCATGACTCTCAAGAATTTGAATAAACAGAGTCAATTTATAGTCATAGAGTCATACTCTATTCCAGTTGTGTCACTGTAAGTGTTTGTCTGTTTTAAAAAGTGTTTGGTATTTTATATCATTTGTGTTGCAGATGTGGTTTGGTAAGAAATCTATATATTACAGATACAATTTCATGATAATGCAGACTTCAGTCAGCATTCTGCTTGGCGTTTATCTAATTCCTACCGATTGCCAATGCTTCTTGACCCACTGCATTTACTATCAAGCCACTTTAAATGAAAGGCTACATTCTGTACTGTTGATTCATGCCATATAGTGCATGTTTGTTTTCTGTAAGGACTTAGTAGTCTCAGTACTATTTACATATTTCTCAGTTTTGCATGTGTGCAGCAAAAATATGTTGTTTTAATGATTGTCAGTACTGGGCCTGCACTTTGAAGTCCATGCTGTGCATGTACAAGCATCAATGATATTCATTAATGTATCATTACTTAAAGGAAAGTCTTTAAAAAGTGTTTGTATAGCTGGCAGAGCTCTGTGCTCTGCAGAGGTAATAATCTATGCTCCTCCCTGGCCCAGTGTACTCCTACAACATATAATGCATAAGAGAAAGTTCCATTGCTTTCTACCTGTTAGAAAAACAAAACAAAACAAAAAAAAAATCTCCCTCTCAAGAATATTTACAGTTGAAGAGGAAGTATCTTTGAATTTTAAAGCCATGAAGAAGAAATATTTCTTTCTAACTACAGTATATGCTGCACATTACATATAATATAAGGAGTTCTGAAAAAATGTAACTTTTGGTACTGCAGTAACGAACCTCTAAGATCAAGTCAGGATCCCATCTGCAGAGTCTGTATGCCCAAGGCTGGATAAAAGTCCTCAATGATGTGCTCTTTGCCATTCCTTTATTCCAGGTGTGCCATGATGCTGCTCTTGGAAGTAAGTGTCTGACAGGGAACATATGTGAAGTTTGAATTACTATTTTTATGCTCTGTTCATTCCCATGAGAAATATTCAAAGCTGCAGCCTCTAGAGTAACAATGATAGATCTGCGTATGTATTTAAACCAAGCCTTAAGCAAAATTTCACATATAATTCAAAGAGTTTTCCGCATCTCTGCAATACATACTTTAATGATATTTGGAGTTAAGCAAAAGTAGTGCATTTCATTTATTCATTTACATTTTTGTAACTGGTTTAACCTATTAGTGCACTTGTTTACATATTTTCTGCATTAAAGGCATCATCTGTTTTAAATTATATTATTGTATTATTATTATTGTAACTCTCTCTGTATTTTACTTGCATATGTTTCTTTTGAGGTTTTGTGTCTTTGGTGATGAAAAGGCTTGTCCTAAATAGGACAAAAGCAGTTTGACTGATGAAAATCAACAACAACAACAACAACAACATTTATTTATATAGCACATATTCATACAAACAGTAGCTCAAAGTGCTTTACATAATAAAGAATAGAAAAATAAACACAATATGAAAACAAAATAAATCAGCATTAATTAACATCGAATAAGAGTAAGGTCCAATGGCCAGGGGGGACAGAAAAAACAAAATAAAAACTCCAGACGGCTGGAGAAAAAAAAATAAAATCTGTAGGGATTCCAGACCATGAGACCGCCCAGTCCCCACTGGGCATTCTACCTAACATAAATGAAACAGTCCTCTTTGGATTTAGGGTTCTCACGGAAAGGCTTGATGATGATGGTCACGTAGAATTCTGCCTTTTAGTCCATCCATCATTGTTGGAGCATCATGAAGCTTTGAGTAGGTGGAGGTGGCGCAGGCCACCACCACAAAGAAACCGGAAAAAGAAACAGAGAAGAGAGTAGGGGTCAGTACGGGTTGTAGAGCTACCCTGAATAGTTATTATGAGGAAATTGAACATATAGAGTATCAGGATTAAGTTAAATTAAGATTAAATTGAAGTTATAGAAAGGCCATGTTAAAGTAATGTGTTTTCAGCAGTGTTTTAAAGTGCTCCACCGTATCAGCCTGACGAATTCCTCTTGGCAGGCTATTCCAGATTTTAGGTGCATAGCAGCAGAAGGCCGCCTCACCACTTCTTTTAAGTTTTGTTCTTGGAATTCTAAGGAGACACTCATTTGAGGATCTGAGGTTACGATTTGGAATATAAGGTGTCAGACATTCCAATATATAAGAAAGGTATATAAGAATCAAAGGTTTTAAAGGTAAAAACAAAGAAGCATTCAAGTAAATAGCCCATAATTCTTACACAAAAAAGAGATGACACCTGATAACTAAGTCCAAAATGCAAAGCAAGTATTAAAGTCAAAAAGGTAATAGTAAAAGTTTACAAACACCATTAATACATTGGATTATTTCCCACAGAAATGGAAACTGTGGATACTGAAGCATTGATCCTAATTGGAAAACTGGGTTAAGTTCTGGCTGACCCTTTTCACTATACACTTTTGCTACCCATTAACTCTTTTAGGGCGGATGTTGATTTTTGTCGACAACAGGGTTGAGGGCGGATGTCGTCTAAAGGAGACATCCATAGGTAGATGGTGATAACCAGCTGTAAACGTCAACAACACACACCGTTAGTTTAATTTGTACGTAGACCCTCTTTGCTAGAAGAAATGTTAGACTGGTTGACTTGACGTTGAATCCCTGCATGTGCGTGAGTAGCGTAAACAGTGTCTAGAATGCCACTGACATCTGGTGAGAGAGCAAAGTGAAAGCACAAAGCAAAATACGTTGCATATATTTTATTATGCTGAATTTGATTCTGACTTGTCGGACTCCGATTTAGGTGCAAGTGATCTGAAGATTGAGATCTAAAATGAAAGTGAGGTACTGGCTTCAGCTGATCAGTCTCCAGCTGATCCACCACCTCTGCCCCTGCGTAGCTGCTGATGCAGCTAGAGATTACTAACATGTGGCAAAAGGGCACTGCACACAGCAACAGATGTTTTATGTTGATTTATGTGAGCAACTTTGTGTGCTTTCCAGAAAACGTTTTCCGAAATAATTCCGCCTTGGGAAAAAAGGAAAAATAAGATTTGCCCTAAAAGAGTTAACATAAGCACATAATTTCCTGTTAAAAACACTTTCCTTGGTATATTATGGATGTTATAAAGATATTTCGGGCTTGTGTTTAACAGAAACTTATGTATTTCAGAAGTCAAACATGAAAGCCAAACTACACACTTTAACACTAAATGCAATAATAAAATGAAAACAGTAGTTTAACAAGAACTTATGATAAAAGAAGTCTAACACAAAACATATGAATATAATACAAACCTATCTTTATGAGCATGAATCTTACCTTGGTGTTATAATATTGTGCAATTCTAAACCTTGGCTGTTCCCAAAAGAACCAAGGGAAAGGTTTTTGACACACTACGGGGCAGGTGTTGGATGTAATGAGGACAGCTTGACATCGCCAGCATTGGCTGCTTCCTCATCCGTGCTGGCTTAACTTAATGATGGTTATAGAGATGGCGATCTCTTCCTTTTAATTGGGTTGAAGAACTGCGTCACTATTTTTTGCTTTGATATTCATGTGTCGTGAAAGGGGTTGCTATTTTGCAAGAGCAGATAAGCTCCATTCTGTGAGAACGGAATAAATAAATAGCAAAGATTTGTTGTAATACTGTAGTTTCTCTAAAAAAAATGAAAAAATCGAACAGGAGTTTGTTCTTATTTTAATCTTAAGCCTTGGACAATGCCTGCTGCGTTCTTCTATTGTTTTGTTCAAGGTGGCATGGAGACATCCAAGATCATACACATGCCATGCTCTTATGAATGGAAATGAACATTATTACAATAAACAATTTGTGTGTGGACATGCAGATAATCACAGATTGGTAACGATAAAAAAGAGGAATGTTAAAAAAGGTATCACATAAATAATTTTACTAATAATTTAGATCCATAAAAATATAATCAGAGTACACAAAATTATTTTAATTGTAATATTTAAAGGACATCATACAAAACCTTATACTAGCTAAGTAGATAATATATACCGCATAAGTTAAGGGAACTAATTTGCATTGAGATTACCTTGTTTGATGTGAAAAGTCAGCCGTTTGAGAACAGCACAAGAGTCTGTGCACACTACACTGTCAATACAACACAAATACAGTAAAACTTTATGAAAAAAAAAAAAACATTTGGTTGCCTTCCTTTCCTAGCACTGATCACAATGATTGCAGTCACTAGTTCATTCAAACTGAGACTGTCCTCTCTAAACACAAATGAATGGTGCATCGCTTGATTTTTCTGACAACATCCAGAGCTACGGGTAGAAATGAGGTTTACCTGACTGATTCTGTAGAGCTAGAAACAATAAAGTTATAGTCAACAACATTATTTCTGTTTAACATCCTAACTCAGACAACCAGTACAGGCCAACACCTACCACCAGGTCAAAATGCAGTCAAGAACACAACTAAAGCAGGATACTCAAAATCCTTACAACAGCATCTAGATTCAGGCTCTGAGATTAATTTGGTTTAATTTTCATGGAGTCCTCTTGACCTTTGGGCCCCTGAGCCTGGGCAGACAGGCCTGTTTTGGGATCCATGTACAGGGACAGGCAATGAAGGGACAGATGTCATGCTTAAAACCTAAGAGTTTTCCACTCACAAATGATTTTGTTGATAACTAAGAGATAATGTGTATTCCTTAGTGACCATAGTAGTTCTACATTATTCTATTCTATTATAGCACTAATAATATGAAAAATGACACAGTGTTGAATACTTAGAAAAAATACATAGTATTTGCTAAGTACATCTAAAGAGAAAACTAACTTAAACATAACTATCAGCAACAGGCATTAGCAACAGAAAAGCATCAGGCAACTTTGATCAAAAGTTGCAAGGTTGGAATTTTTAGAATTCATCACAAAATAAAAACAGTAGTACAGATCAATCATTTAGTAATCTGGACCCTAAAAAAACACTAAATGTCTAGTGTAATAAATGCCAAGATTATTTGCACTTTCAAATGCCTTGAAGGCCCAATAGGCCTGCTCCTACAATCATTTGCACATTTACAAGCTTATATAATGAGGACAATAAAAGAAACATAAAACTCCGTTTAGAATAACTTCATGTTAGTACACCATTATGATTTTTTTTTTCTGCTAGCACAATTCCAGCAACTCAGCTTCAATGACAGAGAATCAATTGTGTTGCAAACAATGACACCATGCATCAGCCACCATTACATTCATGACAGTTTTATAAACAATTTGCACACAATACTAATGTAATATACAGTAAAATGTTGGCATAAAATACAAAAAAGAAAAAACAATTCCTGTTTATCCATTGCAAGCACAGATCTTTCAAGCGTATAATTAGTACTTATTGTACTATTTTAAATTTTATTTATATCTTGACCTCTTGTTCAGATCATCATTATAAATGTTACCCGAGAGTAATTTCATGAAAAAGGAATTCAGAGTTTGTTAATTCGTAAACATTCAGTGCCATTATACAAGCTTGAGCTGTATCTAACTAAGCTTCTACTAACTTCATAAATGCAATCTCAATAATTAGCAAAAAAAAAATAGTATCAAAATAATTTAAAAACTGTCATAAGTAGGTAGACTTTGCATGAATAGAAAGTTTTATTGACTGAAAGAGCCAATGTTTGGGCTTTATTTGCAGGCATGTTTTCTTAGTCTGCCTTTGACACTCTGTGGTAGTTTTCTGACAATGACTCTGTCTTTCTATTCCTGATCCCTGGTGCATTTTTGGACTATTGTTTCACAATGGTACTACACTAACTAAGTATTATACTAGACAATCTTCTTTCTCCTCCTTAATCCACTGGCCTCTCTTCCTTCTTCTAGTTGTACCTTTGCCTTACCTTACTGTACTTCCTAGCTCTAAGCTCATTGGAACATTAACTCAAAGCATCATGTTCTTCCTTACAGTAAATACAGCGGCAATTGTTGTTAGTACCCTGACTAGCTGTCTCATGTTAGACTGGGGGACCCATTGCCCTTTTCTTAGCCACCCAGCCTGGAGTAAATACTACCACACTTTGGAGATATTACTTCCATTTTGTTGGTACAGCTACTTGTGTTATTCTCACAGTGGATTGTGTTGCTGTTACTGTCAGTGCCTTTCTCTATATTACATCCTTTTTAGTTGCCTCCAATTCTGATTCTGACCTCGCCTCTCTATACATGAGCTTATATTACACAATTGTATCGGATGTGAACAAAAAATATGCGTGCATAGCCTAGTTGACAAAATCAGAACTGTGCTTGTGAACTATTTTCCCAACATTTAATAAAGTATAAGTACAAAATGATCTCCATAGGAAATCATAAATAATGTCAGCCTTTTACAAGAAAAATGTATTCCATTTTAAAAATGGAAACAAGGGTTTCATGATTTGTTCATGACTGCTGTTCTGGTCAGTGTTTTAGTGCTCTCTTTAGTAATTTGTACAACTTCAGAGTACATGTTATTTGTCTTCGAAAATGTTAAATATACAGTATATTGTTGGTTTAATAGTGATGCCTTTATGTTATTCTTTTTCTTTATAGGTACTACATTATTTTGTGTTTTGTCATGGCTCTGGCCGTGTTGTTGCAGGGTGATATGATCAGATTTCGATTAAACATCTCACATGTCAACCTGTTTGATTTTGGTGTTACACTTTTTCTAGTTTATAAATATTGGATTAAAAAAAACTTTTTTCCCCAATTTTTTTTTTTGCATTAGCATTTAAGGAAACGTTATTAGACCAGGAATTGTTAATGTTTTGGCCTATGATTTTTAGATAACACTGTCATTTTGCAATCTGGTTTTTCAAGTCCTCATTTTTGTATCTTTCTTTGAAAGAGTTTCCATTTTCTAACCATTCTTTTACTGGTTGTAATTTCCTCTGTCTCAGATCACAATAGTTGCAAGTTTGATACCCAGTTCGGTCACTACCTGTATGCAGTTTGCACATTTTTCCTGCATTCACTGGGTTTTCTTAGGTTGCTTTGGTTTCCTCCCCAGTCCTGGACATGTTCACTTGTTATGGTTGGCAACTTTAAATATCCCCAGAATGACACTATGCATGTTCATAAATGTGCTCATCACTTAACTGGCATTAAACTTAGGAGAGGTTCCTACTTTGTGCTGAATGAAAGACACGCTAATTTTTTTTGCAGCCTTGTAATGTTATACATGTCCTGAAAATCAATGGATGGGTAAAAACAATTTTAACAATATACAAAAAGTGAACAGAAGCTAAGAGAATGGCAGGGTGACCAGTGCTGGCTTCAAATAGGCCAGAGTCCCAAGTTCAAATCCTGACCTATGTTTCACCTGTGTTGTGGTAGCAGTTTGAGTCCATATTTGCATTAATGTTCTGCAGGTACCTCAGTGACTATGGATTAGCTTTACTGCTCTGTCTCTGTTAGTGTGGTTATGTCCGTGCATGCATCTTTTAACAGACTAACCCATTGTCCTGTATAACTTCCGACCTTCCACCCAGTATTGTGAGGTTGGTTTCCAGCCTTTCATAAACCTAAACCAGAAAAAGAGAGTTAAGTATTTGTTTGTCTGCAGTCCCAAATACAGCATTTCAGCCTAAAAGAATAAGAGCAAATATATTAAGAGAATCTGAAATCTGTTTACTCTTAGCTGTGACTCATGGCAAAATGAAAGGGAAGCTTAAACCTGAGAAATACGTTTTGCCAGTAAAGTAATATGTTAAGAAAAGGAAATCTAAATTAGCCAAGGCAGAATGATTCAGTGTACTGTAGTTTTCTTAGCAAATGACTTAAGCAGGGTTAGATACAATTGGAAATCTAACAGTAGATAGAGAATAATTTAAAGTGGTTGCAAAATTTATTCACTCAATCTTACATTTTTGTGTGCCTTTCAAAGAGCTCACCATCAAATGGGCCTTTATAAATCACACAACAATACATTTAAACATTATCTGTTAAAATGATTAAATATATGTTTAAAAATCTTTAGGGATATGATTAAAGCACAGGTCAAACACATCATTTTGGAAAAAGTTGACTTTTTTGCAGCAGTTGGTGTGGAAGAATTTAAGATGGGCCTGAATGATGAACAGTGCTTGCAATTGTTTCTTGTAAGTGTATCCTTGTAAAGTGAACTTTTTCTTCAGCAATACTGTATATTGCAAATTCTTCACAGTTAAATTGTGAGCAAAACTCATTATGGTAGCAGAGTAGGATTCATTAAATGCTCAATAGTTTAAAAAAAAAACACAAAAAGTGCATTTCATGAGTATTCTTATTAGCTGTGACCATTTCTTGCTTCTATCTTGCTTCCTTTAACACCTGGTTGTAAAAACTCAGATTTTTTTTCTTAGAGTATTGTAATGAATCTCTACTTAAGTCTTTTTCCAGCTGTGCTCTATTTCATTATGAACTGTAATTTGTTCATTTTTTTGTGTGTGATGCTTTTCACAGTTTGTTACTACAAGGTCAGCGGCAGATTTAGACTAAGAATTTTCAGGTAAAAGTGAAAAGCATTTAGAAGAATGGCTTTCACTGGTTTTCATTGTTTTGTGCATATCCTTACCAAAGAATTTTTAAAGAGCTGAAAGAGACATGATACAGCAACATGGCAACAGTGTGCCCTACTTAACATGTTGGCTTAGTTACACCTGACCATTTTCTAAACCCAACTAATTGGTCTGTTCTGGCAGAAGAGCTTGAATCGGCCCTGGATGGAATACTATTACTTTACAGGATATCCTCATGTGAATTTGGAGTCCATAGTCAATTTTGATCATATCAATTGTTTATCTCTAAATTGATAGATAAACATTCATCAGCATTCATCACTGAGCTATCCCCCTTCTGTAGAATTGTGTGTGCCTTCCACCAAGTATGCTCTACCTCCTTTTAAATGAAAATAAAATTGCAAATGAAAAAAGAGATGGACTACCATGAGTTCTTAGAATTATGTCATTAAGTAGGTTATTGCTTTGCTTCCAAAACATATAATTGTCACTTTTATAACACCCGTTATCAGTGCTTATGTAGCGTTGGCACACTTGACATGCCTCTATGTGAGCTTGTCTATAGATTGTGTGTTTTCACATCGCAGATGTTGAGGCTAAGCTATTTGTCGACTCTAAATATGTTAGATGTCAATGTAAGTAGGTGTGTGAATTTGAATGACAAGCAATCCCATTCATGCATTAAAACACTAAACAACATGGAGTCTTGAATCTCTATCTGACTGTATGTCCACCTTGCACTAAAAATGATAAAATAATTAAAAAAAAAACAAAACAATCTGTCATAATTGATGGGAAAACATTTGCTGATGTACAACTTTACCTAAACAGCAGAAGCGGCAGATAAACATTATTATATTATGTATTCAGTAATGACGTCGTTTATCAGGAGAGTTTGCTTTCATGGCAGGCTTTTAATGAGTTGGTGTCCATCACTGAAATATTCTTCTAAAACAACAGAATGGTTGGAATGACTTTGCAGTTAACCTTTTCTGTGAGTAAACATCTTGCACAATAAAGTAAAAAAAAATCCCAGTGAGATTAACACTACTTGAAAAAGGACTCAGTCTGCTAGAGACGTGCAAAATCCTTGAGGGATTTCAGAATAGCAGGACGACTTTATGTTAGGAAGACTGATATAAACTAAGATCACAAGTGACAATTTTACAAACACTGATTCTTCAACAAATAGGAAGTATTTATCATTTGGATTAATAAATACAAAAATGTCCTTTTCTGTCACATTGTATTTTATACTCTGTATGTGGGGATGGTGTGCTATAGACATTGAATGATGGTGTTTTTTCGTAAATTGTTTATTAGTAGCTATAAAATATCTCGATTGAACACAACATAATGAATTTTCTTCTGAAAATAACTTTGTCTTCAAAATTTAACAGTAGCATATTAATTGATTTTAAAAAGTATTTTTTCCCTTTTTTTCTGCTGTATGCATTTAGATGAGCAATGGAGCATGTTTTAATTACCCATGAAGCATTCCCACACTGAATATGGATTTACTGCTTGTGAAAATAGTCAGAAGAGAACAAACAGGTTTTATTTCTTAATTTGTCATTTCAGACACACAGGGAGGCCTACAGCCTGAATGTAAATTGATGGGACTTGTGTTCTTGTGCACTCTTTGAATCATTTATAATAACATGTCATGAAAATAAATTGGCATTTGCTCTTAACAAATTTAAACATAGAGCTGTAAAAAAAGAAAGATGGTTCTTAACATCTTCCAGCAAACCGTGAGCAGTGAACCTTTGCGATTTTACAAATTCCCTCTGCGTACCATTCATTTAGAATTAATAGGCTCCCTATTGCATACTTCAGAATATCAATACTATGAGGTAGTTAGTCAGACCTAAAAATGCATTTTTTTAGATTAAAGATAAAAATTCTAATCCTTCAGTCAATAATTTAAGAAATCCTCAGCATTTTTATTTTTATTTTCTTCTGACTAACTTCAGAACTATACAAGTATATATCTGCTGTATTAACAATAACCAATATGAAGCAAAACTATCACCATACAGAGCATACTGTAAATAATTTTAATTATGTTCGCAAGTGCTGTTCCCCTTTCTATGAACTGCTGGATTGAATAAAAGACATGCGTGGATGTTGTAACAAGACCATACTAGATTGTGGTGGATAACTTCAGTAAAATGCAAAGTACAAAACACAGAATTGCTTGGATATGTTGATTTTAGTATCATTAAAATGCTATTCTAATCCTTGCTAGCAAAGTGCTCTCATAAATCATAAAGTTAAACTCGTTTGAATTTTATCTTCAAGACATCTGAGCTCTAAGACTAAGAATTTCTAGCTGAAAGTCACCTTCAGCTATTGAATCAAAAACGGTTTTCATTCATGAGGGTAAAGTGCCTCCATGCTGAAAGATAAAAGTGCCATTCATTTGATTTTGTAAGTGAAAGATGAATTTAACAGACAAAAATAAAGAGTAAAATATTTTTTCAATAACCCTCTAATTTTGTCGTATTATTTAGGTTAAGCGCCTCACTTAGATCAATCTAATTAGCTATTGCCTTGTGTTATCTGTTTTTTTTTTAATTAAAATCAGTATTTTAGATAGACTAAAATAACAAAGCAGTTCTTTCAGTTTATTATGGCAAAAAGTGGTTAAATCTCTGTAAATGGCAAGAAGAGGTTAGATTTGCTTAAATGTACAGGGAAACCTCAACGTTGGTTTGTGCCTTCTACTTGTACTTTGCTGCTTGTTATTTTAATACCTTTATCTGTCTATTTTTGGTGTTTGAATTTTTTTTCTTTTTCATTGTTCTATTATTTTGAACAAGTTTACTTATTTAAAAAATAAATTAGTTACATACAAATGTATTATAAAAATGACTATTTTCGAAGTAGAGTGGAGCAAAGTCTAGTGGGCTCTTTGCTGGTCCATTCCACCAGCAATGGACAGGGGGGCGTTTATGAATAGCAGTCACATTTGCATCTGCAGGATACCCTCATTTCATCATATCTGACTTTGAAACTCTGTTCCCCCATCTTGTGTAAAATATTATTTGTGTCCAATTCCAAGAAATTTACAATAGTAAACCTATTTCCTGTCAGGTCAAATGTGTCTGTTAAATCGTTTTCTTTCATACTTACCAGCGATGGAGTTAAAAAACACATTTTACTATTGATTATTAAGGAATCAAAATGCAGATCTGAGTACAATCCTAAAAGTTTGTCACTGTCTAATAATACACTCACTTTTGAAGTTCTCCATTGATATATCATGACTTCCTATAATATATCTCGGAAACAAAAGAAAATGTAATTGTACTTTGAACTACTAAAAACAATTACTATTTCAGTTTTGATAATGAGTTTGGTTAGTTTATAAAGTATTTAAGATGGATTTTGACATTCAGTGGGATTTTATGTGGAGGGAGGTAGGCAGATAGATTAATGTTTTAACACTAGAATCCCTGAAGCCTACGAAAAAAGTCATAATGCCGGGCCACCTTAAATCCTTTTGCACCTCTTCATCAGTGTCTTTATTTTGCAAATGTGTCAATCAGCACTGGCAGCAGGCATCTTGCTACCCTATCCCGCACCGACACAGCTAAAGTCGGACACAAAGTTCTCCCAGCTTAAGTCTGTTTATCTGTGCGTGAGGTGTCTGGAATTGTATAGGGTAAATAATATATCGTTATTTGGAATACGTACATTTCATGTGTGTTCTGTGCCTACAACGATCTGGGTAAATGTATGATGGCAGGGAATGCGAGGCAAGAAATGTTGAACACATACTGTACCTAAAACAGAAACGTTTTTAATCTTATATTATTAATGAGAAAATGCTGACGTGAAAACTGAAGTTCAAATATCAAATAAACAGTTTCACATAAGGTACAGGTATAATAAAACAAGTGCGTTTTTCTTCAAGAATATAACCGAACAAAAAGAAATTAGGTTAAGTTACGACAGGCACATGTCCGCTTGGCTGGTGTAGAAGTAGTTACGACTTACTATGTCATAGTCAAGAGGATGAGGGTTTGATCCTGGGTCCTTCCTGCATTTACCATTTTGAATAGTGAGCTGTTATTATTATTAATATTATAGAATAAAAACATACATTTGATTTGAGTCTGTAACAGATGGTGTAAATTTATGTTTTTTTTTTATTATTCAGTTTTATTCTCTCAGTCACATTCACACTCTCCCCGATTTCACACTGTTAGTTTTCAAATAAAAACATTGTATAACAGACGTGAACTCAGATGAGGATAAGGATTCTATATCGGAGAAAGCCCTCCCCTGGAGTAGTAGAGAATTACAACCACCAGAGCCCTTAAATTGTCCCATGTGTGCATGCACGTGACACCATCTCCACATACATTAATCCATAATAGAACCTGCTTAATCTAATTCAAGGTCTGAAAGCTGGAGACTGTCCAGGCAGCATCAGGTGCAAGACAGAAATAAACTCTGGGTAGAACATACCACTAAACTTCTTACATTTAGTAGACAATTATTGATAGTATTAGAAAGCATCCTTGTATATAATATTCTTAGTATTTACTTTCAGGAGTAAAGAATCACAAATTATAATAAATAACTCCAAAGGCACATAGCTCCAATTGGGACCATGACAAATATAGTGAGGAACATGCTTGATAATAGAAAAAGTTAAAAGTAATGGGAAGGAACCAAACCTGGATTTCTTGGTGGAAGGTCAAGAATGATAACCATCTCACCAAAATCACAACCTGAATGGTGCTATTTCCCTATCAATAGATCACATTGTAATATGTTATACTGGAGTAACACCAGATAAGACTGTACCCTGTCAGGTAAAATGCATCGTAATATCTAACACTACACTGCTTGGCCATCTTCTTACCTTATTCATTTGGAAGAATCCTGATGTAATGCATTTTTCAGTTCAAAGCATTCGTAGATTTTGCTAAGAAATTATTACGCAATCCTGAAATAAACAAGTTCACCATTTTGATAATTCTGTATATAAGACAGACTACTTGATATTGGGGTCTCTGTAAACATAGCTGTCTAAATTCGGTATAGAGTCATGTTAAGGTTCATTTGATATGGATGTTAAATTGATTGTTCCCTTGATTGGTGTGTGTCTCCTTCATTATAATATTATTTGTAAAATAAGGAACATATAAAAAAGCAAAGTTCATTATTGGGCAGCATTTTACATCACTATTGTTTCCTCACAGCATCAGTTGCTTGGATGCTGAGTCTACCATGATATTTATCAGCTCTTACTATCACTCTTCTGATACAGTATGTAAATTCAGTTTATTTTTACTTTTCAAATTTCCACTAGTTTATTAAACATTTATACAGGTAACTTTATGTTTTATTGCATTTATCTTGTGGTTTAAATTAGATTATTGTGTGCATCATAAAATGCAATCAATATCAATATTTATAAAAAGGATGTATTAACCTGAGGCTGCATCATATTGTTTAAGTGGAGGTCCATATAGTTAAAGAAGTGTCAGTCCAGAATGTCAATCCATTAAACTTGTGTGTGTGTGAAATGCAAGTTTGTTCTTACAAATATGATGTCCTTCTTAATAGGCAGACATAGTATACTGAAATGGTGAGAAGGAATTATCAAAAATCTTTATGTGCAACTTAAAACTTTTTGAAAATAGTGGAAACTCAATATATCTCTTTGTACGCACTTTTTCCCAATGAACTGAATGTGTGGACGTTTTGTTTTTTCTTAGTGAACATTTTTACAATTTATATTTATCTAGGGTGGCATTTGCAGTGTCTAATCCTAATCTGGTTTGTAAGTGTTATGTGATGCTATCATTTAACTAACAGTGTGGCTAAATTAAGATTCAATGGAAGTTAAAGCTTCTATGCCTGTATAATGTTTAGTATAAAGATGAGCCAGTTATACATACTTGTTTGTTGGTCCATTAGCAATAGACTTCTTTCTACCCACAGTGTCTATTTGGTAGAGTGCTGCTCTTGTGCATGCCAGTAGCAGCCTCAAAGTTATCTTTATTTCTTTCTTATTACTCATACATTTTTTGTTGTATCCTTTCAGGGGAAGTATGTGAGCCGAACCCATGTGAAAACGGGGGCGCTTGCTTGACAGGCTTGGCGGATGAGCCTTTTTCATGTGAGTGTCCTGCTGGCTTCACAGGTCCCAAGTGTTCTAGTATTGTGGAGGTTGGTAAGTGAAAGCAAGGATGATGGCAAAACCTCTTGGATGCATGTGTGTTACTTACAGGGCATCTGGCTGTCACACTCCATTGACCTTTATTGTTGTGGGTCTGTGCTGGCTGTCAGTGCCTCAATTATTGTGTTTCTTTGTGCACTTGGTGTCTCTATTTCTGGTTGCTGTGTCATGTGGTGATGTCAGTATTTTGCAGTGTTAATGTCTGGTGTTTGTGTCACTTTGACAGTAAAATGCACATCACTTTTCATTCAGAATCCTACAGGGACACTCATCAGCAGGCTTAAAATAGGTTTTTGACATATACTGTCTTTTTTCTATTAGACATAACTTGACTTAACATCAGGTATCAAAGATAAACTATCTGAGTCAGGCAGAGCAGTACTAGAAGATGATGATTATTATTTTTACATGAAAGTCTCTTATCTACAAACACTGAGTCTTTTAAGTATTAAAGAACATATTCTGCCTGATTTTCATATAAAACATTTCAATGAGAAGACAGTTGATACTAATTGTAGTGCATACCAAACAAGACAAAAACAAATGGAGGTCAAATGGGCACTGTGAAAAACAATAAAATAAAATGAAATAATGGAGGCACAATGGGCAGTGTGAAAACATTCAAACAACTGACCTTCTCTGAAAAACAGCTATTACAGATCTGTCAACTAGAGCGTTTTGTGCACAAGACATTTTGCGAGCAGTAATGAAATACAGTTTAGTCTGGCTTGTTGCAGATGCATCAGTGTTGGTGACACAAACTAGCAAGACTAATTACTTTCAGCTCAATTGCACTGGAGTAATAGGATCAGTATGATTTGTTGTTCATACACATATACTCATACACATACATACTGCATGTGTACATGTATACATACTGTATAATTGTGTGTGTTTATTTTTGTAATTGAATTGTTTTATTTCATTGTGTTCACATCATCATAAATAGAAATCCATCTCATATAAAGTAACATGTGTAACTAATTCACTAGCCTTTACAATATAATAACAAAATAATAGGAATTATTAGATTAGATTAGAACATACACAACTATATTTGTCCCCATTTGTATCACTTCCTTGAATAGCTTAAATAACTGACAACACTGGGCACAAAGTATTCAGTATATCCGAGTTCACATATACTGTCCCCACACTCACTTATACTTAGTCATTTTAGAGCAGGTTGGGGTTTAAAGCCAGGACCCTGGAGCTGAACAGCTACAGTGTTAATCATTGTGCTCCCATGCCACCCACTATCTTATTTATGTAGATCCTCATTAGGACTATGCAAGCTATTAAATATTTTCAAGCGAACAGTTTAACACACTTGATAAAAATAGTATTCTTAATTTTTTACAGCAAGTCCTTAGTAATATTTTAAGTTGATGTAAATTCAAATATAATTCTAGTAGCTTTGTATGTTACATTTGGTGTAGGATGGCACAGTGGTTACTACTGTTATCTTACACTTGCAGTGATCCAGGTGTCCTCCCACAGATGTGATAAAAAAGATGTTCCAAAAATCAGTGATATATGGATTTTATGAACAGATGAGTGAGTGTTATCTGGCTGACTTGATTTGGCTTAGATGACAGGAATAATGAATTCCTTACTCACTTTTGCCCCTTGCTAAAGTACGCAAACTTAAATAAAAAGTAATGAAAAAGGGTAGTACGAACAGACATTTTATTTATACAATATCCAATAAAATATACATTAGAGTACTACAATACAAAATAAACATCTGCAAACAGTGATAAATGAAATGCACATTATTTAGCTGTCCTTTATTACTGAGTTGGATGTTGTTGTCCTGTAGTTTGTTGTGCAGATTACAGGCTCTCCTGCAACAGCTGGAAATTTGGCATTCAGTTATTTTTTAACCTGCAATACTCATGAACAGCCATCCATCTCTGACAATGCAGATTTTTTCATGATTACAAAATCTGGAAAAAATTATGCACCATGTTTAATTCACCTTCTAAGAAGATACAACTGACCTCACCTTCAGAGTTTATTTTGATGGAATCAGGCAAGTAAGCACTCCTGTGGGAGCAATTAACATGGCATAGCAGCACACACCCATAATTGCTGCAGTGTATCCAATCAACCATCTCCCCAAGGAGGAAGGCAGTGACAATTATGGGAACTCTGAATAGATTATACTTAATCTGGCTAAACATTTATTTTGTTTTGCCATAATAAAACTATCAGGAATGCAAAAAAAATGGATTTCTTCATGAAATCATATTATGAAACTCACAACAATGTCCATATAGGATCCCCCTATTAGAAATGTATTAAATCAGATTTTTGTTTAAAATCGAAGGATATTGTTTTTTATCACTATTGTATTTTGTATATTTGTTTTTTCATATGTGCCAACAATTTAATGTATCTGATTGCTACAATGTTGCATGACTGCTAAGTATGACTTAAAATTTGTGTAATGTGCTGTAAATGCAAATAAAATTGACTGTATTTTTGCAGAACATTTTCATTATTTTCCCCTGAAATCCTGTTCTGTTTCCAATTCATATACCCAAATCATTTTTTACATTTTAGGAAATCCTAAATTGTCCTTTTCTTTATTTTAATTGAATTGTTTTTCTTAGTCATTAAATATTTGCTTGAAAATTCAGAATTTTGCTTTTGCTATTACCCCTTGTTCTTGATGGCAAAAGCATGAGCAATGAGATAACTGTGTATATGGAATGAAAAACACAGACTGAAATATGGCAATAAGCAAGATAGCATGAGTTAGGGATGAAGAAGTCATGGTAACAAATGGCTAGGAGGAAGGATGGGGAACTAGAATAACTAAAAAAAGAAATTAATGGGTGCTATATGTGGAATTAATTTCTTTTCTCTGAAACAGTGACTAAGATTATATTCCACATAAACCTGCTTTCCATGGCAATCATACATTTCAGGCATTTAAGAAAAAATGAACTATATATAAATGCTGTCCAATAGTTCTAGAATTGATCTTAAAGTATAGCTGTGTAAGGTCATTTTTAGTGCTTAAAATAATTCCACCTGCATATTATGCAAATTTATTTCAGTTTATTCTGGTGAGGGTGCCCAAATGGAATATCAAGATTTGAATCCCAAAGTAGAAATTAAAAGATTGTATTTAGATTAGTAACGAAAGACTGGAAAAGGCAATGAGCAGCAAATGTATATGCATTCAACACTGATTTCATGCAAATCTGTTTAAACTACACATAAAAAACTGTTAAAGCAATAGTTGGTCAGAACGAAAGTCATCACTGTTGCCAAAATCTCTTTGAACCTGTTTTTATAAGCACATTTGCAGATCTTGTAAAATGTTTATATGCAATTAAATAAATAAAAATCTGTACTAATGTATTTGATCTGTTCAGGCCAAATGCCTTCTCAGTTAGCAGCAGGCTTTTTCCAGCTCCTTTTTTTTCCTTAACAGTATTTCAGTGGTTGTTTTTTTAATTTCACAAATTCATTTATTTTTCTGCTGAGTTGTATATCAGCAATGATGGATTTTAGTGAAAATAACAAACACAATGTTTTGATAGATATCTAAAACAACCTGATTTGTTATAATAATTTTATCCATACCTTACTGATGCATGTGAATAATTATATACAGTATGCACATATTAGGTATATGAATATGTAAGAGTTATGAAAGCAGTAACATTATCTGGTAGAATTTAATGTTAAAATGTCAGAGAATGAGTTAATCATGTGGAATTATCAAAGCATTTTAAGTGAGGGGTTGAAACTGTTGGAAATTTTCAGAGAGGTTACGAAGCATAGAAAACTGCTGAGTCTTCTTAAGAGTAAAACTCAAAATGCTTACGTTAACGTCTAAGATTATGAGGTACAAAGTTATAATACTTTTTTACAGAAGCTGAGCAAGAATGCAAAGCAATTTAAGCTTTTTTTAGTAAACCTTACTATTTAGAACCAATACTAGCACTCATCAATGTTACCTTACTTAGCTCATTATAACCTTTGCTTAAATGTCTGCTTTCAACAATCTGTTCAAATTAGAATTTTGTTATATTTACTCTATATTCTTTTTTTGGTGTACTTATTTAGCAATTCTCATACTTTATAGCACCATGACGAAACATTTTAGAATGTCAAATGATTTTAATTTGAGTTATAATTTAAGAAGAAGATAAATCATTAGAAAATACTTTGATATTGAGAGGTGCCTGAAGATGCACTGGCATCAAATTAGGATGTAAAACAATGAATTTAATATATGGTACATATATTAAATGTGTGAGTAAGCTTGCAGTAAGAACTGATAGACAGTCCACATGATGGAGCATAAGTATGATATATACAACAAAAACTGTTTAAAATTAAACGGATTCTGAAGGAACGAACACAAAATAGACAGTGATAAAGGGGACTTTCAGCCATAACCTTAACATTTTAATGTATACAGTCGTATGAAAAGCCATAGAGTTCGAACTCTAGACAATGAATGAGCCTCTTGAGTGTATCTAAGAACATATGCTTTATGGGGAAGAATAGTAAAAGCCACACATTTGGAGGCAGTGAGGGTCAGAACTGGAGCTGTTTAAAAATAGACAGATAAATGCGTAGATATATAGATTAATAAATAAATAAACACACAATTATGTCTGAGCACACATGAGAATAACTATAAGGCAAGAAAATTAAAAAGAAAGAAAATTTCTGGCTGTCCCAACCACAGTGAGACCTTAGGCAGACATATTACTGTTGGTATAAAGTAGTGTCTTTTGACATGATTCTGCTGAATAGTTAGTTGGCTGAAAATCCTCAGTGTTAGTTTGTCAGAGAGAGGATGTGAAGCATTGTTTATAATTGCACTCAGTTTTGTTTTAATTCTCTTCTTCACTACTTCCACCAGAGGGTCCAGAGTGTGTCATGTAACTGAGCTTGCCCTTTTAATTAGCTTGTTGATTCAGTGGGCCTCTCTTTAGTGATGTTACCAGCCCAGCACACCACAGAGAAGAAAATCTCACTGTCCATCACAGTTATAAAAGATGTGAAGGATGTCACTTCTCACATTAAAAGAACACAGTCTATTAAGGAAAAAGAGCCTGCTCTACCCTTTCTTATGTATAGTTCCTCTGTACCTTCTGAGACCAGTCCAACCTGTCATTAATCTGGATCCCTCCAAGTTTTTTTAGGAGTGAACCACCTCTACATCCTCTCCTGGAATAGTGAATAAGTTTGAGATCAGAAGACTGGAATTAGTAGATTAGAGAAAAAGACCGCTCCACATTCTGGAGGAAAATGGGGTTGAATACTGGTGGCAGAAAGTCCTGCTAGAGTAATAAAAGCCCAGCATAGTGGAAACAAGTGCATGAACGGTGGCATGGTATGTGTATTATTTTAAAGGTGTGAATGTAGCTAACTATATTTGTTACTGGTTGACCTACTCCCATATATTTAAGCTTAATGCATACACACACCAACATACACTTAAATGCTGAAATACAAGTTATTCACTATTAGCAACCTACCCTCTCCTTAGTGCTTCTGACAAGGAGTCACTGACTACAGCTACTGGAGACCAAACTATCCTCAAGTCGACAGAGGCTGATGTCCTAATAAAAATATACCCTTATTTCAAAGTCAAGAAGCTTCACACAGGTTAAATAATAAATACAAAATAAAAATATTTATGATGTTTATGATTTATGATAGTTAGTTATAAAATAAAAGAGCAAATATTTTGCAACAGTAAATATAGAATTTAATTCTTGCTAACACTATTGAATGAATTTAGCACTTGATCAGAATCAGAATCAGGGGCCCTACTTCTAAAACTTTGCATGGACTTAAGCGTGAAAATATGAGCATTCCAGAAAGGCAAGAAAATGCATATGACAAACAAAAATCAGATTTATAAAAATCTGATGATATAAAATCATATTTATCAAAAGCTGGCATAAGCACATTCTATAAATCACGATTTCCTTATAAATATTTGTACATGGACGGGCCTTGTAACATCCATATATGGGGCATGCTAATTAACCTCGTACATATGCAATCATGATGCATATGTATGACGTGTTGAGGCCTTGCCACCTGCATTCAAGAATATCTGGCTGCATTCCACAACTAAATGTGCAAGATCATGCACGATATTAAAGCACCTCTCCTCTGCACTCTGGGAGTCCAGGAAAGGTGTAAGGCACATTCGTCTGAGTGGGTAGCCACCATTACTTGGCACCTGTAATGAGGTGATTTCTGTACAATGAGTAGTACAGGCCATATGAAAAACTGGGGGTTCTGCCTGTTCCCTTTGCACAGATTTGATGTCTTTGTTGAGGATTTTTATGTTACTTTTCATTCTTTATATACTCTCCTTTGAAGTATGAACATACAACAAATAAATAAATAAAACTGTTAGACCCACAACCTAAATTGTTGCAGACATTTATTTAGCTAGAAAAGTTCACTTCATCACCATGTACCTGTCTATCACTGTCCATCAACGTCTGTTCCTTGTTCATTTAATTTTCTTTCTTAGCCTTCAAACATCTTAAATCTTTCATTGCATCTTTTAAATCTGAACTCCGAAGGCAGCTTCCAAATCAATGTATATGCATTTACTTTGCACGTGAAGAAAATTCTTGATTTTATTTATCCAGCCTTTTACTGGTGCTGCCTTTACATTAATATTGGTAGATTTGACCAAGTAAAATTAAATTAACTCACCAAATTAAATTTAGCTTTATCGCATACTAAATTCTTGGCTTTTGCTACATTAAAATAGTCTTGTACAAGATATCATATGTTGCTTAATCATCTTCTTTTTGACATGAAAAAGTGATATTGATACATTTAAATTACTAATCTGAATTATTTGTCATAAAATATAATATTTATTTATATTATTTATCATAAAAATATCTTTTTGATATCTGCATGTGAAATAAATCTGGATAGTGACAGGGGTTTAAGACATGAGGAAATACTATTGACAGATATAGGGCCAACTAGACTATTCAAAAGTGGACAGTGGCACTTTGGGTTACTTTTACAATATGTAATGGCTCTTCTAGGTTACTGGGGATAACAAACTGGGACTTTCCAGTCTCTTTCTATGGCAGCCATGGCATACAGTTACAGTGTGGAAGCACAACAACCAGGACCATGGAAATGACTCTCTGGGCATATCTGGAAAGAACCACTGGGCAGAGCTTGAATGACCCTTTCAGATATTGGGCTGTTGAGCTTAGTGTTGTGATATGAATTTTAGGCAAGGGCTCAACTAGCAAAAGAAGTAGAGGCTGGAATGTATAGAAAGGGAGTTATTTAGAGCACTTGTGGGCAGGCATGGATCCCAAGTTCACAGACTCCTGGGCCTAACTAGACAACAGGGGCCCCCTCCCTAAACCCTACTGACATGTTGAAAAAAAGTGCATTTTTCAACCAAATGCAGATGTTTATTTATATATATAGTACCTCAAATACAACCTTACAGCATTATGCTAGCTAAGTAGATAGAACATGCTATATAAGTTACACAACAATATTTTGTATTCAGATTGGAATTCTTTATATGAAAAGTTGGCAGTTTAGGAATAACACTCAAATACAGTAAAACCCGACAATAGAACAAATTTGGAAATACCGTATTTATGGGTGTAGCACGTGCACATTTTTTCCTGAAAATTAGCATTTGAAAATCAGGTGCGCGTCATACACGAGGTAATGTAATTCTGTAATGTTTACTTCTTCTGCTTGGGCTCGCTCACTCGCTCGCGCGCTCTCTCTCATTCGCTTGCTCACGCACTCGCTTGTTTGCACTCTCATGCTCTCTCTCAATCGCTCTCTCTCTCTCTCTAAACGCTTCCTATACAATCACAATGTGTGTCATACACGGGGCAAAACGATTTTTGCAATTTTCTTTGTAAAAATAGGGTGCGCGTCTTACACGATGGCGCGTGGTACACGAGTAAAAACGGTATTGTGATCATTGATCAGCTGCTTTACTTCCCCAACAGTGCTCACAACAAATCCCAATCATGAGTTCACTTCAATTATGTCTGTAAACTCATTCAAACAGTGCATTACTAGAATTTGCAGATGCACAATGTATGCACATGAAAGTTTTTGTATTTGTTTAAGAATTCTGTCTGTGCCCATCTTTATTTATTGAACATTGTGTGTAGATCAATTGCTGAGTCATTAAATTAAGAGGTGTTTGTAATGTTATCTATGATGTTTGTTACACGCTTATGTAAAAAACTCCAGTTTTGTGCCTGCTTTTTTATTTATAATATGGGCTGCCTGCAGTATGTCTCTAATACAACAGCACAAAGCCAGTCTTAGAAATGATGCTAGTACATCTTAGTCAAAAACATAATTATTTTGAGCAGTCAACCCTGGGGAACACACTATGGAAATTTCTGAAATTTCCCAACTCATAAAAGAATTGTTGCACTGTAACACTTTCTTTGTTTCCTGATGTTGTGTACAGCAATCCACTATAATTGCTGGCAGGCCTAATCTTAAATAGAATGAGAACTAAATTCTCCTGGAAAAAAGAGACTTTGTTGTCATGTTCAATTTTCCTTCCGCACAACAGTCAACAATTAGTATTAATGATGCTTGACAGTGGACCTTACATGTCTGCATTACTACAGATTAAATTCTCTTTTTCCACAAATAAGTTGGGAAGATACAGTAAATGCATGATTATCAGATTTGAGCGTGAAGCACAAAATGAAGTGGATCTAGAACATCATGTGTTGTAATATTTCATATCTAAAAAAAAGAAACTAATGGTAAATGTAAGACTTAATGAATAATGACTCCAAGAGGATCAGTAGCCCAATCAAGCGCGTGAACACTGAGGACGCTGATCTTTTCTCCACTAGTTCCAAGCAAAACACTATGAAACAACTGCAGTTTTAAATCATTTTTGGCCACTTTTTGACATGTAATTTTCAGAGCTATTGACATGCAGGCTACATACAAAGGTGCTCATGCAAACTATGTTACATTGAGGACATTTGCAAACCTCAACCCCATCAACCTTGCCCGGATTTACTTATTCAGTGTTTTTTTGGAAATCAGGAATGTCGAGGTGAGGACACCCCTAGAACAACTAGGTGCACGGCCTTGACTCAAGCATGAGAATTTAGCCATTTGTGTGCTGTGAACAGGAAGTGCTTAATTGTATTCTAATCTTTTAGAGAGAAAAAAAAACTATGATAAAGCTTATTGGTCTAAGTATAGGGCAAACAAAGGAAGTGATTATCTTGTGTGTTTTTCTCCTTGGTGTGCTTCATTTTTTTAACAGCAAGTACACCCAGTTTGTCAATACAATATATTGTAAATTATAGAAATAATAGAAAAATAACTTTTGTGCTGTAAATGAAAATAGCAGATATATGGTCTCCAAATAAAGCAGTTTGTGAGTGTGAAATATAATGAGGCAATGTTAGGTATACCACCTAGAATTAGAGGTTAAAATAGCAAATACCAAGGCTCAGTGAGAATGACCTGTTTCACTGAGCAAATTTCTTTTTACATTTTTTATAAGCTGCCACTCACTTGAATTAACTGGAGTGTGAAGGAAATTGCTCAAAAGGGGTGAGTGAAATTAACATAAATAGGAAACAAGAAAAAGAGAAAAAAAGTTGATAGGCATAAATAAATATGTTTAGTTCAGTCCATATTTTAAAATATACTGGAAGAAAAGAGGCATACTTTAATTTTTTTTTATTTTAGTGAACATTCATCACCAGAATATTTACCTTCTTGCACATGATTCTTGTTTCATTTTTATGTCAGCTAAGTTTTTGTCAGATAAGCAGTAATTATTTACATTATGAAACATTTCAGTAACACAATATGCTCACCAATGACATTCCAACATTGAGGGCCAATGAGGTGTTGTTCAAAATAAGCAATAAGTTTCTCTTAGTGATTTCAGTTATTAAAATATCTGTAACAATCCCTCGTTTTGTATTTTTAAGCATTTTATTCCAATTAGTTGCTTATCTAGAAAAATACTGCTTCTCATACTATGTGAAATTGTCTTTATTCCAGGGGCTTTGGGCTTATTTTCGAATAAAAGACTGCACCAACTGGCAATGCAGTGTTCTGTATACCCTTGGGTGTGTGTGCACATGGGTAAGCTGAACTCACCAGTTTAGCAATGGGTCCCGTATTTACATTAGGAAAGTGTGTGTGTGTATGTGTATGTGTGTGCATACAGTATATGTGTATATCTGTGTGTACATATATATATACTGTATATATATATATTGTAATAAGTGGAGACCAGAGGCATGGAAAGGTTTGGGGCAGCCACCCGTTTAATTCGGTTTCCTGGCTGCAAACGTCTTTGAGGCATTGTATACATGTTAATACAACAGAGTCCAAAACAGAACTGCCTGCCAGAGAAAAGGCAGTGTGCTTTATAGCAGAGATGGTGGAAGTGATGTCGTCCTCTGGGCCGGAACTGGAAGTGACCTCATCCTGGGGCCGGAACCGGAAGTGACCTCATCCTGGGGGCCGGAACCGGAAGTGATGTGTCCTTCCTGGAAATGGCGGCTCCTGGTGAGATTTCCCGGGTAAGACCTGCAGAGAACTCAGAAAGAGCGTCAGCGTACCCCGCCCCCCCCTGGGCAGATGTATAAACAGTATGTTCTAAGCCCTTCAGCTGCCTCCCATGCACACGTGTGTGACAAGACTCCCCCCTCAGCCCAGACCCGTCGGGTCGGGCGACCTGCACCGAGAGGTCGTGGGCCCGGGAGAGGGCATCAGCGTTGGCTTGAAGAGACCCCTGACGATGAACGAGCGTATACTTGTACTGCTGCAGGTCAAGAAACCACCTCGTGACCCGCGGATTCGACTCCCTGTGAAGGGCCATCCACTTCAGGGGTGCATGATCCGTCACCAGAGTGAACACGCGACCCAAGAGGTAGTACCGCAGCTGAGTCACCGCCCATTTGATCGCCAGAGCCTCTTTCTCCACTGCCGCGTACCTGGTCTCCCTGTCCAACAGTTTCCGGCTCAGGTACATAACGGGGTGTTCAACACCGTCGACGCTTTGGCTCAACACGGCTCCCAAGCCTGTGTCCGAAGCATCCGTCTGGAGGATAAAAGGAAGAGAGAAGTTAGGGGAAATTAAGATAGGTGTTGAAGTCAGAGCCCTTTTTAAGTCACTGAATGCAGCCCCCGCTTTATCAGACCATACCACCGTATTAGGAGCTCTTTTCTTTGTCAAATCGGTCAAGGGCGCCGCTCTCTCGGAGAAGCGAGGCACAAACCGGCGGTAGTACCCGGCCAAACCGAGAAAGGATTGGACTTGCCGCTTGGTTTGCGGACGGGGCCAGGCCATTATGGCTTGCAACTTGGAACACTGTGGCCTCACAGTACCCCGGCCCACTAGGTAGCCCAAATATTTGGC
Organism: Polypterus bichir lapradei; assembly: GCA_026402145.1. Taxonomy (NCBI): domain Eukaryota; kingdom Metazoa; phylum Chordata; class Cladistia; order Polypteriformes; family Polypteridae; genus Polypterus; species Polypterus bichir. The sequence continues at coordinate 44,307,068 of JANRMT010062837.1, read as the reverse complement.
TTCTCTCAACCCAAAGAAACATTTCTTAGGGTTGATTCGGAGCCCGGCCTCCCCCAATGTCCGTAATACTGCAGAGACCTGCTGTACGTGTTCCTTCCAGGTGCCGGAATAGATGACGACGTCATCCAGATAGGCAGCACAGAACGAGTTATGGGGCCGGAGCACTTTGTCCACCAGACGCTGAAAAGTCGCAGGCGCCCCGTGTAACCCGAATGGAAGGACACGATACTGCCAGTGTCCGCTAGGAGTGCTAAACGCGTTTTTTTCCTTCGCGGACTCCGTTAAAGGAACCTGCCAGTACCCCTTTGTCATGTCAAGTGTAGTCAAGAATTTGGCTGGGCCCAGTCTCTCGAGGAGGTCATCCACGCGAGGCATGGGATAAGCATCAAATCGGGAAACTTGGTTGAGCCGACGGAAGTCATTGCAAAACCTCCAACTGCCGTCAGGCTTAGCAATCAAGACGATGGGACTGGACCAGGGACTACTACTTTCCTCGATTACTCCTAGTGCCAGCATTCGCTTGATTTCCAGTTCCACTTCTACTTTCTTTGCCTCCGGGAGTCTGTAGGGTCGCTCACGGACGATCACTCCCGGGTCAGTCAATATGTCGTGCGCAATCAGAGAGGTCCGACCTGGTTGTTCACTAACCACCTCTGGGACAGAGCGGATAGCTGCTTCGAGCTCATGTTTCTGTCTGGGAGATAGCTGCTCGCCGAAATTAAGGGAACTTACTTCAGCGAAGAGAGAGCAGGGCTGTCCGGAGGAGGGATCGGGATCCCTCTCCTTCCACGGTTTCAGCAGGTTTACATGATACACTCGCTCAGCTGGTCGGCGATTGGGCTGTTTCACCAAATAGTCAACCAATCCCTTCCTCTCCTTAATTTCGTAGGGGCCTAGCCAATGTGCTAGCAGTTTGGAGTGAGAGGTGGGTACCAACACCATGACGCGATCCCCCGGTTGGAACTCCCGGAGAGTCGTGCCACGGTCATAAAGGCGGGCCTGTGCCGATTGCGCCTCCTCTATATGACTTTTTAGAATCGGTCTTATTGCATCAAATCTATCGCGCAATTGGGCGATATATTCCAAAATATTAATGGAGGGCTGTGCCTCCCCTTCCCAGCCCTCTTTTAGAATATCTAATAAACCCCGGGGTTGTCTTCCGTACAATAATTCAAATGGAGAGAACCCCGTAGAGGCTTGAGGAACTTCCCGGTAGGCAAAGAGAACAAGGGGGAGGAGTTGGTCCCAATTCCTCCCATCCTTGCTGACTACCTTACGTAGCATTTGCTTGAGAGTTTGGTTAAATCTCTCCACTAGCCCATCGGTTTGAGGATGATACACCGAGGTTTTTAAATGCTTTATTTTCAGTAACTTGGCAGTCTCCTTGAACGTTTCCGAGGTAAAAGGCGTTCCTTGGTCCGTCAGGACTTCTCTAGGAATGCCTACGCGCGAAAAGACTCCTACTAGTTCCCGTGCAATATTTTTTGTGGTAGCCGAGCGCAACGGAATGGCTTCAGGGAATCGGGTTGCATAATCCACAAGGACGAGTATATATTTATATCCTTGGGCTGAGGGCTCTAGGGGTCCTACTAAATCAACCCCAATCCTGTCAAAGGGAATGTCAATAAGGGGAAGGGGGACCAGAGGAGCACGGTCCCTCCTAGGAATTTGCCGCAGTTGACACTCCGGACAGGAAATGCAAAAGCAGCGAACCTCCTCATTAATCCCCGGCCAGAAAAAACGGAGCTTAATTCGCTCTAAAGTCTTATCGGAGCCGAGATGGCCTCCAAGAAGGTGGGAGTGGGCTAACTCGCAAACCTGCCGCCGGTAGGTCCGCGGGATTAGCAACAACTTCCGGACCTTCCCCTCATGTTCAGCGACCCGATACAACAACTCATTATCAATGACAAAGTGAGGTCCCTGTGGCATGGGCAGATGCGTGCGTTGGCCGTTAACGAGAACCACTGCATTCTTTATGTGTTTCAGAGAGTCGTCATTCCACTGTTCTCTCTTGAAAGAAGCCGGTGTTGCTCTAAACTGAACGAACAAGTCAGAGAGAGGGTCCGGTCTGACCTCAAGGGGCGGAGATTCCTCCCTCGCTGCCGGGGCGCCAGTGGATGACGTAGTAGCCCGCGACGGTCCGGGAATGTCTTCGCCGTTCTCTTGGCCTACCGCCCCACTCCCTGTCGGCTGATTACACGGCGTGGAAGCAGCTGGAGATGAATCTTTGTCATCTATAACGAGGCCATAAGCTTTATGGGGAATGCTTTCTAATCTACCGCTGTTACTATTAGACCAATCTCGCCCGAGGATTACGGGAAACGGAGGATCCGGATGTACCGCTACAGTAAGCTGCCGAAGGGTTCCTCCGAGACATACGTAACACCGGGCGGTTTTGTACGTGCGGATATCTCCGTGTATACATTTTAGACTGGTCTTATTTTTAATCCATTGTTGCGGTAGAACAAAACGGCGAGCAACGACAGACACGTTACTGCCGGAGTCGAATAGAGCTGTTATTTTATGTCCATTGATGAGAAGCTCCCCCGTATGTTTATCCGCCAGGGGATTGCTAAGGGCACACAAACAACCCTGCCATTGTCCCCTACGGTCCGCCTTGTTCCCTGACAGGTCGTAAGCCAGACGGGCCGGCGATTTCGGAACAGGCTCCGGATTGCGTGGAAGGGACTTTTTTAGTAGGACATAGCTCCCGGGTAGTCCACAAAGCGACTGTTCCGCCCTCCCAGGTTTCACGGCCGGCCTCTGGGTTTGCAAGAGTTGTACCAACTCGTCCATAGAATGAAATGTGCCCCAGGCCGGCTGGGCGAAATCCTGGGGTAGCCGCTGTAGCAGCAAAAAACAGGCCACTTGCTGCACTGTTTGTAAGGGGTTCAAGTCAAATGGCCGTAGCCACTCCCCCACCTGTTGCCAGAGAGCCATAGCCTGCTCTGACAGCCCTTTACTTGGGTTAAACTCCCAGTCTAGTATTTTCTTCACCTGCTGGCCTGGGGACAACCCATCGTTAACAGGGACCTTGGTCCCGATGGGCGGCTCGGCTTTCCTGCACAGGAGAGCATACTGAGCCACTCGTGTGTGTTCCCCAGAAGCCAGCCCACGCCTGTGGGTCCCCTCTACCTTCTCCACGAGATGGGTTGTTAGCCCCGGGCTATGCTCGTGGAGCAGAGCCTGCACCGCATCCTTCCTGACCATCCGGCGCACTCCCTGCCCCGAAACTCGGCCCCGGTACTCACCCACCAGGTCCCGTGGAAGTTCGTGTCCCGGGTGCTTCGGGGACACCATCCTGCCGGCTACGCCACTGTAATAAGTGGAGACCAGAGGCATGGAAAGGTTTGGGGCAGCCACC
>JANRMT010062837.1:44274794-44303304 GCA_026402145.1 Polypterus bichir lapradei | reverse complement strand
GTTAGGTCAGTAGGAGGGCTTAGTCTGGAGACAGAAGTGGACCCTGGTTGGGATTTAGTTGGTCTTTCCTTCTGGTGATCTGCAGAGGAGTGAAAAAATACATTAATGGACTTCGTCAACTCCTGACCCAGCATTTTACTCTTAGTTAAGTCCATTGACTGCCTGTGTGTGCATGTGTGACTATGTATATATAAAACCTCTTCTAGGGAAAAGGCACATATTCTATGAATTCTACCTTTTGGCTTAGAAAGCTCTTTTCCTCTCTTATAGGAAAAGGCACATAACTTAATAATTCTGATATTTCAATGCATGCGTTCAAGATTGATAAGTTCTTTAACTACAGTAGTTGTTAAGTCTCTTGTGCTTGCGCTATTGTATTCATTTACCAACAGCTAGCTTCTGTGTTGGCTATATGTAGAAAATTGTTTTTTCAATTGTTTGTTTGCCTTACACTGACCAGAAAACTCCTTATCACACAGTGGTTAGCACTGCTACCAGACCTTCAGTGTGCAGTTTGAGTTGTGCAGTGTGCTTAATTCTTCCCATGTCATTGTAGCTTGTCCTTTTTCACCTCCAAGGTGTTTGATGCTAATCTTATGTAGTTGCTTTTCCAGTTTAGGCAGCTCTTAGTCAATAGATGCTCTCACTTTATTTAGTGTCTAAATATATATGGTTGTATTTGTCGGATTATGACAGTATCAGTGGGTATAACCATGATCTGATGCCAAATGAGAGACCAGGCACCAGCCTCACACTGATTGATTGATTTTTCATGACATGAAATGTGCAAGAACTAGCATGTTTCTATAGTCATAAACAAAAGAAGGACACATATTATTAGTTAGCTAAGTTAATGTTTACGTCAAAGAAGACTGTTCAGAAATAGGAAAATTCTGTTATGGCCCTGAATATTATACAGATTTTTGGTAATGTATTTTATTGTATATTCATTTTGAAATTAATCTTTGATGAATAATCACTTATTAAATTCGATTGAGCATTTACTGGAAAAGTGAACATCTCCTAAATTGATTAAATAAATGTAGCTAAAGAAGGATATACACAACGGTTTCAAGTGATAAAGAATGAAATTAAGTACTGTTTCATATCTATCCCTTTTGATATTAATTTTTTTAAGAACATTTGTTTTTCATACAAATGGACTAAATTTATCCTTATTTTATAGTAAAAGCTCCATAGAATTCATACATTGTCATAAGCCAAAGAATACAATAATGTTTTAGATTAACACTGGGTAGAAATGAAAACCGGTTTCCAGGCCCTGCATGTAATATGTGCTATGATGAAGGGAGTGCTGATGTCTGGAGAGTCCTTACATTTTATATGCCAAAGGTTTGAACTTGTAAAGCATGAAGGCTAAAGGCAACTCTGTGTGCCTTATGGGAATCACAGATTTTTGTGTGTCCACAAGCTATCTAGAGAATATATTTGCATGGTGGAATAAAACAGCTTATAACTGTCTCCTGACCCTAAGCAGGTGTTGTAAACACTTTCTATGCCTTGGAGTGGCAAGGTCTAAGGTGGGAGTTTGAACATATTGGGCACAAAGTAAAGTTGGCCAAGACTGGTGAGTTAGAAGTTAGGGAGAACTGTAGAACATGTGTTTTCCTGTATTATATCCCAGGCTCCTATCAGACCAGAGTGTAGGGATCAGATGAAGGGGACGTTTGATATTTTCTGGTCTTTATACTTTCTCCATGGTCCCTTTTCCAGTGGAAATGCTACAGATCTTATTTACAAGGACAACAATTTCTTTGCAGCTATGGTAGTTTTAAAAGGACTCCGGATTCCCAGATTAAAGATTTAAATCTTTACATTATGTGTAGACATTCTACTAGGTCTAATAAATCAGTGCAATAGATTAATTGGCTTTATTTCCTAATTTCTTAAGATAAACAGGATTGAAAGAGCAGAAAATTTGTATTGTGCTGGTTTCTTGTGCAGTTTAACCAGAAAATATTATGGAACCAAGTTTCCGTTAATAACATTCTGGAAAATGTCAGTCTTCTTCTTCTTCATCTTTTCCCACTTCTACATGAGGTGACTGTTTTATAGGTTTTGGGTGTGATTTTTATGACTGGATGCCTTTCCTGATGCCGACCCTTCCCATTTATCTGGAATTTGATAATTGATCAAACTTGGTAAATGCTGTATTTACCTAATACTAGTCCACAATAAAAAACTTCCTATCATTCAATAATTACCCCTTAGTTGTCCTAATTCATTGACAGGCATTACTATTTGAACAAACATACTGGAATAATGCATTTATTTTTCAAATAAATTTCAAGTTGCATGTATGGGCATGAATCCCAGAAGAATCTAGCTGTCAGACACAAAAAATTAAAATAAACAAGTTACTAGAAGAAAGCTAGCATAGCAAAGGGATAGCTAAACCCTGTGAGGCACTCTGCTTGCTGGATTTTCTGTGTTGTGGACAATTTCCCCCTGCAGCTACCTCACAGAGTCATGAGCCCTCCTGCTTATTTGTGAAATATAATAAAATAAAAGCTTAAAACTTGTTTTCATTTTTGTTTCTCTGTGTATCTTATTGTTGGTGTTTTCCAGTTTCAGATCCTACAATTTTACAGGCACTCTTTCAATTCCCACTTAAAATAGCACTGCATATCCTGCATCTCAATGTTTTCTGTAGGCTTTCTAAAATTTGATCATATGAAAGCAGGTCGACCTCCAAATCATTTATCTGTTTTCTTTTTCTGTTTTTGTTGTTAAGTTTCATATTGGGGATATTATTCCGTGCAATTCAACTAAAAGGCAGGTCTTTCATTTCAAACAATCTTTAAATAACTCCCTATGGAAAGATGACCCTCATTGATGTGGACCTAGTCACCATAACGGCTTTAGCTTCTTTCAAGAAGGTGCAAGTACCTGTGCAAGAAACCTCTCAAGCAATGACCAGCTTATTCACATGTTTAGTGAACTAACGAATGGATTTTTTACACTTGAATGAACTTACAATAGACACTAATCTTTCTCTGTGCAGCCATGGTTCCACACGTGGTTTCACAATGCATGTGCAGAATGGTGATACTGGATTCATTCAAATCCAGTTGGGGTAAATTTTTTTTTTTTAAAACAGGTTCTTTAACCATGAGCTTGAAGCATAATTGGCAAACATCATGCAACAGCAAAATGTTATTATACTAGCCCTGCAAAAGCATATGCACCACCTCCTATATTTTGTAATTTTACCTGCAGGCATTGCTGACATGGGGATCACTGTTTGTCGTTAATCGGAAAACAGCTTGTTGAAGAATATAGCATTTTAACAAAGCCAAAAACCTAATTTTTTTAAGCCATAATAATAATACATTTTATTTATATAGTGCCTTTTCCATGCTCAAAGCACTTAATGTCGATCCATCCATTATCCAACCCGATATATCCTAACTACAGGGTCACGGGGGTCTGCTGGAGCCAATCCCAGCCAACACAGGGCACAAGGCAGGAAACAAACCCCAGGCAGGGCGCCAGTTCACCGCAGGGCATGCATGCACACACACACACACCAAGCACAATTTAGAATCGCCAATGCACCTAACCTGCATGTCTTTGGACTGTGGGAGGAAACCGGAGTACCCGGAGGAAACCCACGCAGACATGGGGAGAACATGCAAGCTCTACGCAGGGAGGACCTGGGAAGTGAACCAGGGTCTCCTAACTGCAAGGCAGCAGCACTACCAATGCGCCACCGTGCCACCCAGCACTTAATGAAATAAAGAGAAAATCTGTGAGAAATATTAAATATGCACCATCTTATACTTTAGCAATGACTATTAGGTTATGCAACACAATTAGGAGTTCTTTGAGATAGCTGTCATAATTTATATTTATTATGCATATTATGTACCTTGTATTCTGCAGTCTGCACCATTGCAATCTGTTTCCGGATTGAAATTCCAAAACACAGCAGTGTGTCTCACCAAAAGTTTCTCAACAAATGACTAAAGTACGAATAAAACTTTACATAGTAACTTTCATATTTAAAAATGTATCCCAAATGGTTTTCAATATACTATATAAATGAATACATTTAATAATAAAAATAGAAGATATTCTTAAAATTTAAATCAAACATTGCTGAAAATAATATCATCTTCACATCATAAACACCAGTTTATCATTCATTTTCCAGGTTTACCAAGGTTAGAAGTGGGCCAGCAAAATATTTCCTAAACTCTCAGTGTTTCAGCACCCTTTCGAATGAGATCCATTCTTTTCATATCATCTTACACCACCTGCAGTGAGATCTCCTCTGACCTCATACTCTCCCCTCAATCTTGGTCTGCCTCTTAACTCAATCATTGAATGCCTTTTGCTCCACATTCCCAAACCACCTTTGTCTTTTTCTCCTCTGCACAATACCTATACCAAGTCATTCTCTTAACTCAGCATTTATCTTCCTCTCATTTTATACACCCAGCAGATTATCCTCATCTTGTTCTTTGTTGTTTCTCATATAGCTTTCATAACCTGCCATTTGCAGCAGTGAAAAAGTAACATCAGAATGCTGGCCTTACAGAAAAAGTTTCAAAGAAAAAAGTTATGAGCAGTTTTTTTTTCTGCATTTACTTGGAGAGATCACTTTCAAACTAGCTTTCTGGTTCCGCACCATCTCCCTCAATACTACTTCACTTTTTCCCACCATTGTTATTGAAGAGTTTCCATTGTAATTGTTATATGTGCCTTTGGTTACCACCTGCATCACTGTCAGAATAAGGACACAGGATGGATCCCTGTTGCAGTTCCACCTTCACATCAAAGCTCTCACTGCCTCCATCTGCTGTCCTAACCACCATTTCTGCTGCCTTATACTTTGAACCACCACAGACAATAACCACTCCTTTAAATTTAACATTCTCTGTGCATATCTCACTATTCCTTGCAGCACTTTTACACCCTTTGCCTGATGCTTTTCTTACATTTGCCTAACTGCAAAAAACACATATATTCATCCTTTGGCGGACATTATGCTAAACTACATTTTATTAACTTTCACCTGATTCTTAATTCTTTTTTATAGCACTTTCCTAACCACTTTTATTACTTTCCAAAAGACCAATGACTCAATATGACCAACAGTGGAATGGATAACACTTTCCTTTGTATACTGGAATGAACACACTTCTTTTCCAATATTATCACCAATACTTCCTTCAAACACAATCTTGTTGCACTGCCATGTCAACAATTCCTCTTTAAGATGATCCTTTACCTTCAACATTTATGACACCACTCCATTTGGTCCTGCTACTTTACCTATGTTTATCGTTTTCAATGCTTTTGCAACCTGTTCTTTGAAACCGTACTGAGCAGTAATTCAAATTTTCTCACATTGATCTTCTTTATCCTAATCATTCTCCTCATTCTTCATCATCTCCGTATACGTTTTCAAGGTATCCTTAACCTCATTACTATTAATCACAGTGTTCCTTTCAGTGTTTTTCAAGCAATTCACACCCACTGCATTCTGTCTTTTTTGCTATCTGCTGTTCCTTTTTCTTCCTCCTTCAGCAACTTAGTTGCAACTTCCCATCACTTGGCCTCTTATACTATATAACAATTATATAGTTAATCTAATCTAATTTCACTTTGCTTTTCTGTAGATTTTGTTTTCCTCAAATGACATTTCTACTTCTGCATTCCACCACCATGTTTTCTTAACCCTCAGCGGACACTTTGTCCAGTTTTAGACCACTCTTGCCAATTGCCACTTTCACCTGTTGCTTCTGAAATCTCATTTGCTCTTGCTAGAAAATTTACATTTTCCTTCAGCTTACAGGTTTATACTTCCTCTTACTATTTTTCATGCCTCTGAGTAAACAATCTCGTACAGTCAAGCAATTTTGTGATACAAAACCTTCCCCAGGGATCACCTTCGGTGTTTTCACCATGCCCCAATTAGTGCAGGGCGCCATTACAGAAAACCAGAAAAACAAAAACTGAAAAACAAGTGATTATTGTCTACTGGAAGTCTGTCATAGTAGTGTGGTAACTTGTACAGAGTGAAATTCTTACTTGCATGTTCAAGAAAGTATTTAATCATGCAGCAGCAATTGTAATCCATTGTAAATGACATTAAAAAGGAATTATGAAAAGGAGGAATTAAAAAACTTGATCTTTACAAATATCCTGAAGTTCCCCACAGTATTAACCTGCCATATAGCTCTAAGTAAAATATTCAAGGCTTCAGGAACTGTAGGAGGTCTTCTCACCGGTTCTTTTATACTTTCTCTCAAAATAATAAACACATCAGCATTCATAAACACAAGATTATGATTAGGAATGTTGTGGGACAGACATTCTAAAACTTTGCAAGGAGAAAGACTATATAAATGTGTTACATACAAGGAAGATTATTGTAAAATCAACTATAAAGGTAGACAATCAGTTTAATTATTCAAAAACTAGCAAGATGTGCTAACATTTTCCATGTCTAGCTAATATTCTTGCTGCTGCATTTTAAACTAGCTGCAGGTGATGTAGTCCTACTTACGTAGACTGATTAGAGTGCCTTACAATATTTCTAAAAGTCTTAGTAATATGATTAGTTTGTGCTTTGATGTTTATCTTTGAGTCCATAAAACCCACTAGATTATTTACTTCTGGCTAAATTCGTAATGCCAGCTATTGAAATTTACTTCTAAGATCTTTACTTCTTTTATTCCATGCTTTAGTTTAAGGACATTTTCCTTTAAGCTCACTTTATACAAGCAAGGTTGCATAGTGTTAACAACACAAAATAAGTAGCACTGTCAACAAGCAGATTCCTTTCTTTCTTGGTAATGGACATTTACTTGAGTGGCCTGACAAATAGTGATACAATATTGACTATCATGATTGGATGCATAGAACCTGAGAGAAATTTGTTCGCAACAGCATCATTCACTCCTGGAAAAGCACATGTGTGGAGATATGAAGTACATTAAGGTTCATCAACTGCAAAAATTAGCAGTGGATTGACTACCCCTTTCGTAGCCCTAGAAAGTTTATCTGTTGCTGCGTTAGAAGATAGGCACAGAAGGAGATGGCCTCTAGTAGAACTCACGTAAGTGTACAAGGGACAGTTACTTCATTTCACAATGTGTTAGACTGCTACAACCAGTAATGATACAGTGTCACATGAAATGAAAATCTGTTAACATATTGTCATACTTTAGAACCACCAAAGCACAGTGTTAAAATATATCTTAGTGTCAATTATACTCCACATTCAGCCATGCCAATCCAGCAAGTAACTACTGTATTAATACAATACAACAGACTCAGATTCAGATTTCTACTAGAATATAATTTCTTAAATGTAACTACTTGCTGAAGCTAAATATGTGCAGAGTAGGGTGCTACAAGTTATCTGAAAATAAATTTAAAGGTGTTAAAAGGTTTTAAAGGTGTTAATCTGATGACGTAGCTCCCTTTATAGAGGCATGAGCAAATGCATTTGAAAGAAAAATATAACAGGAAATATGTTTCAGAGATAAATAACATGCCTTTCTTTACTGGTACAAAATAAAAAGCTTATTCTTGTGATACTTTCTGTACTTTAACAGAGGGTAAGTATAACTGACAATAAACATGACAGGAGTTGGTGTTCATGTGAACATAACTTGCACTTTTTTGTCTTGTCACAGGTTGCCTCCTCACTCTTTGTTTGACCATAACCTTTGAGCAACTTGTGAATAAGTACCCCTTCATTATGGGTCTGTATCGAAGAAGTGACATAACAAAGGAGTGATATAAATACTGTATTAAAGGAGTGACATTTTATTGAAGTGACATAACGAGTCACCTGCCACACACAACTGAAAGAACGCTCGCCAAAAAAATCATTGTCGTTTCACCTACCACTTGGATGGTTGGTTGGATGGTTCTCACTCCTTTGAAATTTATACTGAGGTTTCACTCCTTTGTTATGTTACTCCTATGACATGTCACTCCTTTGAATAGGACCGCTTCATTACCCATGCCTTCTCTGAACCTGCATGGACAAGGGGAACACCCAGAGAGGAGCAAACATGGAGAAACAGCAAATAAGCATTGCGCATAGACACTCAAATGAAAGTGATATAAGGAAAATCAAATCAAGGAGCAATCATGATGAATTATAACTGTAAATCATTAGTGCATTTAATGAATGTACTACTTCAGTTTTTCATTTCTATGTTCTCCTGAAAAAAAAGCAAATCATAAAATTCTAAATTGACTACAGTAGAGGCAGGCACAGAATGTTCTGCCATCAGTTTAGCAGAATTTCTGGAAAAACTGTAATAGTTTTGACAGAGCAATTGGTTTGTAACCGATACCTGTTAATTCATTTCTGTGCCTGTTCTAAATTTATTGGAAGCAACTGGCCATTTAGTCATGAAATTGAAATTGGATCTAGCTTTATAATAAATGGGGCAGAAAAAAATAATAAATAGTTCATACTGGCCATTACACCCAGAGCCTTAGATCCATGAATATCAATTGTTGTATTTAGTTAATATACAGAATATTTTTGTTCAGCAAGCATAAAAAATGACTGCTCTTTTTAAAAGAGATATCAAATATAGTAAAGAGGAAAACAAAATATTTAATCCAACAGAAGTCATTGCCACGCCTGTCGCTTGAAATTTCAACCTACTTTTTATGTTTAAAGTAAGAATGAAATCTCTGAGAACATTTAGTTACTAGGATCTTTAAATTACACAATATTCAATTACCATGGAATTAAAAGTGTTTCTTTCAGTAGGAGAGATAGGGTGAAGTTTGTAGGCATTTGAGAAGAGCTCAATGTGGAGCCACTGCTCCTCTGCATTGAAAGGACCCAGATGAGGTGTTTTGGCCAATAACCAGAGGGAAACCTCTAGGCAGACCTAGGATATGCTGGAGAGATTATATCTCTCAGCTGCCGTGGGAATGCTTTGGCACCCACCCAGAGGAGTTAGAGGAGTTGGCATGGAAAAAGTTTATTTTAAATTTATTAGTATTATTTGAAGAAAACAACATTCCATAAAGTTATGTCAAACTTAACAAACCATAATTCAACCCCCGGCTGAGAGAAATAGTGGAGGGACTACAACATGAGCAAATCTTTTCCCTAATAATAAATGCTTATTCTAAGATTTGATTAATTAGATCTTGCCATATTTAAAAAAAATGTTTTGAACAGATCCTCTAAAAGTGAGAATTTCATTTTTTCCAATTTCATATAGTATAGAATATCAGTTACCCACTGATTTATAGCAGGTGGGCATGGGATTCTTCCAGTTGAGCAAGATAACTCTATATACCTCTAGAGTGGTGGTATAAGCAATTACAACCAATTTGTCCTTCTCCTCTTACAAGTACAGTACACTGAACACTGCTGTTAATAGGTTAGGAATGATTGTGACACCAAGACTTTCTGATAGGCATTCAGTGATTTTTGTTCAGAATTATATTAATTTGGTGCATTCCCAAAATATGTGGCCTAGGGAAGCTGGAGTTAAATTTTAACCTTCACATGTTAAATCTTGCCGTGGTTGCATTTTGGACAATTTTAAATGAGATAAATGTGCTTGATGAAAGATTTTAAGTTGGACGATTGAATGTGTTGCTCATATAGAGCTGGAATGTATTCTATTCATGGCTGCCTGAAAGATCCTTTCCCCATCGTTCCCTGAGATTTTTGAAAGGAAGAGGTTGTAAAATGTTTTTATATGTTATTGAGATACGGTCTGAGTCTTCAAGGCTGATCAGTGTTCCCTCTGGAATAGAAATGGGAGGGACGTGAGGAAAATTGGGCGGGTTTCTTTTAGTGAAGTTTCTGATTTGAAAATAGTGAAAAAATTGTGTTGAGGAGAAGTTCAGTTTGAAATGTAACTGTTCATAAAATAGAAACACATAATCTATATACAAATCTCTAAGTGTTTTAATCCTGGACATTAAATACTGTGAAGGTTTGAGAGGATAGGAAAAGGTGATAATCTTGTAAAGGTGTTACCGATAAGAGCTTCTCTGTCTCAAAGTGCTTCCTGCATTGGTTCCATATTATGAGTGACTGATGGACAATTAGATTATCAGTAAATTGACAATATTTTGTATTTAATGGGTTACAACACAAGGCATATAAAGAAGTACAGCAATATTTTATTTCTATTGCAGACCAGGCTTGTGTACAGTATTTTAATGAATTTGTGTCAATGTCCAGATCTTCATAACTTATATATTTGCTGCCCAGTAATAAAATTGAAAGTTAGGTAGAGCCATGCCACCTTCTGCATTAGGTCGTTGTAGAGTTGCCCTTTGGATGCGTGAATATTTTTATTTCCAAATTAATGAGGTTATATTTAAATTTAATTTCTTAAAGAACAATATATTAATGTATATGGGGGGCATCTCTTCACATCTTGTTTAATTTTTTCAATGTAGATAGCAAAAGTTTGTTGAAAAAGACATTTATATTTACTTTTCTTGTTTATCCTTAGGTATTTGAACTAATCTGCTAAGATAAGTGAAAAGGTGTCCACTCTAATATTGTGTGCTAGAGAGTTCACTGGAAAAAACCCACTTTTATTCAAATAAATTTTCTTGTCCAGATATCTTTTGAAATTCTGCTAGTGCATTGAGGACCGCTGGTATGGAAGTTTGTGGGTCTGATATATACAGTACCATATCATCTGCATATAGTGATATTTTCTGTTCAAGTCTGCCCTGGTAATCTCTTTTATCTCTTGATACATTTCAAAATTGACTGGTACAGGTTTTATTTTTATGGTCAATGATTTATCTCCATCTGTGTTGGTAATTTCTGTTATTGTGTTGCGAACTTCCTGCTTGAGGATTTGTTTAGCTAAGATCTTACTAGCCTTCTCTCCATGTACAGAGTATTGATGTTGTGATTTAAAGATGACCCGTTCTGTTGTTTTGTTGTCAAGAGTTTAAATTCTGATTGCAAGACCTGTCTTTTCCTATAAAGTGCCTGATTCATAGACCTGGCATATTTTTGATATATTCTGGTAATTAGCTCCGACACTTTCTTGGTTTTCAATTTATTTTTATGGGAAAGAAATGAAATAATCCGTCCTCTTAAAAAAGCCTTCAGAGTTTCCCAGAGTATTCCTGCCAGATACCTTTGAGGATGCATTTGTCTCTAAAACATAATCAATTTGCTTAAAGATTTACTCTGTACAGTTCTCATCAGCTAATGACAGGGGGTTAAGATGTCAGCTGCATGATGAGTTGTGTAGGGCACGGTGATTTAAGCTCCATGATTAGAGGGGTGTGGTCAGAGATAACAATAGCATCATACTTGCAAGATTTGATAGTGGACAATAAATTATTGTCAATAAAGAAATAATCAGCTCTTCAGTAACTGTGACGTACTGGTGAGAAGAAGGAATATGCTCTTGAGTTTAAATTTTAAAATCTGCATGGGTCTGATAACTTATGATCCATTAAAAACTGTGTGATTATATTTGCAGTGTTAGATGTCATTGCCACTGTAGATGAAGACCTATCCATGTTGGATTTAAAACACATTTTAAGTCTGTGGCCATTATAATTTTGTGAGTGTTAACATTAGAAATAGATGTAAGTGCATTTTGGATAAAATCTCTATCATGCACATTAGGTGCATAGATATTTATCAAAATCTCTTTCTTTAACCTGTAGATTGTCAAGCCATCCCAACCTTGAGTCAGTGTGGATAGGTCTTTATCAGCTTTACAAATCTGGACACTAAGACTTTTCCCCATTCTTCATTATAAAACTGCTGAAGCTCTGTCAGGTGGCATGGAAACAAATTCTCATTTGAACAGAGATCTGAACTCAGTCTTGGTCCTGTGCAGCTTTGGGTCTGGTTTTTTTTTGTCATGATCTTGCTGCAAGACAAATCTCCCTGGGTGCAGGTTTATTACAGACTGTGTCTGCTTTTTTGGCCAGATGTGATTGATATGCACTTGGGTGTATGCTGTTTCAATAAACCCCCAGCTGAAAATGATAGGTTGGAAAAATTATTTCAACAATATATGCTAGCAGTTATAGTTGTGTGATTCGAATTTTTTTCAAAGAATGAAGTGATCAGTTTAACCATCAGAGCACAATAACTTCTGTCAGTGACTTGACCGCAAAAATTATTACCCCAAGCTTCTAGAACAGAAATAGATAATTATCTTCATAGAATAATTTATATTGAGATGCCATCTGTGATTTCTTTCAGCTTTGCAATCCTTCAGCCTGTGATTAGATACAAAGGTATAACATCCAGAAGGCAAATGCTTAATTAATGTACTAAAACTGCAGACTATATACAAGAAATATGCTTTCTGTGGTAAAACAAAATAATGCTATCTCTAGGGTCCTTGTTATATTCTAAAGCATTCAGGCCTTGCTTTAATTATATACACATTTTTCAAACAAAGGTCTTCAAATCTTATTATCCGTGTCATTTATTTGGATAAGAGGTTCTGATGTCAAGATTCCAAAAAAAGATATTTTTAAAAGCATTTAGAACAAAGGACTATCAGATAGAAAAAGGAAGTCTACACAGTAAGAGGAAAGGAAATGATTCTATGTAGTGATACACCAATCAGGGGAAATTGTGTACTGTATGTGTAGGTCAATGCATGCTTACTGTTATTGCTCAGACAAATCTGGTACTGCATGAAAATAAACTACAGATTAAAAGTATAAGAATCAAATAGCCAAAATACAATAAACTAAAGAATAAAGAAACATATTGTATTGCCATATTTAAGTAGAACATTGGCTTTCTTATAAAGCCCAAAATGATCAGATCTTACTTAAGCAGCAGCGTCATTCCCAGTTCATTCCTATCTGTGGGCAAATGATGAGATGGCAGCCTATATGCACAATGCTTGATGAAAACAAAGATCCTTATCAGCACAAGTGGATAGTGGCAAGTGGCATAACACAAAAAACAGTGAAATGTATAGTAAGTATGCTTATTTATTAGTTTGCATAATTCAAAGGACAAAATGCAAAGAATAAAAAAATAAAACAAAAAAAAGTACATTAGAATTCCTGGGGAAAAACACAATAAGGGTTGTCACAAAAGCTTTGAGGCTAAAGCACTGCTAAAAGACAATAGTACTATTTTATTTCTTCCCCTCTATCTGATCCTGTGACTCTTGCATAATTAATTTTGCTGAGTGACTCAATGTAACGGGTGAGGTCAGTAACAAGAAGTGCTACCAACAAATCCCAGACCCTTATCAGACTTATTTGCACTTAGATCTCAAAGTTACCATAAATTAAAAGGGAAATAAGTAAGCAGAGAGAACAAAAAAAATCGACAAACAAGAAAACAAACTGAATGTGCAAGAATTTACAATGTACAGATATGTGACTGTGCTTCACATAATCAGATTACTCTTTTAACAATAACACATACTACTCTAGAATAAAATCTGACTCTGAAGTTGCTTGTTTGGTAAATTACTGCAAAAAATTATCTGTAAGCAAGTGAATAGTTTTTATATCAAGCCATTAAATCTTTTCTTTATTGTAAGATCTATTGAATTATCAAAAAATGTGTATTTAATATTATTTAGTGTATTTTAAGAAATCTTTTCAAGCAATTTTTGATTACCCTATTGCCAGATTTTTTATTCTAGTTTTTGAAAGTGCATTTTTGCAGTGTTATTGGTGCTACAGTGTTTTCAGCTAGACCATAAAATGGAGCATGGGTTGTGATAGTCTTTTAAGAATAGGCTAACTATGATGAACTCATTAAGAATATCTGAATCATTTATCTTAACACCTGCATAGAATTCACAATAAAACATGGTGAACGGACAATAACAGAAATGTCCGTACACACAAAAAAATTCAGATACTTTAAACTGCGTAAGCAAAGTTCCATGCTCTTTCCCTTTGTAAATCCCAATTTTAACACACATGCACGTGCCTACAACCACACCCCGACTTCTCCCAGAATTTAACATATTTGAATATGTAAATAAATACAAATCTCTATGCTTCGAATGCAAATGATGAGCAAGTTTGGAAGGTTTCATAGCGTCATTTGACATACTATACACAAAGCCCGTGGCGATAATTCACTGCCAGGGGCTACAATGAAACTAAGCTTTAAATATTCCTAATCATAATGCCTAACGAAGTTTCCTTTTCTCTTTTTGGTTTGTATTGCATATTCCAAAGTATTAGCATATTTATTTTTCTTTATTTCTTCTAAACTTGAAGCACTAGTACTTGGCATACTTTTGGTACCATCACTACTTTATTCCTAAGTATTGTCCTTACCTCTGTTAAAGAAGGTTAAAAGGTTTTGCTGTTTGACTTTTTTTGTCTTCATTTTGTAGGGTTTCAAATTTTACAAAATAAATAACCACAACACAATATTAGAAAACAATACGCACGAGCGCCATAAAATAATATTTTTGCGATGTGCTGTCGACAGTTGAGCTGATGCAATTCTGGCATTTGGCGGCCGTGCATTTTGCCTATACACGTAGTCGTGTGCAGTGTCCCACTTGCCCGGCAACAATGTAGCACCTGAATCATGTAGCTGTTACATGATTCGGGCGAAATTTTTGCAGACCGGCAGGAAATTTCCATGGACCAGCACCGGTCCGTGGACCACCGGTTGAAGAACACGGTTTTAAGGAACATTGAAAAATCTTCATTAAACATGTTTAATTATTCCCAGCAAGCATACAGTGCGAGGAGGGGCCCCAGCTCATCTCCACCAAAAAATATTCAATATGAAAAGTACAACATACATGTGCATATAGTGCAGATAGTGCAAATGGTTCATAAAGTGCCTCAGGTTGTGCAATATTATAGTTGTAGTGCAAGTTTATAGTGAGTTAATTGTAATTATAAGTACAAACAGTTCTACCGGGAGCACTTGATGGACTCGTTGGAATTCGAAACATCCACGCATCCAAAGGGTGACTCTACAGAATCTTGCATATCCAAGGTGGGAGGCTGCCATGAAAATATGGGTGGTTTTCTGTTTATTTTTATACATCTTGAACTGAGCATGGAAACAGGTGTACGCAGCATTTTAGTGTGCAAGTACCATTTATGTATGAGGCTCAGGTGTTTCAACTGTTTTTTATATAACTTTCATTAATGTACCCTTACAAATTAGGCATAAATGTCCATGTAAACAGCAAGTGAGTACTTTTTTTATTCCTTTTAGTTTATCTTAAACCCACTAAAAATGTATGTATGTATTACCAACTTTCATTTTTATTATGTCTCTTTTCAAAGTGTGTCCAATGGAGTTATGTGTTCATAATGTTAATATGCATGGGCAGTGTTATCTATGATTTATTTGCTGATAGTAAATCTGCTAAACCTCATGGAAGGATCATTACTGGCTATTCGTATTTGACTGCATATCATTATTTAATAATGTAATAACAAAAAAAGCAAGCAAAAACATAATGTTTTCTACTTTTTTTACTCATTGATAGTAACCAGCAATATTATCTTTCTGAGATAAATCAATCACAACAGTCTCATAATCAAAAGTACATTACATTCTCAAACCCTCTTAATGTAATTCAGGGTTATTGGGTGGGTCACAGCCTGGCAGTACTTAGCACCACGCAGAAAATAAGCAGTAGAAAATGTGGCAGTACATTGCAAAGTTTAATCGTACACACACCTACACTTACACTTACACAGCAGAAATGCTGACCTTCCTAACCTACAGTTCATGTCTTTGGGCATGTTAGAGTAAAACTATAGTACCTGCTGAAAACCCACACACACAGAGGGAGAATATGCAAGCTGTACATGCACACCATTTATAATAATTCCGAATAACAATATATCATAGTAATATACAGTATACTTTTATTATTAAGCTCTGGTAAAATGTGATATAATTTCAAAAGTATTACAAATGGATATATTCATTAAATATAACACATTTTCATTGTGGATGCATTTTATAGTTCAGTATAAATTATTATCAATAACATAAAACATATTATTTGTGCAAGATGCAGCCATGCACTTCACATTTGAATTTGCAATGTAAGCACAGAGGCTGATGAGTGTGGTGTAATAAAAGTTGCAGGCAATTGCATCTTTTCATAGTTTCAAAATTTCAATCAACTAATAAAAGAGTGACATTTTCTCTTTAATTTCATCATTGCAGTCATTAATACAATACACTGGGAGTTGCAGTTCCATGCATATACTCAAATGGGGAAGCATTATTAGAACTAATAATGTAAATATAAAGTAACATACATAAAAATTTGTAAAAAAAAAAGTTATTATTTTATATACTGTATTTTTTTCCATAATATTAACATTTTTCATTACCAGGGTAGGAATTTGGAAATTCTCGTGGCAGCACTGAGTGCAAGGCATTGAGCACTTCTAGGTAGGACCATGTCAGGGAGGACTAAAAAGCAACAGAATCACACTAGGTTATAGGCTTTTTTGAGGATCAGCTAGGCTATTGCATTTACATTAGAGAGCTGTATTCCAAATATTAACAGTACACTATATTTATGCAAATGTCTACTCTCTCTCATTGATTAAATTAAATTGTTTAATTTCAACATCAGTGACTTTTTTAATTTGGAGCAAATTGGCACCAAGTAAAACTCATTGGAAGAAAAGAACTCGAAGACTAAATATATACTGTGGCCACCCCCATCAAGCAAAAATTCAAAAATTTCTATGTGTTCCTGTTTGTAGTTGCCTTGCAGTGTCTTTAATAGATAATACCCACATAATTTCACTTAAAAAATCTCACTTACTATTCTGAGCTATTTAAATCCATATACTATACTGTACCTAGGAATAACACTACCTTATATGCACTATACTTGAACTGCTACTGCAGGTTTATTCAAATTATACAAATACTGCATAAATGTAAAGCTGAATATTTTATTATTTTTTTAAACTTTAATAATAATAATACATTTGCTATATATAGCACCTTTCCCATGCTCAAGGCCCTGAACAGTTTTATCTGTGCATTAAAACACTCCGATTCTGCTGTCTTCATTCAATAGAATTGATTTTCTCACCCTCAGAATTTTTCTCTGTAGAATACAACATGTTAACAGTTTGCACTGTTGATCAAAGGTTCTGAAAAATGGACAAGCTGATAAACACTAATGCCTGAAATGTGGCAGCGGTGCAGTTTTATAGAAAACATAATATAGGATTACAGGAGCAGGATTTCAAGAATGCCATTATCAGGTTACCAGTTTTATTTTTAAATAAAAAAGCAAAGTAGGCAAAATGCAAGGAAGCTGGAAGTTTTAAACTATAATTGGATTTGTGAGAACATGACAGTGCTGAACATTTCTATCACAATTTTGAAACTCAAGCTCACATTTTATGTTTAATGATAGCTGAAGGGGAGTTGAATTCACAGCTTAGCTTCTAATCAGAATTATATTTGTCTCGGGGCCTGTGAATGTTACCTGAATTAGCAACTGAGCAGCTCCAGAGTGAAAAAATGTTATATATCATCACTTAGTAAAAAATATACATATACACTATCTAGTCATTTATATATGTAAATGTGTAACCTCAAAAAAGATAAACATCCAACAGTGAATGAACAGAGTGTATTTTTTTCCTCCATTTGATCAACTAGATTGTTAAATGGATATAGCTATAATGCATCACAATCAGTTTGTTGTGTCCTGTAGACAAGACCACAGCAAGGATTTATACCAGAAAAATCTGTAGTCCTTCAATTTATGCCTGTAGTAAGGAGCATCTGTGGCCTAAAAAGCCAATGTGCACTCTGAAGGAGGATTTGGTAAGGCTGAGATGGCATGCATTTCATTTGATATAGGACAGCAGTCAAATATTAGCGATATCTTTGGCATTTACTTCATTATACAAGGATTGCCATGGTTTTCTAGCTCTTTAAGGCCAATATTATCTTAAACCTTGCAGGAATGCCACCAGCCAATAGAGGTAGATCTAGCTTTGTGTCCTTGCTCCAGATCGAGGCCAGGGCTTAATTCAGTAATGGCTCAAAGTAAGTCAGAAGTGACCCCAGAAGCAGGCTGGGGAAAAAAACCCTTTTGGCAAAAGGACTGGTGAACTTCAAGTCAGAAGGAAAGACAGACAAGGGTTCAAGTGGCGTGAAGATAAGAGGTCAGGGAAAATGAAAAGTCTGTGTTGGAGCTGAGAAGGCAGTTTGTTTTTGTGTGTTTGAGAAAAGTCCAATAGGCATTCTGTCTGACATGATGGGATCAGGAACCCATTAGAAAGGTGCTGAGAGGACCAGTAGGTTTATTGGTTTCCATTTCAGTTAGATGGTTTGAATTTGCCCTTCTCGTATTAATTTTCTATTTAATGCAACACATTTTATTAACCAATTTGAGTCTCCTTGGATCTATTCTGGGTTTGGAGACAGCTCATTCACGGGCCCTCCACTCTGCAATGTACAAGAGATAGTGCATTGACTCAAAATGCATGGTGGGCCATATTTCATTAGCAGCCAACTAAGCAGCACTGCTGGGAGTTTGAGGGTATCCCCTAACTCTGATGCCATGATGTGCCATAAATGAACAGGCAACTGAAAGTTAAAAGGTACAGCATTAGCATGACTGCTAAGGTACAGCATTAGCAATATAATCTATAGTATAACACTGTGGCATATTTCTGGGCATATACTGTTTTTTCAGTTTATCTTCCCTGTAGAACATTTAGCTTGTTAGTTTCTGTTATTAAACTCTATATTTTGTGTTTAGAATTTCGGATGACAACAGAACAAGAAAATCAATGTAATAAACTGGAAAAAAATGTTTTCCTATCATGATATAGAGAATCCACACTGAACGAGAAAACAACTTTGTATCAGTACACACAGTTTTAATTAAAAACTTAAAACACTTAAAAAGCATCCCTCCTTAGATTAGTTAGATAAACTGCAGCTTTACCTGGCTGTTCAAAATTTAGCAGATTTACAAAATGGTAATTAAATGGCAATGGTCAGTTTGATTATCACACATTTTTGCACTCTTCTGTTTGTAAATGTAATTTACATGAATATGACTTTGACATTCATTTTATAACAGCAATGTGGAATACAAACTACTACAAGAATGTGATGAATAATTAACATTTATTATTTTGTGTATATGCATGATACATAATTTTAAAATATATACAGTATATATTTGAATGTCTCAATTATTTTTATTGATTTTGTTAAAAGCAAGTAACATTACATGCAGTCAAATCAACCTTAAGTGAACTAAGTGAAGGCCAACAGTAAGAGTTTAAGAGACTTTAAGAGTACAAAAGATGGAAGATAATCCACTTCCTCAATTTAAATACTTATTCTAAAATGTTATTGATTAGATCCTGATAGGTTTTACAAAAGTTTTGAACAAATTTTCTAAGTAAGAATTTGATTTTTTCCACTTTCAAATAGTATATAACATCAGTTACCTAATGACTTAAAAGAGACGGGCTAGGATTCTTCTAGTTGAGCAAGATAGGTCTACGTGCTAGTAGTGAGGTAAAGGCTTACAGTTTGTTTGTCCTTCTCCACTTTAAGCCCTCTGGGAGGGCACCAAACACAGCTGTTAATGGATTAGAAGTGGTTGTGACACTAAGTCTGTCTGATAGGCATTTAAAGATTTTGGTCCATAATGATGTTAATTTGGTGCACGCCCAAAACATTTGGCCCATTGAGGCTGGAGCTAGATTGCAACATTCATAGGTTGGATCTTGCCCTGGAAATATTTTGGACAATTTTAAGCAAGATAGATGTGCTCGATAAAAGATTGCTTTGCACATGTAGAGTGAATTCTGTCCATGGTTGCCTTCTACTCCTTTTCTGGAATTTTGAGTAGGAGCTCCTTTACCCATTGTACTCTAGGATCTTTGAAAGGAAGGAACTTTAAAATATTTTTGTATATTATAGAAATGTTGTCTGAGTCTTCAAAATGATCAAAATTTCTCCTGGAATAGAAATAGGTGGTAGGTGAGGAAAATCAGGCAGTAGTGGAAAAATTTTGTTGATGGGAAGTTAAATTTAAAGTGTAGTTGTTCGTAGGATGCAAAGATATTATCTATATATAAATCTCTAAATGATTTTAAGAGATCCTGAGACGTTTCAGATTGTGGAAAAAGGCGTTTGTCATGTAGAGGTACAACAAATAAAAGCTTTTCTATCTTGAAGTGCTTCCTACATTGGTTCTATATTCTGAGTGAATGAAGAACAATTGGGTTGTTAGTATATTGACGATAACTTGTATTTACTGGTATACAAAGCAAGGAATGTAAAGAAGTACTTACGGATTTTATTTCTATTGTGGACCAAGCTTGTGTGTGTTCATCTATTTTTGTCAATGTCCAGGTTTTTATAACTCATATATATGCTGCCAAATAATAAAATTGAAAGTTAGTTAATGCCATGCCACCTTTTACTTTAGGTTGTTTTAGGTTCGCCCTTTGGATGCGTGGATGTTTCAAATTCCAACAAATATGAGTATATGATTGAATCTAATTTCTAAAAAAATGGTTTGTTAATGTATATGGCAAAGCTTTGGAAAAGAAAAAGAAGCTTGGGAAGTAAATTCATCTTGACAGTGGTGATTATCCCTGCTAAAGTGAGATGGAGGGTAGACCATCTATGAACGTCTTGTTTAAATTTTTCCATTCAGACAGCAAAATTTTGTTGGAAAAGCATTTTGTATTTACCCATAGGTATTTAAACTGATCTACAATGATAAACAGGAAGGTGTCCAATCTGATGTTGTTAGAGATTTCACTGGAAAAAGCACACTTTTATACAAATAAATTCTGAGTCCAGATATCTTTTTAAATTGTACTAGTGCTGTTAGGATTGCAGGCACAAAATTTAGTGGGTCTGATATATATAGTAAAATATCACTGCATATAGTGATATTTTCTGTTCAAGTCTTTCTCTCATAATCCACTTTATCTCAAATACGTTTTGAAAGTGAATAGCCAATGGTTTAATGGTGATTGCAAAGAGCAGTGGTGACAGGAGGCATCCTTGTATAGTACCAAGTTTTAGTTTGAAATAGTCTGAAATAATGTTGTTAACACAAACCAAAGCTTCTGGACTGATATACAGTAGTTTGATCCATGCACATACAGTATGTTCGGGCCAAACCCAAGTTTGTGCAATGTGGTGAATAGGTAATTCCATTCAACCATATCAAATGCTTTTTCTGTTTCTCAAAGATACTAAAATGTCTGGGGTGTTAGACCTAATAGGTGAATATATTACATTAAACAGGTGTCGAAGATTGGAACCTAAGTATCTGCCTTTAATAAACACAGTTTGGTCTTGTGATATTACTGAAGGAAATACTTTCTCAATCCTTCTAGCTAGAACTTTGGAGAGTGTCTTAACATCGCTATTGAGAAGTGAGACTAGTCTGTATGGTGCACATTGTAATAAGTCTTTATAAAGATTGTAATTAATGCTTGGCGAAAAGTTTGAGGTAGAATTTTATTATCTCCAGCTTCTTTAAATGTTGCTAACAATAGGGGAGCTAACTTAATTGAAAATACCGGAAATACCTGACTAATAAAGGAAAAAAGCCTATCTATCAAGTGTAAAGTGCTATGGAAACATTTAAATAACTATGATAGATTATTGTTTGTAAATGGAACAAAGAAAAACGTGTAAACAGATATACTTTTTAATGTTAATACATCAGTTTTTGATATCAGGAAAACTGATTAAATGGAGCTATAATGCTGTCAGTACAGTTGTAGCAAACCACAGGAGGGTTAATACTTAAAAATGTACTGAAGACCTTTTTAGAAAAATAAGCTTGCTGAAAAAACAAGACTATCTTCTCTGACACAGTACACCAAAGAATACAACAGCAGTAATATTATAATTTTGTTTGCAGTATGGCAAGTTGTAGCTGTAATTATTGACATTTAAAAGTCCAGTACTGACTTTACAGAGTATGTAAGTTCAAATTTTTACTGAAACAGAAATGCTGTCATCTCAGTGTATACCTTAAGTGGCTTATTCCTGTAGAACAAAATATTCCAGTTCAGATTGAAAACTGATTTCATTTACACTTTTTTGTATTATTTAACTACACACCTATCCATTTTCAACGTCTACTTTTATCTTCATAACATTAATTGAAAGCAGGATCCATCCTGGCAGGAACTAGGACACCTGACTAATAGATTCAATTACCAGCTTGGTGACTGCCTATATTGAGTTTTCTCATTTCTCTCATAGTCCAAGTGATTCAAGTCAAGTGATTGTTCTCCCATATTTCTAAGTAGTCTCTGTTAAATAACCTGGTAGGAGTGACTATGAATTTTAAGAAATATAAGAACCTATGGTTATTAGAAATAAATGTCAAACTAAACCTGAATCTTTTACAAGGAGAAAAACTCACCATGGGTGGCCACTCAGAGCAAATGTTATTCTCCTGGTAAACGGCAAGTCAAATCAATTTACACTTAGCTTGTTACATTGATGAAAGTGACCTTATCCATGGAAAGAATGCTAACACTACCAACTTGCTAAAAGGAGACACTGCCTGCTACTGTCAACATCATCATTATCATGGTGAATGTTTGCCTCACGGCAGGTTACAGTTATCCAATTTTTCCACTTCCAAGTCTCTAAAGCTTGCTCCTGCTTGCTCTGATATTTTGCTTTAAAGTACCTCATTCACAAGTTTTTCCAGACTTGGACCCATTCATGGCAGTCAACATTAAGAATCCACTGGACTGGTATCAGCTCTCCACTAATGTTTGTATTTTGCTCTGGAGAAGTTACATCACTGTTGTTACTTCCTTTTTGTTGCATTGCTGTATTTTCATTAGTTGAACGTTTCTAGTTTTTTTTCTATATTTAAGGCACTGTGAAATGAAGTTCAGAAACTATTTCTCTTGTAATTTTAGGTGCAATTTTCTCTTGAACCTGAAGCCACATGTTAATAAATGTTATGTTGTTAATAACAGAATGCCCTCTTCTTTTTGCATCGTATTTAATGAAAAATGAAGTTAATTCCAAAGAGATGTTTATTTTTTAAAATAAATTCCTAAGTGTTATTTATTCCAGTATATGTGTTTCTTATTACAGTGTACTAAGTGACTCTATTTTCATCCAAGATTAATTCTTCCAATACCTACTAAACACTTAGACACAAAGATGGGTTATTAAATTACTGTTATACTCATACATATATCTGTATAATTTAAGTAAAGGTTTATGCAATCAAGATCATTTAAATCCAAAACACAATCCACTATAAGAACCTGTTTGTCATACCTTTATACTTTACTGTTGTTTTTAATAAGTCTGTTGTGTGCCTTACTACAGTTGGATTTCTGTTGCAATATGAAGGAAAAATTAAACCATTTTCAATCTTTGTAAGATTATACAGTCATTCAGCTCAATATTTTGCTATGAAGAAGCTAGAAAGGGAGAGTTGAATCAGAAATACTGATAAGAGTGCAGCAAAGTCTTAAGAATGATATCACTGGTACCTGATACCTGATACCTGATGACTGCTTTATGGCCCAGCTACAATGATGTATGTGTTATGGTGTATGAAATCTGCAAATTATTCTCTATATTTTTATTATATTTTGCTCAGTCCCAACAAGATGAATTCATATGCAGGACACTTGTATAGGCATTATAATATCAAAAGCATATCCTCTTTCCTTATACCTCACTTTTATAACAGTTGTTCACAACATAGTGCTAAATTGGTTTACAGCCTGGGAAAGGAAGACATGCCGATACTTCAGGGTATTGATTACTTTATAAAAGTAAATCTGGAACAATAAATTGGTTTACAGTCTGGGAAAGGAAGACATGCTGATACCTCAGGCAACATCAAAAAACTTGTATTATTTGGGAAAAGATAGATTAAAGAGTTTGAGCAAAATTCATCCTTCATATTGACAGCCAGCCAATCAGGTGCATGCAACAATCATGTGTTGTAAAACCCTGGCATGAAATTTTATAATAAA
This sequence comes from Polypterus bichir lapradei, assembly GCA_026402145.1. Taxonomy (NCBI): domain Eukaryota; kingdom Metazoa; phylum Chordata; class Cladistia; order Polypteriformes; family Polypteridae; genus Polypterus; species Polypterus bichir. The sequence goes on along the minus strand of JANRMT010062837.1, from coordinate 44,279,313 downwards.
TATGCCTCGTCTGAAAGCAACATCAGAAGAGAAACAGCGACGAAGCAAAAGCGACGTCAGAAAAGAAAACAGACATGTGTGACCAGTTTTCATCCGATCATCAGTTAATGGCATTTTCATGAACATCGATTGCTAAATCAAATGCCGCTCTCGGGCATTCATCCTTGACATCACTGATTCCTTTCAGTAAGTTTTTTAAGACTATTTATCCAGACTTTACTATTGATCTTATTTTCTATTACTTATTATTGTTCTTTAATAAGTATTAATTTGTTTTCCTCTTTCTATACTTTGTCTTTATATACAGAGTGATTGAAGTAATAAAGTAGAGTTTTGAGCACCTGGAACAGCCAGAGGTTTGCCCTACTCTCTGTGCTGTCAGTTTTATTAGGGCTGAGGGGTCATAGCTCTACCTGATAGTAGGGAACAGTACGTAAAGTAAGATATCTTTGGTTGCTAAATGGTGTACAACCAAAGATGTTGAGCCTTTGTATGTTTAGATATTTTCCTAGTATTTAGGTCTGATATATATATATATATATATATATATATATTCATTTTTCATTTATATACATATATATATATAAACATCTTATGTTGTCCGTGCCAATAAAAAGTAAGTCTCTTGAAGTGCTACGAGAGTGACAAGTTGTATTATTCTTATAGCACTTGTGTTTTTTAAAGTGCTTGAATTAACCAGCTGTGTGTGTGTCATTGATAAGGCAATGTTGTGGTAAAGGTCTGAGTGTATGTGTCTATCTATGTATGTGTATGTTATTATTAGGGTGTGGGAGTAGACAAATCCAATAACGAACCTGACAAGTGTAAGGGGTAGATAGACGATAACACAGTATGCATAAAAGAAACTACCTTAAAATTACAGAGGGAATGAGACTGATATTACCTTGATGACAGGCAAGGACAAGTGAAGCAATCCCTCTAATTGGCAACACTTAAATTATTTAATCTTGGATGAATCCAAAATATCAGTGATTACCTGTAATGAAGTGAATAATGTGTTTGTGGCATAATGAACAGAAACAGAAAGGCTAAGCTGAAATTAATATACAGTAGTCTGATTGAAAGATTTGTTCAAACTGAGACAATTTTCTTGTAACAGACACTAGCATAAAGACACATTGCTGAAAGTAATCCTAGCTACAATTAACTTTAGCCAGACCGATGATCCTAAAACAATGATTGTGTACACCAGTGTCAGTTGTAGCTTTGTTGTTGCCCTAGACAAACCTTGAAAATACTGTGCTCCAAACCACAGAGTTTATAATAATAATATGCTAAATATATTATTGTAGATTGAAGTGCGGTATTGCAGGGGTTGGCCCGCTTGGAGATTCACACGAGTTTGAACATAGATGTCAGACTGAAGAGCGAGGGAAGTTCCCCTATGGAGTTTCAAGTTAGTTCACTTGGTTGTTGGATAGAACAGTGGGGGGATGATGATGAAAGGGGTCGCCCAGGCACCAAAAATAACCAAAAGCCTTTCACTCCTAAAGCCATCGGCTGCATCTGTTATAGTTGACAAAATGCTGCCTGAAAAAACTTGGCAGCTCTAGGCAACTACCTAGATCACCAATATGGTAGACATGGCCATGAGTGTCACCTCCCATAGATTCATCACACATTTGCTTTCATCTTCTAAGAACCCAGATAGTAGGAATGGATATTTATGTGAATTCATCAAAAGACAGCTTAAAGTTAATTAAGGGAATACTAGAAAAACAGGTCAGCAGTTCAGGTCAAGATGGTGAGTGTGCACTTGTACAGCACGTTGCCGCACCCACCACACGACGAAACTGCTTGGGATCCAGGTTGGCAACCCCCCAGACAGACATGTGGTCCAGTCCTACCCCAATGCATTACCAATTACCAACGCAGGTAATGTGCCTTATTTGGGACTCATTAAGCAACCTCTCATTCGAGACAAAGTCAAAACAGCGGTACCCAAGGATTGTGCAAAGAGACACAGTAATGAAGGAGCCCAGTCTTTGTCTCAGGTCACTGGATAGTTTGCAACCATATAGCAAAACAGGAAGCACCAGGACTCTAAAGAGATCAAGAGCGCTATGCACCCCTTTTCCAGTGACCTCTTGTCCCCCCATGCTCTCCCAATCTGTCTACTGACTTCATAGGAAGAGTCACCAGAGACATTAATGTCACTGCTGAGGTAAGTAAACCTCTCGATAAGGTCGACATTCTCTACATACAAACTGCTAATGGTAGTGCCCAAGAAGACATTAAAGGAGAATCTTTGTTTTTATCCAGGACGCTCGCAGCCCAGGCACTCAGACTCCATGATCAGGGCTACCATTGACTCTGTGAAGATCACAGCATCATCAACAAAGTCAAGATCTATGAATCTTTCTTCACCAACAGATGCCGCTCAGTCACTGGATTCCACAACCCTGCCCAACACCCAGTCCATGCAAGCATTGAACAGAGTAGGAACAAGAACATAACCCTGACGAACACCAGAATCAACTAGGAAAAACACAGAGATTCTGCCTCCACTCTCCACAGTACTCACAGTACCAGTGTACAGGCCAGCCATGATATCCAGCAACTTTGGAGGATGTCTCACAGGGCAGCTCGATCAACTGAATTGAATGCTTTATGAAAATCAACAAAGGCTGCAAAGAGGCTCTGCTGATATTTAGGGTTGCGCTCCATAAGAACCCTCAGTGCCAGGATGGTAGACTTCTTAGGTGTAAAACCAGACTGCTCCGGTCGTTGGTAGGTAAGCAGGTGATCATGGATTCTATTGAGGATGACCCTAGCAAGGACTTTACCTGGCATCGAGACCAGTGTTATCCCCCTGTAGTTGCCATACTCCAGGTGACCACCCTTCCCTTTCCAGATACGGACAACAAGTCTTATTTTCTAGTCGGTTGGGATGACAGCTGTCTCTCAAATTTAAGCAAAGTTTGCTTGCCATGCAAGGAGGACAACAACATTTATTCATATAGCACATTTTCATACAAAATAAGTAGCTCAAAGTGCTTTACATAATGAAGAATAGAAAAATAAAAGACAAATAAAAGACAGAGTAAGAAAAATAAGTCAACTATTAATTAACATAGAATAAGAGTAAGGTCCGATGGCCACGGAGGACAGAAAAAACAAAAAAAAAAAAAACTCCAGACGTCTGGAGAAAAAAATAAAATCTGCAGGGATTCCAGACCATGAGACCGCCCAGTCCTCTCTGGGCATTCTACCTAACATAAATGAAACAGTCCTGTTTGTATTTAGGGTTCTCACTACCAGTCTGGAGAAATTCACTCTGATACCACAGTATCAAAAGTTAATATTGTTGCTAGTATTGCTGATATGATCAAACAATACTGGTACAGAGCACTTGCCAGAATCTGCAGCCATTAGAAAGTCATTTGAGACTTTTATTAGGATTGTCTCTGTGGAATGATTCTTTTGAAACACTGATTGAAAAGGGTCCAAGATCTTGTTTGTCTCAAGAAAGGTGGTCAGTTGTTGCACAACAACCTTTTCTAAAATTTTTGAAAAAATGGCAGTTTTAACATGGGCCTATAGCTTTTTTTGAATAGAAGGATCTTTATCATATTTTTTTCAACATGAGGTGAACAACAGCATGTTTAAAATAACTAGGGACACAACCAAAGTGCAAAGAGCAATTAATAACAGATAAAAGGTTTAGTGCCAATAGAGTTGAGAACTTTTAAAAACAGGGAAGCTGGTAAGTAATCTAAGGAATAGAAGATGGCTTAATTTTCTTAATCAGAGAAAATAAATCCTCAAGAGGAAGAATGGATTAAAGGAGTCTAAAATTGAGGTACTTGAGGGAGTGACATCTAGAATAGCAGGCATACTGTATGTGGAGGGATGGAGCTGCCGCGGCTTTGCTAACAAAATAATTAAGAATATCATCACAGTCACTGTTTAAGGAGACCAAGATACTGGGTAGAGCAGGTGAAACGATGTTGGAAATTGTATCAAATAAAACTCTTAAGGTTGTGCTTACTGATAGAAATAAGATTGGAAAAATACAGCTATCTTCCCTCACCATGTTGTTATATGTAAAAAGCAGATCTTTAAGATGGAGATGGTGCACCTCCAAATTAGTGGCCTTACATAAACGCTCAACCTGCCAGCAGACGGATCTAAAACTACAGATGTTATCATTAATCCAGGTAGATGTATTAACAGCAGACTTAGATCTTAATTTAACAGGGGCAACCATATTTTGAATGTTGGTACAGTGATCACTAAAAGACTGAACTAAAAGGTTAGCGTTGTTGTTCAGAAACAGAGAAGGATGAATTATGGTGCTGCAGGTAATCCAAGGGGAGTCCATTTTTTATCAAAATTTAAAACACATGTAAACACTATTAAGATTATCTGGGAGAGAAAATGTGCACATGGTAGGATTCATCTTTATTCTGTAATCTGTAGACATCTATAAAGTCTGCCAAATATAATACAATATAATATAATATAATATAATATAATATAATATAATATAATATAA
>JANRMT010062837.1:44238747-44274784 GCA_026402145.1 Polypterus bichir lapradei | reverse complement strand
AATATAATATAATATAATATAATATAATATAATATAATATAATATAATATATCATCTTTCCACAGTCTAAAGATATGCAGATTTAGAGGAGTTAGCATTGGTAAACTGACCCTAGTGTGTATGTGGGTGTTTATGTGTGTGTGTGTTACTTCTGCCTTGCGCCCAATGATTACTGGGATAGGCTGAAGATGCCCTACAATCCTGCCCTGGATAAGCAGGGTAAGAAAATGGATGGATTGATAATCTAAATCTAAGTATACTATAGATAAAGAGAGTTTGTGAGAGCAGCAGAAAAATAGATCATTCATAGGTCATTCTCTTTACAAAAGTACTAGAATATAGTTTACCAGGTAAACTGCTTTCCCATAGTGAAAAATAAAGAACATTAAAATAATGCTTTAGTGTACTGAAGAGAAAAGACAGATTTTTATGTAGGATGTTGGAGACTTATTTTCGATGATAATAGTATAGAATTTGAAAGTAATATTGAGCATTTAATTGTATTAATACATGACTAAATTGCAGGAATCTTGTGTGGCCTACTTTGTAGAGCACATTTGAAAGTCACTGTGGCCAATAACACTCACTTGTTCAACACACTAAAAGGAGTCAAATTCCTTATAAATGTCCAATTTATTGAATGAATTTTGGGATATAGATAAGTGCTGAAATTATTATTGATATTAGAAGAAAAATATGTAAAGTCTCTAACTACATGGTAGTCAACTTAGCCGTGTTGTTTACTTTAGAATGGTAAAGCAGATTTTCTATTTTTACATGTAATGTTTTATTATTATTCATGTTAATTATTATTATAACTACTAATATTATTACACATTAATTTAATTGTGAGAGACATATTGGAAAAACTAACAAACATTATTTTATTGGAAAAGAGAATTTGTGGATATGCATATATGTGTCAGTGTAAATGTGTGCAATCTCATCTCAAAGTTGCTCAGTAGGAGTGCCCCTTCTCCAGCTGCTGGCCTCTTGCCCAGAGGCTCCAATCCCAACCTTCTGATTTTGCTCTCCTGTCTCTCTTTCAGTACTCTCTCTTCTTTCAAACTCCTTCATCTCTCTTACTGGCCAGTCTATTATCTCCTTCCCTCCAATCTGCTTTATTCCCTTGTACCACTTGCACTTCAGCAGCTCCTGGCTCCAATTAGATTTGCGGGCGATCTTGCACTTGTGGACTGATTAGAGGCCCATTCGCTGCCTTGCCATGCTACCATACCAATTTGCCCACCAGTTGCATATCCAACTTTACCACTGACAGCTGCTGTTATAAGAGGGTTATTGGCTTGTATTATTGGTAATAATGAAGTATGATGTAAGGAGGAAAACTGGAAAGTGGTAGAAAGTGAAAACAGAGTGGTGAGTCCATGTTTAATATCTGAGACTTGCAACAATTGCGAAGAAAAATGGGAGGCAGTAGCATACAGAAGAGCGTCTTCTAAAAAAGAAAGCAGATGGAGCAGGGGAACAAAGAAGTGTAAGACGCTTGTAGTAATGAGATCTGAGAGGAACCATAAAACATGGGCAGATGACTTGCCTGAGAAAGATACTAAGACAAAAGTATCTAAGATAAAAAGTAGGAGTGCAAGTGTGAGCAAAAGGATAGGGCTGAAAGGCGCGAAAAAGAGTAAGGGCAATTCCTTCTATTATTCTTCATTGCACTGCATTCTTTTGGAATTCTGAGGCCCATTCAGTATTTAAAGTATATGCTATACCAATAGCTGATTTGCAGTTGTTGGGAAAGGTAACTACTGCTAGGATAGAATTTGATTTAGGAAAATAAAATAAAATAAAACACAATGCAGCTGGTGAGTGTGGATGGCCATTGTTGATTGCAGGGCATGAGTTGGATAGAGATAGTGGAGTGAAGACAAGAAATAGCAGAAATGAAAGAACTGCCAATATATGAATGGTTTGTAAAAACTAGTGCAAGAGTGACTGAGCTGGAAGAAAAGTTCACCGCGTTAGTAGTTAGTTGAAATGAAACAGAATACAAGGGGAAAAAGGATAGAAAATGTTCTGTTTCATGTTTGAAGATGTGAGTTGTGTAGGATGACAAGTTGAAATATTGTATGAAATGGCTCTATACATCAGAGAAATGCAAGTTACTGCAATTGTTAAGTTACTGCAATTAAAACAGAAAGAAGTAAGATGACTCTGAACGATGAACATGACTCAGATTTAGGAGAGATACTGGATTTGTCACTTTGATTTTGGAAAGGTTTTAGCCCACATTTCTAGCTCACAGTTTAACACACAAAAATGGAAATATAGACATTGAAAGAAAGAATGGAAGTATAGTTCAGGAAGACAGAAATTTTACTTTTTTTTTCCTTTTCTTGACCTTTTATAGCAATGTTACTTCTGTTTTGGATTTTTATGGACTTTGAGTTAGTGCAATCAATAGCGAGGGCAACATAAAGAATAAAGTACATGTAGGAGACAGAGTTACAACTAGGCCATTGGATTGGAGTGCCACAAGTGCCAAGCTGTTCCAATGAGTGCCCAGAAGCACTGTTTGAGTATTGGCACTAAGCAGACAACCAAGAAGATGAAATAGAAAGAAACTGCATTGTCACTTTCCATTTTGCAGACCTGCCCACAGACAGGAACAAAAACAAAGAAAAAGACCAAATAAAAAGAAAAGAAACAATGACAAAGAATGAAGAGAAAAGGCAAAGAACAAAGTACTTATAACAAGAAGTGAAGATACAGAGCAATAAAACGACACCTACTGTTTTTAAGTGGGTCAAATCCACAAATCATACATAATTTGTAGAACTAGTCCATCCATCCATCCATCCATTTTCCAACCCGCGAAATCCGAACACAGGGTCACGGGGGTCTGCTGGAGCCAATCCGAGCCAACACAGGGCACAAGGCAGGAACCAATCCCGGGCAGGGTGCCAACCCACAGCAGGACACACACAAACACACCCACACACCAAGCACACACTAGGGACAATTTAGAATCGCCAATCCACCTAACCTGCATGTCTTTGGACTGTGGGAGGAAACCGGAGCGCCCGGAGGAAACCCACACAGACACGGGGAGAAAATGCAAACTCCACGCAGAGAGGACCCAGGAAGAACCTGGGTCTCCTAACTGCAAGGCAGCAGCACTACCACTGCGCCACCATGCCGCCCGTAGAACTAGTCATAATAGTAAAAGAGTTAATGCATTTTCAAGCACAGGGTAATTTCAGTAAATTAGCATGAGTTGGTAACTGTCCAGAATACCAAAAGTAAAGGCAACAGGTGTGGGCTCATAAAGTATAGGTTCTGGATATTGATTATTTAGAATAATCAATACAATTAAAACTATTATATGCAATAGACACACATGAATAGGCTGACTTTTCAAATGAGCAAGTACATTGGTACAGTTACAAGTCATATGGTCTCCAATGGTTGTGTATGGTATAATCAGGAAAAATACAGAAGCGCTGCTGAGTTTGTCAGCTGTGGTACAAGCACAGGACCAGTGAACCAAATCTGAGCTAGGGAGTCTAGCACAATGGGTATGCATAGGGTGATCAAACAATTCTAGAGGTTGTCTAGCAGGGGGAATGACGAGGGCTGCGTCAGTCTATACTAGTAAAGGCTGATGGCAGTGATAGTTGCACCATGAGTGGAAAACCAGAAAAGGCAACTAAGTCAATTTAAAATGTGTGACGAGTGGTCACAGGGGCTAGTCTGTGAATAGTTTATGCAAAGGCACATGGGCATGGACATGGCTGGCACTGGAACCTGTGGCATGTAACCTTCCAAATTTTTGAAGTTAATAGTTGCAGCTACAAGTGCTTTGATCAATAGTATGGGCTAGTGGTCTAATTAGTAGTTATACTCAGGACTAACAGATTAGATGAAGGAAAAAAAATACACATAAATTTAAAATGGAATCATGCTAGTTTAGTGGAAAGAGTGAACGTGTCTCATTTTGAACCAACAGTTGTGTTGACTAAGGAAGATCTTGCAAAAAGCTAAACAAAAGTACAAACAGAAGCAAGGTGGAATAGATCAAATCATCAGTCATTAGGAGTACACCCAAGTTCTTCAGATTGCCTTCAAAATAAAGAAAATATTGATATACAGTACCACTTAGGAAAAAAAGCCCCTACAGCCAGTAAAGTACTGAACACATGATCACATCCAGTTATGAACACAGGAAAAGCAATGACTGCAACTCAAAAGTAGGGTTTGTGAAAGAGACTTTTAAAACGGTTAAGACTTACTTTTTCTGGATAGGGAAAAAAAAATTAACAGGTTGGATTGGATTACTCATTCGCCACTTCATATAAATTTTGGTTTAGTTTTAAATTTACTGCATGAACTAAGTTTTACATTTTAAATTATATGCCTCTATATAAACCTTAAATTTTGTACTCTAGGATAAGGCACTTAACAAGGGTGTCCTCTATAATAGTTTTTACTATTGCAGATGAGCTACTTTCCATTTTTTAGAAAATCAACCAAACATTTCTGAGACTGGAACAACAGTTGTCATTGGGCACTGATGATATGTTACTTTATATATCCAACGTGGACTCAACACTTCAACATACTGTATTTTCTATTAGCATACGTGCCATCAAAATACACTCACACACTGATTTCAAGATTAATTCACATTCATTTTAATAGCCTTCTGTAGTGTGTCAAACAGCATCTTGTCTATTAGTTTGAGGCTGCCATTAGTTGGTAGAACCAGTGTGATTAAAATGAATACTTGACCTAAATACTTGTACCTTTTCCAGTGTATGCCTGTTAAATACCTAAAGCCTTTTTAACAAACAGAATGCTGAATGTCATTACATCATTTATACGAAATAAAGGAAAGGCCCTAGCTGAAAATTTGATTTAAGAACCTAAAGCAGAAGGAAATCTAGATTTAAGTTTGTTAACGGGCTGTAAATTGTTGCTTTTTTAGTCTCTGGATTAAAGTACATTGCACTGAACTCATATAGCAATTGCTTGCTATGCAAAGAAGATCCCACATCAATATTTGCAAACTTCTGTAAAGATATAAAACATTTGGTTAACATGAGCACCTACCAACAAAACATACATACATGTCACAGATGTTCCTGAAAAGCAACAAAATGTTGTTCACTGAATGCCATTCATGATGTAATACCAAGGTTTTCTTTTACAAATAATACTATTGATAAAGGAAGTATGTTGACTATACCAGTCAGTCAGTCAGTCATTGTCCAACCCGTTATATCCTAACACAGGGTCACGGGGGTCTGCTGGAGCCAATCCCAGCCAGCACAGGGCACAAGGCAGGAACAAACCCCGGGCAGGGTGCTTCCAAATTACAACAATAAATAATTATGTATAACTTTGAGAACAGGGTCTTCATATTAAATTTGGGTTTAAAAAAATGACAACAAATGAGATAAGAAAATGAACACTAGTCACACCTAGACAGGGCACATTCTTCTTCAGTTTGTTCAAGACACAGATACTGTAAATGTACAGTATATCAGAATTGTTTATCACATTCATTTATCTTGACTTAAGGTTTTTCATAAATTTTCCCTTCATTAGATGCTACCTTTGAGAGATGCCTTCAAGCAGCTGCTTACCTTGGCTATATAATTTTACTTCCTTACAGTGATTAAAATTTTACCTAATTATCAAGCATCTATCGGGTCATGACATATGTTTGTTCTTTACTCTTTTACGAGTAAAGCTGGATGGAGCACCATTTCTTAATGAGCACTCGGATGCCATAACTTTCACATCATTACTCACTTGTCGATGTTTCCTTGGTTGGATCAACCCTACCCTGCTTACTAGAGGTGGGCGATATAGCGTCAAAATTATATCAAGATATTTCATGTGATATAGAAGAAAAATAGTGAACAACATATTATCGGTGATTGCAGCTTGTAGGCAGCAGCATTTATTAGAGCAAACAAAATGAAGGGCATTTTTCATCATTCTTTTCCATTGAGCCACTGTCATGAACGACAGACTACCTAATTCGAAGTTTGAATTTATTGCCTCATGGTGCTAGCAGCTGTAGCATTATAGTGCAATAGTAGTGATACTGCATAAGTCAAATGTAAGCACAAAAGTATCCTAGGTAGTGTTTTCTCTGGAAATCTTAATTATAATATAACTGCTTAACACTTTAGTTTAACAATTACATAGTAACTAAGGTAACTTAACCTTGTAACTTTTTAGGAGCCTGCACAATATTGTCACCTAATAAAATTAACCTCAAATTTTAAGATCACATGTAAACAAACAGCAGCATTCCAAACAAACCTTCAGTCAAAATGTAAACATTAATTGCTTATAAAAATGCTGCCAAAATTTAAATGGCAGTTGTCTTTTTGGATTATTATCATATGAGGTAGAATACAAGTTGTGGAACTGTTCCACTGCCTCTAATTTCTTGTCTAAACTTAAAATGGATATACCATGAAATCAGGCAAATTTGAATGGCAGTGTTGGAACTGTGCAAGTAAACACTTTAAGCATTACCTTGCTATCCTTATTGTCAAAATAAATAAAAAAATAATAGGTAATAATAGATAATAATATACACAGGATATAAGAATTTACTATCTTATTGGCTTCAGTAACTCACATTAAACCTTATGGGCCCACATACACAGGTGATAAACAGCAAACGGTGCATCCAAAAAATATAAAATAATTTTATATTGTATGCATAGCAGCACAAAAATTAAACTGCCTGTGTGAGCCAAGTTTTGTATTAAAATTTTTATGTTCTGTTCATTTGAAGATATGCTAAATTTATTTCATTGTTCAAGATTAGTTTTATGCATTAAGAATAGGGGTAGATTATGATTCAGGTTTATTGGGGTACTGTTTCTTTAAGAAGGGGTGCTGCATTTCAGAGGTTTTTGAGAACTAGGAAGTATTAAATCTTAAAACTTCTTTTTATAACTGTGGAAATATATAGCATTGAAAACAGACATTGTTTGAAGGAAATCCAGAGCCAACTCTTTTGTGACTCATAGAACGTTGTCTCATTTCTATTTCTTTTTTCGCGATTGTAACCCAATCCAGACGGCAATTCGCCAGCACACTAAGACTTCTCGCCATCAGTCTCAGCTGCTACACTACCAAGTATGATGCTAGCACTCATTCTCAGCAGTTACTTTTGTACTATATCATTAAACTCCTTCCTTTCAATGTTTTTGAGTTCAAAGTGGTTTTCTTTCTCTACCTTTCATTTCCCTTTTTGAAAGCAAAATGGAGTTAGAGTTGGGGAGCACATAACCCATACACGTCGTCTTCATCTCCCGGTCTTTTTCAAGTGTTCCCCATTTGCTCCTTTTGGCCAATCCAATCACATGAACAGAACACAGACTCTCACTCAACCAATCACAACAGAGATACTGCCCAGATGGGTTGTGCTCAGCATGTTAACCAGACATTTCTCAAACAGCGATTCTTCAATTTTTATTTCCTTTTTACAGTTTATTATGCTTCATAAATCACAGGCAAGGATGTCTTTAAAAAATATATATTTTCTACCTGGGATGTGGTATCTTGAATCAAGCTTTTTCAACCAGTTGCTTAAAGCACTCTTTTTCCACAGTTTAGATTTCCATCATATCCTTGGCAAAACAATATGTAACCACATCAGTCATATCCATCCATATATGGAGTGCAATTAGCAAATGCTCCAGTGATACTCTGTTGAGTCATATGTTTACTTTTTGGCCACCCATCACCAGTTGCTAGTATCTCCTCGCATGCCTTCATAGACTGGTTGTACTGGACTGTGTTTTTTTTTTGCTTCAAGTGGTGAAACAAGTTTGTTGTGTTTCCACCTATAGTGGCAACAGTTTTCTTGCATAATTTGCAAAGTATTGTGGTTTATTATAGGTCTGATGTCTTGTAGCCAAATCACTCCAATACAATTGAAGTAGCTCCCTTCTTCTTCTTCTTTTGGTTGCTCCCATTAGGGGTTGCCACAGCGGATCATCTAATTCCATATCTTCTTCTCCTCTACATCTTGCTCTGTCACACCCACCATCTTCATGTCCTCCCTCACCACATCCATAAACCTTCTCTTATGTACTAAATTGTCACCAGAGACTCACATGCTGCTCTCGCTCTCAGATTTGTTTGGCCTTGTGGCATTGTTGTATTTGCTAGAGAACATATATCTTTGATATTGTGAGATGACACTTTTTTATCAGGTACAAATTTATATCAGCGTTATTGTGGACGATATATGGCACAGCCCTACTGTTTACCATAGTACACTGAGAAACTGTTATGCTGCGTTATTTGAAATTAGAACAAAAATGTACATAATAATAAACAACACAGAAATTATGTAGCATTTTTGTATCAATAGTATCTTCAAATAGCAATTTTAAGTACAGTAAGCAAGTACTAAATATTCTTAATCATTGAGAATCTTATAGCTATTACAAAAGTCTTTTAACTACTGTCTGTTGTTCTTTTCTATTTTTATTACTTTACTACATTGTTTTTTCTCTTCATGTTATTTTTCCCTTCATTTGGAAGGGTCTATTGTACTACATAATAAACTCAATATGAAATTGAATGTTATTTGTTAACGTACAATATATGCACTATACTGCTCTTTTGAAATCAATAACACCTCAGAATAAATACCAAACTTACCATGGAAACAAAAAAATGTATCTGGTTACAAAATATTAAACAAAAGCTTTTATTTAAATTATCAAGGTAGATTAATATCAGGGAGAAACACCAAACAACATACGGTACTCTAAAAATCACATTTATGCACTTTTCATAAGTGCCAGGCACCTTTAAGTTACAGGGTGGATCTGATTTGTTTTTCTACATTTACTGTCTTCTTCAAGCATACTTTATTCTCATAAATGCAGTTTCTAAATTCTAAAATCTATTTACAATTTCTATTTTTGCAGAAGTGATCAATTTAATGCCTTTAAGTGTTACCGATCACTGTCTACAGTATTGCTGTTTCCTGATGACCCTTGAATGAAATGCACCCTTAAATTAACTTTAAATGAGATGCACCTCTTAGTTTTCAATTTTTCTATTGAATATACAGCAGTGAGAAATGTCTAGTTTTTGTTAGCTGTAGTGGTGAAATGGCTCATATTACTTAATTTATGATCATGTCTTTTCACACTTATGGACGAGAATCCGTTTTTCCATTTCCATGAGTGAGACATCACATCATAATGCATCTCATTCAAATCAGATATTGAGGACCTGGCCTAGAAAGATATTGTCAGATATTAGGGACATGGCTTAGAACACAGAACCTAAGCATGCTGTAACCTCTTGAAATACAGTTAGGCCTGTTACAATGGATTTTTCTTCTTAGGTCACTATTCTGTTTTGAAAATTTACTCTTATGGTTCTGGTCTCATCTGTTGGATGGCTCATATTACTTAATTTCTATGATAATTAAGGGCAGGTAGAGGAGAAGCATTTATGACAGTCAAGGGGCAAATCTGAACTTTAAATTAAGAAATAGTTGTACTAAATAACTGGGGTAATTTATAATCTCCAGTTAGTGCAACATTATAAATCTTTGTCTTATGGAAGTACAAGACAAATTGAGAACCTACAGAAAAATCCACTTAGACCTGAAGCTGTACATTATACTAACAGTGCTGTATCACCATGCCACCCATGAAAGTAGACCTCTCTTATATTATTATTTCACTTATGAGGTTGCTAAAATATGAAGATCTATGATTTTGATACTTTAATCTATTGCTTTTTAACATGAGAGGTTTTTAAAATAAAGATTCCTTCTCATGTGACAGATATTTTTAAGCTTATAGTCTAGTCTAAGCATTTCTGTTATTCTTTTCTCCAAGTATTCTTTGACAGTCCTTAAAATAGACAGCAAGCAGTACTTCAAATACATACAAGGGTTTCACGCCACCTCTCCAGCTGTGCCTGTAAGTAGTTTTTTCCCTCTTTTGAACCTTCCTGACAATTCCTAGGATAATTCCTGTACTTAAAAGCTCTGCTCCTGGATGCATTTTGCACAAAGGTACAGAGTGTACTTAATACAACAATAGCTAAAATCATCTTTTCTACAAGTCCATTTAATATATGTAATGTCTCCTGGGTCAGCAGATCAGTAATAACTTTCAAAAGTGCTTACCACCAATTCTATTCAGTGTTCTGCAAGATCAGTAGAAGTTATATCAGATTTTTTTCTTTTTACTGAGGCTTTCAGGACTATTTTTTCCAAGCACTGAACAGTTGTTTGCTATGACTTACTTTTATTAGATTTATTATTTATGCTTGTGTATAAACCTAAAATATGAAATTTAACTGACTATATTGTAAAACATTTAGAAAAGGAGTTAATTATTTCTAGTTGTCTCACAATTCACCTAATTTTGTAACCCACTCTTATCTGTCTGAATACAAATTATTATAATTTTGCATTTGGCTGACACTTTTTCACAAGGTTATTTAAGAGTCTAAGTTGCATAAAGATATTTTTTTACAGTTGGAGGAAGGTTAAGCAACATACTCAGAATCACACAAAGTCATGGGCAGGAACTGAACCAGCAGTCTTGAAGTATAGTCCGAAGTCTTACTCATTACAACATACTGCCTTCAGACATTACTGCTGGGGAATAAAGAAACACTAATAACATTTAACATTTTTAATGTTAATTAAAATCTATGTTCCAGTTAACTCTAAAGCAGACCATATACAACTTCTTCTTAAACATAGAAAAGACTTTCTTTGTGGTTGTTCACCAATATGTTGGGTAGCTTGCAGCTTTCAGTTTTTTGTACATTGTGACATTGTGGTCAAATAAGGCCTACAAGCTTCAGGATCACACAGGAAAATGCTGGTGAACCCACCTGGTCATCCCCATTTATTGCAGTCACAACATAACAAAAAGCACCACTTTGTGCACCTCTACAAAATCATCAAAAGCACAGCAAGTAAGCCGATTCTTTCACAATTAGTTGTTCGGTTTTTGGAGCTTAATTTCTGGTCCAGTCAATTTAATAGTCACAGCTTCCTTCCAGCAAAGGTGGCTTTTAAAGATGAACTACTGGGAGGGACAGAGTCAATTGCCCTCATTGGGCGTCTTCTCAGTGCTGCTGAGGGAAAAGAATAGGAGAAGTTTAGTGTGAGTGCTCCCACTCAGTCTGGGGTATTAATACCTTCTTCAGATGAGCCTGAAGGGTGATCCACAGACACATGTGTGACAGAACTACACAGGAAAAATTGCTTAAAAATTAGCATCAAATGGAAAATGAAGTAAATTAATATTTCACTCAGGTTTTTGCCATAATTGAATGATTCTGGCAAAAAGTAAAGGAGAGCTTTGTGTTTAATCCAGGGGGATGAGCTGAAGGCAAGCATTTCAAAATCATGCTAATTTTGGTGATTGCTACACCAATCTGATATTTAATATGTTTAAAAATGTTAATTTTTATAGTAATTCCTTAACCTTTTTAAGCTATCATCTTGAAGAAGTTACTTTATAGCAAACAAGAAAATTTAATCTTTAGCTTTTATTGACTCTACAGATATCACTCAAGGAACTATTGGGATTTGTGGATTCCAATTTCAGAACCACTAAGACAGTGAAATGTCTGTGGTTTTCTGTGGGTAAGCAATTTTATCAGACCACCATATTAAATGGAAACCTTCATACTATATGTTAAAAAACACAGAGGAAAAGACACGGTTTTAGTTAATTATTTCATTACTAGCCATGTGTGCCCAACTACGTTAGGCGTGTTAAAGTTGTCTGTGAAGGGCTCCCTGTTTAAACGCGGCTGCCAGTCGTGAACTGGGCCCTTCGTTGCACAACATTATGATTTTTTATAAGGGAAACAAAATTACAAAAGAAAACCCTTGGATATTGATTCGATAGGAACGGCCTACTCGGAATCACTGTCCGAGTCGTAACTATGTGGTGGTGTAGGAGCATTTCTGCTTCTGTCCGTTCACAGTCTGTCTCGTTTTCACGACGCTGTCATTTCCTCTCACGAACTCTTCTAAACCTTTTTCCAATCTCGCAGGTTGCTTTGTGGCAATCCAAAGAGTAAGGCAATATACACGGAGCAATGGTTATAAAAGAGGGACACATACAGTACAGGCCAAAAGTTTGTACACACCTCCTCATTCAATGTGTTTTCTTTATTTTCATGACTGAAGGCATCAAAACTATGAATGAACACATGTGGAGTTATGTACTTAACAAAAAAAGGTGAAATAACTGAAAACATGTTTTATATTCTAGTTTCTTCAAAATAGCCACCCTTTGCTCTGATTACTGCTTTGCACACTCTTGGCATTCTCTCGATGAGCTTCAACAGGTAGTCACCTGAAATGGTTTTCATTTAACAGGTGTGCCTTATCAGGGTTATTTAGTGGAATTTGTTGCTTTATCAATTGGGTTGGGACCAGCAGTTGTGTTGTGCAGAAGTCAGGTTAGTTGGATGATCATTTATTTTTCAACAGGACAATGACCCCAAACACACCTCCAGGCTGTGTAAGGGCTATTTGACCAAGACGGAGAGTGATGGAGTGCTGTAAATGGTCATGAAAATAAAGAAAACACATTGAATGAGGAGGTGTGTCCAAACGTTTGGCCTGTACTGGAGGTATCTAGGCTCTTTAAAGCATAAATAGGGATCACTTCACTGACATGTGAGCAAGCCACAGTACAACTGTGAGACGCGCAGCACTCGCCGGTACAACATAACAATAATAATTTCCGGAACGTGCTGTTACGTTGTCATTCATTTTACCCACTGTCTTTCTTTCATTCATATGTTACGTAGGCACGTACCTTTTATCTCCGGCAATCTCATTCACTAACCAGCGTAACACTGTCCACCACCCCTTTCGTTATTCTGGCACATTGTTGACATCCGTGAGTAACAACAACTTACTAAACTGGAAGGTGGTCTACACATGCGTGGAATTCGCGGACAAACAAAGATCAAGATCTAAATGAAGATCTCTTTAGTTAATTTAAAGCACAACAATTTATTTAGTTTGAATGTCTGTGTTTTGAGGTGTGACTGGCGTACTACAGTCTTCAGTAGTATAAGCCTGGAGGAGATTCTTAATGCAATGCCTATGTTGTAGCTGTCTCTCTACTGCCATCTAGTGCTTCATCTTCTAATTCATTCTCGGACAAACAAAGATCAAGATCCAAATGAAGATTATATATAGAGATGTGTTTTTACTTTTTTGTGTGAATTTTTGCACATTATGCAGATAAACATTTATGGGTTTTATATCACACTAGCCGAAGCCCACCGTAGTATACGGCGGTGTAAGAATAGGAACGGAAAACGGTGAGAAAGGAATTCAGAAATCAAGAAGAAATAAATACTTCTTGAAAGGCACAGGTGTGAATAGGTGTTTTGGTGGTGACGACAGATAATGAGTCGAAAGATCTAACCCTAGAAAAAGCCATGTACAACTGACTGTGGCTGAAGACTGGTTGTTAGAATTATTGTGAAGAGTAAACAGCATGTGGGTATGAGGAAGGCCGCGCTTCTGAAATTCGATTATGTAAATATAATCAATAACAACCTCAAAAAGTTGTTGTAGAATGTCTCTAAGTAATTCCTGCAGCTTAATCCAAAAGACTCGTACTACAATATCAGGTCTGTGCTCCGGTCTTTGGAGACCAAACAGTGCATCCAACAGTGCATGTAGAATTTCCGCCAAGCAGGATTACATGTGAAAGTGATAAATAAATGAGGCTGTCCGAATTTACGTACTATGGCCATGGCATCCTGCTAGTTTTGTTGCATGTATCTTGGACTTCCTGGAAATGTAGACGGTAATATGATCATTTTGCCTACATGTACGTTGTTATTTTCAGCGTTTGCTTGCAGTGTGTCTGACAGTTCTTTGTATTGATTGTTCCACATGCAAATCTTGTTAATCTAACCCTCTGTTTTAACATACGCATCTACGACCTACTGTTGGAATAGTTCACCGCTGAAGTGCAACATACTAAATATATTCCTCATTCCTCATAAAATTGGCATTGAGTAAGCCTTCTTTGCTTGGCGGTTCTTTTATCGGGAACATGTTGTAAATCTTGGTGCCAGCCAATGTCTCCGTAAGGGAATAAAAGTGGGTAAACCATAGGATCGCAATTCATATTGAGCGCGGAAATCTGTTTACAGGAGTTGCCTATGGGACAGATGCAAATGTCTCTTTCAGAAGGCGGTTCGCCATCTTCTTCAACGAAATTCGCTGCAACATTGGTGTGACATGTCAGGGCATTGTAGCGTCGTAAATTCTGCCTAGGGTTTTCCTTGAAAACCATTCGTAGAGATGCTGTTGGATTGGACTGAGCGATTTCATGTATGTGTTTGTATAATTTAGCGAAGACTTTGATGGTTCTGAGCCTGGAAGCATAAAGTAAATTTTTGCTGCATGTAGAGTTTGTTTTATTTTGTAAGCGTACTGCAGATGCTTGGCGAGAAATGCTGTGTCGGCTGCGTGTGGGCAGGACCGGTTTATGGACGCGGGAAGAGAGTTAGAGTTGGTGGGCGGGGCTCTGTTGAGTGTATCCCATGGTCTTAGAGTTGGCGGGCGGGGCTATGTGAGTTGGCATCTGCATATGCATATCCTGCAGACTTCAAAACAGAATTTTTCTGATATTGTTTTCCAGCAAGAAAATTATTAGGCATGGTCCAGGAATGCTCGTGTGATGTGAAAATCTTTTCTTAGCCAGATATATCTGCTACAAAAGTATGAGTGAAATATTTGACACCAACCACTGTTTTCGCAACACCCTTTGAACAACATTGCTTCTCAGTTGCAAAATCCCTGAATGGATGTGCTGCATTTGACACCTTTATGGTTATGTACCATTGTGCTGCTTTTGCCAGCTATGAAAATTTAACCAACCTGTAACATCCTCCATAGTTAGCTCCATTAAATTTAAAATGATTGTTCCATTGCTCTGGTTGTAGCATCTTTTTTAATAAATGTTATGTGCCTTCTATGGTTGGACAGTGGCTTTCTGGTGCAACTGTTTTGGTGTTATAATGCAGTCAAACTGATAAACAATGAAGCTGCAGGGTTTTATTTTGTGCCACAGTAGGTTAGTCTTATTACATAAAATTATCTTTGCTTCCATAAATTAAAGTTAGAAATTGTTGCCTTGTCCTTAGTTTAAACATTGTTATTACAATGTGCATTAAAGAGCTAAAAAATTTTCATTTTAAATTACTTGCTAATACAGCTTATTTGATTGTGAATAAGTATAAAGTATTTTTAAAATGCAAGAGACACTTATACATTAATTGATGTGCCATGAATCATAATTGAAAGCTGTCCCAATGTGACTGGCCATGTGATTGGTCTAAATCAAAAGCATCAATGCCCCATACCATTTTAACAAATCATTTTATTAATATCTTGACTTTCGAATTATTAAAGAGCTTAAAGCATGGTGTGTCTATCCCTGTCAGACAGTTAACATCATTTCATGTTATTTCTACCCCCTATCATGCCTTGTTATTTTCCACTTCAGAGAGAACTGCTATTTCTTCCATCCATTTAAGCCTACTCTTTTTCTGTCACAGAATAATGGAGATGCTCCCTATACCAGCAGAATTCACACAAAGTGTAGGAGACAACAAGTTACATACACACATGTAGTGGAAGATAACAGAGAATTCAAAGAAAATATACAATGGCATGAGAAGAAATTCTCATGGAAGAGTATGTTCTTTGGATAAAACACACAGAAAAAGTATATATATATACTTTTACAGTTATGTCATAACATAATAATTGGAAACATAAAAATTTATCTTCAGTTATCTTTTGTGGTATTATGTGTCATATAGGCTTGAAACTCAGAAACAGAAATATACTATTTAATTATTCAATTTATAAAAAATATCTGATACATTATTTTATTGTGCAGTTTATATTGTTTGAATTTTTTTTAATTGTTCATTTTCACTGTAGTTACTATTTTTGCTTTTTAAAAAAATAATGGCTTAGAATATTGTGGAAATATTAAAACTGTTAAGCAAAGTTTTCCATCCATCCATTATCCAACCCACTATATCCTAACTACAGGGTCACGGGGGTCTGCTGGAACCAATCCCAGCCAACACAGAGTGCAAGGCAGGAAACAAACCCCAGGCAGGGCGCCAGCCCACCACAGGGCTTAAACACACCCACCCACACACCTAGCACACACTAGGGACAATTTAGAATCACCAATGCACCTAACCTGCACGTCTTTGGACTGTGGGAGGAAACCGGAGTACCCGGAGGAAACCCATGCAGACACGGGGAGAACATGCAAACTCCACGCAGGGAGGACCTGGGAAGCAAACCCGGGTCTCCTAACTGCGAGGCAACAGTGCTACCACTGCGCCACCATGCCGAGCAAAGTTTCTGATATACAAATATACTTTTACTGACATTTCTAACTTAAGTTGTACAGTAGCACCTTAGACTATAAGTTTTATGTTTTATTAACTAAATGTAAAAGTATTTTCTAGTCTTGTTTCTACTGACGTTAATGCAGATGTCTTGTAATAAGACATTTATGTCTGCATAATTAGGATTTTGAGGAGCATGGAAGAGCTTATCGTTATAATGCTGTATCATTTTTATTTTAATTATACTCTAAATGTTATGCAATGTATTAGTTAAAATAAATCATTTTTGATATTCCTCGGTTTCTGTGGGGAGATACTAATGAAGTATACTGAATCATATTAATCTCATGCTTTTTTATAAAATAGTATCAACTAATGCTCCTTTATACACTTAGTTTTTATGCATACAAATCTAGAGCTTTTAGCACAATGTTCAAAAATCTAATCAGCAATTGTTGGAACTACAACATGAATCCAAATAAACAACACTGTATTGAAATAACAAATTACTGGCTGGCTCATCAGTCAAACACAAGATGTCAAATGTCAATGCAAACATAAAAGCTATGATTTCATTTATTGACAAAAATTTAGTTCTGTTCAGGATTGTACAGACTATGTAAAATGCTTTATAAATAATGTAAAAGAATAGATCTGGGCTTTGAAGCTAGTAGAACACTCTCATAATTCTCCACAGATGACTTGTGAAGCCACAGAATAATGGTTTATGTCTACATATTTAATGCTGCTACTTTCAAACCCTTAATCGGGTTCATAATGTATGAAGACTGCTTTGTATCTCCATATAGAATTCCATAATCAAAAGCATACGTTTTACAAATTTCAGTATAGCAAAAAACAATCTTTTGGTTGTGGATTTGTATTCCCTACTGATGACTTAATTTTATTCATTTAACTCTTCCACTGTTTTTAGCATTAAAACACTGTTTTTGTTTCAAGTTCCCCTTAAATCAAACTAGCAGAACTACACACTAGAGTTCATTATAACTGACTATAGTTGTATAGAAAAATACATACATCTTGTATACATTTGTTAGTTGTTGCATTGCATAACATTGGATGATGACAGGATTTATCCTGACAAGTTCAGTTTTCATTAATGTTATGTTATTTTACTTTAACATGTTACTGAATATGAAAATATTATGAAAAGTATTTTTTGTAAATAAAGTTAGAACAACTTAGTCTACCTAAATTGTGTTTTCTAATCTTGCTAGATAAGTTATCATTTCATTTGCACACTGCCACATCCCTTTAAAGGTATCTTAAATCAGATGGAACCTCAGTATATAGATTTAGATTTCAATGAAAAACCTACAAAATTGTAACCTAATCTGCAAATGCATAAAATAATCAAAAACTGAAATGAATGTAGACTGACTTTCATAAATATGTAACATGATCTTCCAATAAAAGAATGTGGAAAAAGGGATTCACAAATAAATAAAATGATCTGTAAATGCTACACCCAGTCAGCAAATGAATGCCTGAAAATGTGATATTTTGCAATGTCCATGACCCAGGACTTTTGTCAAGTCTCTGTAAATGATAAGATAGCGATTTCAAAGTAGAAGTTAGAATGAGTTTGTTCTTTAAGCAAATTGGAGCTGAGTGTTCTGGATTATCAGTTTAACAAAAACATATCTGTCCTATCTCTCAACAGGGGTTACAAAAATTTACATTTTCTCCAGACTCCGTGTTCACAATCCTTATCATGTTGGAAGGTATAATGGTCTACAGAACAAAGTTGCACATCGATGTACTA
This sequence comes from Polypterus bichir lapradei, assembly GCA_026402145.1. Classification (NCBI taxonomy): domain Eukaryota; kingdom Metazoa; phylum Chordata; class Cladistia; order Polypteriformes; family Polypteridae; genus Polypterus; species Polypterus bichir. The sequence goes on along the minus strand of JANRMT010062837.1, from coordinate 44,256,588 downwards.
CTTTGAAATAGGGAATGTATACCACTGACCCTAGCATATACAAGTGTTCTTACATAATCTCAAAGTACAGTAGATATTTTGGACAAGATAATGTAAAATGACGTAATATACAACATCATCCAAATCTAAATAATCCACTAAACGGATAAAGCATGTAACTTGAATTTTTAACCACACACAATCAGTTTCCACTGATCTAAATTATACTTTGAACAAAGGTGATACAATAACACATAGAACATATTTGTCTATGTTACTGATTGCTTGTGGATTTAAGTTCTTCAAGAAAGATTCATAATATTCATCTCATTGCACTTAAATACTGATTTCCTAAGGTCTCAGAATTGAGGTAAGGTAACCAAATCTCTCCCAGCGTTACTGGCAGCATTGTTTAAATTGAAAATTCCACTTCTGATGTTGTGATGTTGTCAAGCTATAAATACAGACATAATAATACAGTGTATGCAGCTAGTTTTCCCATTTAATATCCAACTGTAATTTACTTCTGAAAATCTTTAAGCATTCCACTGAAATTCATCATATGTGCTCAATCTGGCCACCCTTTTAATGTAGCTATTATATTGTATAACTAATGGAAAAGTAGTCATTTTAAAAATATGTGGACTGAAATTACACATTTGCCTATTTAGAATCATTTTAAATTGTTCATATAATTGATTAGATAAAAATTTGGCTACATTTTTATAGGTTCAAGATATTTTTTTGTTGATTTGCTTAACTCAATTGCACTATTTAAACTAGAGAAAACTATCAAACAACATTCATCATAATTGTTCTTAGGGTAATATACCTTATGATCAGAGAATCATATATAATACAAGCAAAATCAAGTCTTCACGTGATGTTATCCTAAAGATAATATTCCATCTGCATTAAACTGGTAAAATATGTGAAAAACACAGAAATAACTACAGATATATTATGTGCATTTCCTTTCATTCAGAATGTAACTAGTTTATAAATATTTTATATGGTGATGTAATGAGCCACCCTAGATTTTACTGGGAAAATTGTTGCATTGTATAACCATACTTAATTATCAAAATTATTAGTTAACAAACTTTACTTTGGGATGTTTCACTAAAATTAAATCCTTCAGTAAGCACCTGCCTAGTTGTCAAAGAAAGACTTATTACACCAATTAAAAAATATGCCAAAAACAATAATATACTGTGGAAATTTCATGTGATTTATTTCATTACTCCTTTTTGTCACTGTTGACTCACCAGTATTCAGTTTCAACACCACTCTGTATATGATCATAACATCAAGTAGTCAGGAGAAATTCAAACCCATTTCTTTCCTTCTGGCAAGACAGCCAAGACAAGATAACACTGGCATGTTGATTGTGTCGTTGCCCCCTTTGTTGTTGGCAAGACCACTTTTTGATTTAAGAGTTCTGTTTGAAACAGCTGATTAATTATAGGACTCACTAAGGAATCTCAGAAAAAAAAACAAAATACTAGCACAAATGCTTATTCCAGTGGTTTACCATCCTCAAAATATTATTGTAAAAAAATTACTTCTTTCAAAAACATATAGTTTGAAATAAACATTTACGGATTAAAGACTATACAGGCACTCTTCCTGTATATAGTATATAGTATCACTACAATCTTGTAACACTACATTGTTACAGACTAACATGAAAGATGTTTGGAATTGACTGAGCATACTCACTTGACTCAAGGATTTAGGATTCAAGTGATAGAAGGGAATGTGGACAAATCTAAAGCCCATTCACATTCTTCCAATGTTCCATCCTTCCCATAGCATTCCTACTACATCAACAAATCCTACCAAATAAGCTGAAGTTGCCAGTGATGAATCCACCTCTGACCATCAATATGGACTGTCCATAACTGAAGAAAAGTTCTTAAGGCCTGTGCTGACAAACTTTGTAGTATTCTCTGCCACACATTCAGTCTTTCCCTAAGGATCCAGAACGTGCTGTTACTGTGGAAAATATCCTGCATTGTTAGTTTTCCAAAGAAGTCAGGTGCCTCTTCGTCTAATGACTACAAACCAGTGGCACTTAACGTCTCCGATCATGAAGACGTTTGGCAGGTTGGCCCTGGATTATATGGGTCCTCTTGTGGTACACCACCTGAACCCAGTGGAGTGGAGTGGAGTGGAGGATGCAATTTATCTATTTGCTCCACAAGGCTTATTCTCATTTGGACAAAGGTGGAAGCACTGTGAAGATTATGTTTATCAATTTCTCCAGCGCCTTCAGTACTATCCACCCATACTTGTTAAGGGTAAACCTTAAATACATGAAGATGGAGGAGATTATGGTGTCCTGGATAATGGACTATCTGTGCAGCAGTCCAGAATTTGTATTACTTAAGGATTGTACCTCCGATATGGATGTGAGCAACACTGGAGTACCACAAGGAACAGTCCTGACACTTTTTCTCTTCACTCTGTACACCTCAGAGTATAAATTTAAAAAACAAATTCTCAGATGATTCTGTATTTGTAGGGTGTATCAATAAAGAAGAGAAGACTGAGTATAGGAGTCAGGTGGAGAACTTTGTTTCTTGATGCAGAGAAAAATGTCTGCATCTTAATATCAGCAAAACTAAAGAAATGATTATTGACATTCGCTGCACCAAAGCTATGGATATAGAGGTGATCCACTCTTAAAAGTACTTGAAGGTCTACATCAATGACAGGCTGGACTGGCCTCGTAACCAGAGGAACTACAGTATATAGGAAAGGGTGGAGCAGGCTCTTTTTTTCTTTAATATGGGCAATGACACGCTTCACATATTCTGCACAACACTGTGATGGTCAGTGTGATTTTCTATGCTTTGGTGTGCTGGGCTGGTAACATAACTTCAAGAGAGACCCACCAAATCAACAAGCTAATTAAAAGGGCAAACTAAGCTATGGGCTGCACACTGGAACCCCAGAGGTAGTAGAGAAGGAGAGAATGAATATAAAACCGACAGCAATTATGAACAATGTTGTAGATCCTCTATCTGACACATAATTTACTTTCCTTTTGGTCATTCTAGTGTATGCTAAAACCTAAAAAAGCCAAATTATTCCCCGGGGGAAAATTAAGTTTGATTTATCCTTCTATCTAATTAAAAACAACAGAAAGAAAGGGTTTCTGACAAATTTTATGTATTAATATCAAGGCTGTGTTCATGCTACAGAATGAAGGTAACTTGAGCAGTATTCCGATTATAATTCAAAAACAATTAAAAAGAAACATTTAAGTGTTGTATGATGTAAAAATATCATTAGAATTTTTACATCAGGACACACAAACTCTAATATAATGCAAAGTCATTTAGAAAACCATTTAAACCAAATATTATCAAAATGGTAGCTTTATATAGTAATGCCAAGGCATATTTTGCTCTGAGCTATCTGACTTGCAGGTGCCATAAAGTATGTAACTTGACATTAAGTTCACCAAAGTAGCTGTTTTACCAAGGTATTAGTATAGTACCTGTTTTCTTGTCACTTGTATTTGAAGAACTGATCTCTAAAGTGTTGTATTGTGTATTTTCAAAATATTTGCTAACTACTCCCTGTTTGGATATGCACTTGAAGCAGTTGCATTTCACTTTACCATTTATAATTTTCTACTGTGCTTTTAGCTCACCTGACAGACTCTAGGTTCTCTTCCCAGTAGTGTATATTGTAATGCTAGCTGCACTGTGTTAATTTTGCTTTTGGGAGTTTCCCACTATGGTAATCAATTGTTCATCTGTATTAGGAACCTAATATATGCATATTATGGTTGAGAGTTTTCTTTTTCCCTAATTTATTGTTTGTGTAAGGACTATGTTAAATCAGACTGCAGTAATATAAAAATAGTTAATTGAATTTCCCTTTCTTAACTGATTGAGAATGAGTTGTCAAATAAATTATTTTGTTTGTTCAATTAATGTGATGCTCACAGAAATCAATGCATATTTCTGTTATGATGTGTAAGAAAAACTAAAATAAGCCAAGAAAGAGCTGGGGATCCACCACGTACAGTATATTGTAGAATTGAGTTGACATTATGGCCTGAGACATGTATTATCTTGGCACTGACTGATTGGGTTAAATGAGTGAATTTATAGCAGGAGAACAGGAAGGGCATGTTAGCAGAGCAAGAAGTAGAATCAGGCCATCTATGGGTGCTGGAAGTGAGGTCAGGAACAGGTATAAGTGAGTTGTTTAAGTGTATTTTTCCTCTGAAGGTCTGTGGGAAGAGAAGAAGAGGCATTAGTACTCAGCACCAACTCTCGGTCTGGCGTGTCAATACCCCAATTTGAACCCTTTGCCAGCCTCCCAAGAGCATGTGTGTGACAGATGTAATGCAAATAAATTTGAAACTTGAACATGGATACATTGGAATGTCTCAGTTCAAAACCAAAATAAACATAATATTCATGTGTACTTGCCACACATTTTCCTTTTCAAGGTTTCAGGGAGTTGGAGCTTATCATAGAAGCTTTGGGTATGAGACAGAAACTATTTGACACTCGTCACCCATAGGGAGTATTCCTACACAGGCACACACAACAGTATTGGCACCAGGATAATATAAACGAGTGGGCCTAAATTTTTTAAGAGTTGGCCTAATATTATTTTGTATTATTTTTTAAATATAGAATTAAAAAACTTTCGAAGTCTAGTCATACCAATATAAACAGGGTAATCAGTGTTTTTCCTGCTTTCTTTCTTTTTTTTGCATATCTAGTTTAAATGAGTTTTGTTAATACTAATTTAAATTCACCTATGAATAGTGAATATAAGTAGATTGCCAACCTTTTCATGAAATATATGAGATGAGATACCAGCCCATTGCAAAGCAAAAACAGCCAAATAAAATCCATTTAGATTTTGACCAGTAAAATTATATAACAGTTTTGGCATTACTTAAAATCAATGTACTTGCGAAGCACTGCCCCGTGATTTGTACATTACTCATGTTTTAAACATGCCTAATGTGTGCATTTCCAGACTGTGAATCTATGAGTGAACCTGCCCAAAATGAGATTTCCCCAAAAAGCCAAAATTGGTATATTAATGAAATATCCTGTGGCAACATTAGAGTCTGGAACTTTTGCAGTTCAATTTGATTTGTTTCACTAGTAAAACCAAAATTTGGCAAGACATTGTTCACACTTATCTTTCCTTGTAACAGGACACACCTACAGTTGTGAACCCTTTAGAATTTTTTATATTTCTGCATAAATATGACCTAAAACATCATCAGATTTTCATTCAAGTCCTAAAAGTAGATAAAGAGAAACCAGTTAAACAAATAAGACAAAAATATTATACTTGGTCATTTATTTATTAAGGAAAATGATCGAATATTACATATTTGTGAGTGGCAAAAGTATGTGAACCTTTGCTTTCAGTATCTGGTGTGATCCCCCTACAACTAAACGTTTCCGGTAACTTTTGATGATTCCTGCACACTGGCTTGGAGGAATTTTAGCCCATTCCCCCATACAGAACAGGTTCAACTCTGGGATGTTGGTGGGTTTCCTCACATTAACTGCTCGCTTCAGGTCCTTCCACAACATTTCAATTGGATTAAGGTCAGGACTTTGACTTGGCCATTCCAAAACATTAACTTTATTCTTCTTTAACCATTCTTTGGTAGAACAACTTGTGTGCTTAGGGTCGTTGTCTTGCTGTATAACCCACCTACTCTTGAGATTCAGTTCATGGACAGATGTTCTGACATTTTCCTTTAGAATTCTCTGATATAATTCAGAATTCATTGTTCCATCAATGAAGGCAAGCCGTCCTGGCCCAGATGAAGCAAAACAGGCCCAAACCATGATACTACCACCACCATGTTTCACAGATGGGATAAGGTTCTTATGCTGGAATGCAGTGTTTTCCTTCCAAACATAACACTTTTCATTTAAACCAAAAAGTTCTATTTTGGTCTCATCCACCCACAAAACATTCTTCCAATAGCCTTCTGGTTTGTCCACGTGATCTTTAGCAAACTGCAGACGAGCAGCAATGTTTTTTTGGAGAGCAGTGGCTTTCTCCTTGCAACCCTGCCATACACACCATTGTTGTTCAGTGTTCACCTGATGGTGGACTCATGAACATGAACATTAGCCAATGTGAAAGAGGCCTTCAGTTGCTTAGAAATTACCCTTTGTGACCCTGCCGACTATTACACACCTTGCTCAACTTGCTCAACTTTTTAATGCCCAATTACTACTCCTCCCACCTACACTGGTTCCAACGAAAATATAAAAGTGCCGAAACTTTTTGAACATCCATCCATTATCCAACCCGGTGAATCCAAACACAGGGTCACGGGGGTCTGCTGGAGCCAATCCCAGCCAACACAGGGCACAAGGCAGGAACCAATCCCAGGCAGGGTGCCAACCCACCGCAGGACACACACAAACACACACACACACACTAGGGCCAATTTAGAATTGCCAGTCCCCCTAACCTGCATGTCTTTGGACTGTGGGAGGAAACCGGAGCACCCGGAGGAAACCCATGCAGACACGGGGAGAACATGCAAACTCCACGCAGGGAGGACCAGGGAAGCAAACCCGAGTCTCCTAACTGTGAGGCAGAAGCGCTACCACTGCACCACCATACTGCCCCTTTTTGAACATCCTTTGTGTAAATTCTGGATTAAGTTTTTTTCTCAATTCCTGAAAGCAATTCAGCAGCAGCCTGAATGTATTAGTTTATAAAGATAGATACAGACGATTGGAGGAAATTTAATTCTCAAAGAAAGGAGTGAATTATTTAAAAACTGTGAATCAAGAGCAATTTTTTTCCATATTATGAAGATGAAAGAAATCCAGTCAAATTCAGTTACTGCTAAAAGCAACACAGTAGCCTTGACTAAAGTGAAAAGTGAAGCATATTAAAGGATCATGTGTCGTATTAATGCTTAAGGATGACTATATTGTAATGAACTTTTACATAATGCACCATTGCAAATCACTAATTGAGTAATTAATACTAATTTACATTGTTCTCAAGAAGTTCCTTATCAAATTCCCTTGAAATGGCATATGGAATCTTACATGGAATTCATATTAGATAGAAGTGATTTTCTACATATAAATTATTCAGAATTCATCACATAGTTGAATGTATAGATTTACAGAAGCCAGTCCTTGTGCTACAGTTTTGGTGACATATAGTAAATTATTGCCTTCCATTTCGGGCTAACTGATAACAAGAGAGATATGGTGAGGAGTGATACTGTACATTGTCACATCCGATCGGAAGAGGATTTTTTTATCTAGGCATATCTTGAGATTTGGATTCATAGATTTTTGCCTTTTAAATGAATTCCATTTGTCTTATGAAAATAAGATCCATGTTTGTTTTAAGTCTAGAGAGTGATTTTCTTTTGCCAAAGTCAGTTTTGATTTTTTTCTAAAGGGAATTTGTGTTCTCTCTTTTTTTTTATTAGGGATTTTGTTTTTTTAAATAATTACAACAATATTGTGTTTGATGTGGGTCACTTGTAAAGAGGGGAACTACAAGTGTGAATATTACTAGTTTCTCTATAGTAATGTTGTTTAATTGTATATAGTTTTGAATGGCTGGAAAATACCATAAAGCCTGTGATCTAGTGCAAGGGGTATTCTGCTTATAATGACACTAAAGGGTCTCATGAAAAGTTTGTTTTCCAGGTTGGGTTTCCATTTCATGAGCTTCATTAACTTCTTAACTGCAATTTAATGTATTATTTTAGTGTATATTCTTTTAGTATATTGGTGGCATTAGGTGGTCTCCTGTATCACAGATCCAGTGTCTTGGGTTTGAAAGCAGTGTTTATTAGTATGGAGTTTGCACATTCTGCCTGTGTCTGCATAGTTTTTTCTCTTTCTACTGTGTTTTCCTTTCAAATTCTAAGGTTTTTAATGTTAAATTGAGTGGGGAGTCTGAATTAGTTTCATGTGGATATGGGTGCAAGATTCAGTTCTGTAATACACTATCCTGTACAGGTTTAGTTTCTGCATTGCACACAATGGTGCTGGGAAAGTGTTTGCGCGGTTGTGATCCTGAAGAGGATTAAGCTGGTTTCAGGATGTAATATATTACATTGTAGCAAATTCCACCCTTAATATTTTAGCATATGTAAGTTCCCATTACTCTCCATTGGCCTAGCAATGCTGTAGATAGTTTGCTAATGGTATCAGCAATTTCAAAATGCACTTTTCTTTTAACAAAATTTGCTAACCAAGCCAAAAGTGATGTGGCCTTTTCTCATATTAGTTCCTGATTGTCATCTTCTATGCTGTGGTGAGCTGGGCTTTAAACATCTCTTTAAGAGAGGCCCACTAAATCAAGAAGCTGATTAAGAAGGCAGGCTCAGTTATGAGACACACTCTCCACCTTTTGGAGGTAGTAGTGCTGGACACAATGAAAACATTAAACTGATGGCCATTGTGAACAAGGCCGAACATCATCTCAATGACACACTAACATTAAGTACTTTCAGCCAATAAATTATTCAGCAGATGTGTGTCATGAAATGGTACTAGGGCTCCTTTATACCTATGGCAATACGCCTTTGTAATTCCTCACTGTCACTACTTTCTTATCATTGGTGAAATCAGAAAGATTTCTTATTTTTTATAAATCTCTGTGTATATTTGAGGGGTGGTTGTTGTCTGTTTGTTACCATAATTGTTGAGCTTCTCTAAAAAGCAAACTTTCCCGCTTAGGACAGATAAAGTGACTGGGGACCTTGCTCCACCGGGATGCCTGGAGAATCAAAGGACTGGGAGAGGAGCAATTCCTCCCCCGGGATGCAAGAGGGCAGCCCCCCTGGATTGCATGGAAGCTCAACCCTGTGGGGGCCCATGGCCATCACCTGGGGGAGCCTGGATGGTTTCGGAGCCATGGACTGCAGCACTTCTGCCACACCAGGAACTGCTGCCAGAACAGGAACCAGATATACCCGGAGTGCTTCTGGGTGCCAATGCAGCACTTCCACCACACCATTCAGGGAGCCAGAGTTGGGTGGCAGAGGACAGAGCTTGCGAGAAGAGTTGTGGAGGTGGTGGAAGAAAAAAATCTAGAGAAAGAAAAGTAAAGGACTGAGTTTATTGTGGCTGTTTGGGATTACTGTGTTGTGCTGTGTATAAAGAAGGAAGGAAATAAACGTGTGTGCTTATGGACATTGTGGGTCAACATCTGTCTGTCTGTGTCAAAGTTGATCCTTCCACACTACCTATCTATCTATCTATCTATCTATCTATCTATCTATCTATCTATCTATCTATCTATCTATCTATCTATCTGTCTGTCTGTCTGTCTGTCTGTTATAGCAGCATGAATGTTCACACTGCTGCTCTGCTACTCTTGATCTATGTTTAAATCCTAGCTGCTACACCTTTCCCCCTGGACAATTGTGCTTTTTTTTCTTTCCCCATAGTTGTACCATAGGAATGATTGCTGACTGCCCAATAGATCCACACGTGACTTTGTGTATGTACTTAAGTAAGTTCTATGTTGAAGTAGCATCTCTTTCAGGGTTGGCTTCTACCTTGCACATAAGATAGACATTAGCTCTTGTGTAATGTCACTGTGTAGTGGATTCCCTTTAGTCTTTCCTCAAAAGATTCTCCATACCTTTGAATAGATGTCAAAACACTGCTTTTCTCCTTGGTAGCAATACATTAAATATTGTACCCTTTGATGACTCCTGACAACACACATAGTATATACCATTCTTCAGCTTTGAAATGCTAATTTAGATAACTAGTGAATAAATGAAATAACCCATCCAGCTATTCATCTATTAGCTGTGTCTGAACCTTCTTAATCCTATTAAAGGTCAATGGTGGCAGAGCATATCTCAAAAACATTCAGTGGAAAAAAGACATCATCCCTAGCTAAAGTAATTTAATAATCAACAAACAAGCATCCTTTAGGCCACACTTGTCTTTGGTTAATCAAGGACTCATTTTCTAAATGAAGACTTTAAATACATTACTTTCAACTGTGCTGTCTTTCATATCCTCCAATCTCCAAGGTCACCCAAGTAAACTTATGCATGTCTGTTTTACAATCACTCAGAAGTCAGATGAGATTAATGAAATTGTAAAATAAAGTGTTAAGTTCACCAGTGGCTGCTGCAGCATATATTAACTTTAAGTTGGCACATTTTGTTCCATTCAAATACATGGGAGTGTATGAGGAGCTTAAGGCCAAAGCCGAATTGCTACTGATAACCCAGGACCCAAGTATGTCCATATTAACTATCTGGTGGAAGTCTTCTTCAAGTGTGCAACATATGTAAAATTAAGTCCAGGATAACTTTGGGTAGAGAAACTATTTAGTCTCATAACACAATACGGTATTAACAATAGATATGGCTGGCTTTCAGCAACATAAACTAATATATATGATGGAATATTTTTAAAACATCCAAGGAGGTCAGTATGCTTACAGCATTTCTTTTATTATGCTGTAAATCATCATTTACCAAACTGCCTTCAAGATGTACTTTGCTTTTTTTACTATGCAGAGCTAACATAATTTCACATAATGATTCATTAAAGATGTATGCAAAAAACAGAAAAATAGTGCAGACATAGCCATCTGTATTGAACAATTCTGGCATAGTCACACTTTTATTTCAACACAATTTCTTATTTGAGCTAAAATAGCTAAAAAAAATACCAGTTTGTGTATGGAAGCCCATGACTATTTTATTCAGTATTTATCTGAATGATGTGTGAAGAGGAAAAATATACAAAGCCTCTTAATATGAAAATAGGTCAAAAGTAAGTTGGAAATATGGGTTTCATAAACACTTTAATTATAATTTAATAGTTTTTGTTTCAGCTGTTTAAAATGTGTTTTATATGCTACAGTCATTCATACGCAGTGTGTGTAGTCCAGGTCATACCAATATGTTTTTAATCTACTTTCAGGGAGCCCATGAGAAACTGTCTGACAGGTCCATTCTGGAATCACCTTCTCAGGTCTGCAGGGCACACAGCTATTAGCATTCTTTCAGTTGTAGAGTAAAGTGGCCATAATCAGGCAGGAATATCCTCTTCGAAAGAAATTACAGAGTTACAGTTTGCTATCATTTTACAGTGATATTTCCCAGATAATAACCTTAAGGACTCCATGTTTTACTTAGCAGTTTGGACCAGTGACTAAGACACTGTGTTTTTTAACCCCAAGGATATCAGTTCAAATATCATCACTGTGTGACCTTGTCCAATTCATTTAAGCTAGCAACAACAACAATTTATTTCTTGTGCAACCAAAATTCACACAAGGAATGCCGCAATTGACTTTAACAGGTACTGTTTTTTGAGAGCCCCCCACCCAGCCCTGTCTTGCCTGAAGAAGGGGCCTGAGTTGCCTCGAAAGCTTGTATATTGTAATCTTTTTAGTTAGCCAATAAAATGTGTCATTTTGCTTGGCTTTTCTCTACATTCATAATGGCTAACACGGTAAAACACCCTAGTACTTATAGTAAAAAGAAAATTGAAGCTATACAGTTTAAGGGGTTTGTGGTTAGTAATTAGGTTGCTAATAGTGTAGAACTGTTCACCAGTTCTGTGGAAATGAATTAACTTGAAGTACTCTATCAATGGAAATTTGTATTGTTGTCCGCATATTGATTTAGCAAACTTTTACACCGGATGCCCTTCCTGACGTAACCCTCCCCATTTATCCGGGCTTGGGACCGGCACGAAGAAACACACTGGTTTGTGCATCCCCTGTGGCTATGATGTTTGCTGATGACATTGTGATTTGTAGCGATAGTAGGGAGCAGGTTGAGGAGAACCTGGAGAGGTGGAGATATGCTCTAGAGAGGAGAGGAATGAAGGTCAGTAGGAACAAGACAGAAGACGTGTGTGTAAATGAGAGGGAGGTCAGTGGAGAGGTGAGGATGCAGGGAGTAGAGTTGGTGAAGGTGGATGAGTTTAAATACTTGGGATCAACAGTACAGAGTAATGGGTATTGTGGAAGACAAGTGAAAAAGAGAGTGCAGGCAGGGTGGAATGGGTGGAGAAGAGTGTCAGGAATGATTTGAGACAGACAGATATCAGCAAGAGTGAAAGGGAATGTCTACAGGACGGTAGTGAGACCAGCTATGTTATATGGGTTGGAGATGGTGGCACTGACCAGAAAGCAGGAGACAGAGCTGGAGGTGGCAGAGTTAAAGATGCTAAGAATTGAATTGGGTGTGACGAGGATGGATAGGATTAGAAATGAGTACATTAGAGGGTCAGCTCAAGTTGGATGGTTGGGAGACAAAGCCAGAGAGGTGAGATTGCGTTGGTTTGGACATGTGCAGAGGAGAGATGCTGGGTATATTGGGAGAAGGATGCTAAGGATAGAGCTGCTAGGGAAGAGGAAAAGAGAAAGGCCTAAGCAAAGGTTTATGTATGTGGTGAGAGAGGACATGCAGGTGATGGGTCTAACAGAACAGGATGCAGAGGACAGGACAGAAAGATATGAAAGAAGATGAGGCAACCCCTAACGGGAGCAGCCGAAAGGAGAAGAAGAAGAAGAAGAAGAAGTACTCTATCAATGCCTTTGAGAATTTTGAAAACATGGATGAGGTTTCGACAAAATAACTAAGGTCTGCACTGAAGGAAATGTGTTGCAGTCATCACCAGTAACATGAGACAAAAATTTAATCTGTCAGTCCACTTGAATAATGTGCCCAATAATAGCATGATGTGAAAGGCATAGTATTTAAGATCATTAACAAAAAGCCATGTTTTGAATAAGGCTGTGTACACTGAAAAAATGCATATGCATAAAGTAGGGGAAAAAAACTTGGAATTGAAGTTGTTTTGCTTTTATTTAGCAAAAAAATGACAATGGGCTAAGCAAAATGTACTTTACAAGATTTCTTAAAATAAACTAAATAATATCAAATAGAAATTTTATTGGTAAGTCAGTACATCTTACAATAAGGAAAGCATGATTTAATGGTTTGATATTAACATTTTCACTTGCTTAGATTTCATGTTTTGCAAGCTGTTGACCCTCAAACCTGACCCTGACTCAGAGATATACATGCATTCAAAACTGAATACATTTTATTTAAAATGAAGTCAAGCTGTTTGTATATTAGGGAATGTAAAAACACAAGCACATACCAATATAAAATTACAAAACACAATTATTTACAGGCCAGTCTAAGGGTGCTCAGATTTTTATCTACAGAATTGGGAAGATTGGCTTACTTATTCTTCATTCTCTTTGTTTTCTGACCTTCTACACTTATTTTCCTTTCTCTTTCCTAACTGCTTTTCTCAAAATCAATGATATAGTGGTTTTTAATTTTATGTAGGGATAACACAGTGACACTGTGGTTAGCATTGCTACCTCACAGTTGCAGGACACTGTGTTTGGATTCCACATTCACACTACAGTATGCCTGCATGAAATGTGATCCTGTGATATTGACTGATATGCACTATATTAATCAAGTTCAAGCTTTCTGTGACATTTACTATAAAATTAATTGAACACATGCTAAGGAGATGCAGACGGATCAGCTGCTGGCTTGCTGTTCCTGCTGCAGAGCTGCGTGTTCTGCTTGTCGTGCTGTGTGTCATTAATTTAAAAGCCTGTACAGCAGCAGTCTCACTGCCTTGTCTCGCGGGACTCTCACGGGACATCAAAGTGTCTTCTGAGAAGATCACGTCTCGACCCAAGATTTTTTTATTTTAATAGGGAGATAATAGGAAATCCTTAAAGCTATAATATTGTTATCTGAGAATCCCTTTTTTGTCTAATGACTGGAGACAGCAGACACTTAAAAGATGTTTTTCCTTCTTTCCTGAACCATTTGACATGCAAAGACGTTCTTGTAGCACAGGAAGAGGTACCCATTTCATGAAAAATCTCTTGAGAGGCAGAAAACATGAAAAAGACTGTCTTCACATCGCCCAAATTGTTCAAATTAAAAACGGAGGACATTTACCATTTATGTCATTTCTTGTTGATTGTTTTACCAGATTGTATCATAATTGTACAAATACTATATATTTAGAAACTGAAAACTGAAATGAAAATACTTCCAGCATTAATAAGCTTAGAAACATTGGCATGTACTTTTACATGTGTGTTTTGTAGATGCCTCACTAAATGGGACATTTTCTATGTTACAATCTGTGGAATTTTCACTAATGTGCAGTGATTTTTGAAAAATCCGTATCAAAGATTTATACAGTATATGTACTCACTAAACTCTTTAAGTATTCTAGCATAAATAATGATTACCTGGTCCTGCCAATCTGCTTGATTTCATCCTTTTTAATCCAGGCAGAATTTATCTCTCTACAATTTCAAGATCAGCCAGTACCCACCTTTAAAAGTCCTTGTAACTTCGGGAAGGTTATTGACTTCTTTACATGTGAAAACTTAAGAATAATGGCAATTTACAGCATTTGCTATTTCACAGTCTGTGTATTTCAGTGGGGGGCGGCACGGTGGCGCAGTGGTAGCGCTGCTGCCTCGCAGTTAGGAGACCTGGGTTCGCTTCCCGGGTCTTCCCTGCGTGGAGTTTGCATGTTCTCCCCGTGTCTGTGTGGGTTTCCTCCGGGCGCTCCGGTTTCCTCCCACAGTCCAAAGACATGCAGGTTAGGTGGATTGGCGATTCTAAATTGGCCCTAGTGTGTGCTTGGTGTGTGGGTGTGTTTGTGTGTGTCCTGCGGTGGGTTGGCACCCTGCCCAGGATTGGTTCCTGCCTTGTGCCCTGTGTTGGCTGGGATTGGCTCCAGCAGACCCCCGTGACCCTGTTCGGATTCAGCGGGTTGGATAATGGATGGGTGGATGGATGTATTTCAGTGTGCCTTAACATTCCCAATACATTTCACCACTTTCTTCACTCTTATTCTTAAACTACTGAAAGAATCTCCTTGAAGTATATATTGTTTTTGCATGCAGTGAACCTCGAAATTTTATAGATGATGAGGCTGCAAAGAGGTGCATAGTAATAGGTTTCTACAATTATTACAGAGGAATGGGTATTTCAAAACCAGGATTAAACCAGTATAGCAGCTAAATACACATAGCAACCTTTATAAATATGTTGACTACACCAGTGAGAGTAAATCCAGATTATATAGTCAAAACACACAATATGCACAGTATGCAATAATTTCAATATCACAAACAGACACAGAAATAAACAAACATTAGCACCAAAACTATAATTACACAGTCCCAAATAAGTCCATTATTGTTACATTGGAGAAAGTGTGTGAATGTGATTGAAGAACTTCTTCTTGAGCTGGATGCCCCATTGTCATTGAAATACTGTACTTCTAATGTTCAGACATTAGAGGGTGACGTAGCTTCTAGGCAGGTTTGCCATCAATAACAGAGTTCAGTTGGAGGTGGTGACAGATAATATGATATTTCAATCTAAGAGATGCCCAGGACTATGGAGAAGTGCAGGGATTAGATTTGGGGGGCAAACAACTAAGGTGGGTAAACCCAGAAGATGACTGTTAAACCAATGATAATTTTATTACAGTGCAATTCTACCACAATATTTTCAAGTAAGGCTAAATTGCAGTTACACCTGCACTGCAAAATTTCTCCATTTCTGACTCTGACAAATGGACACTGACAATTAATAGTGTCCTTTTTAGTTGGTTCTCCATGTCATTGAATAAAATGCTGAACCAGAAGAATACAGTGCACTATTCCACTGAGCTTTCACATTAGATCACTAAGCTTGAAATTCATGTTCAATGCCTGAAAATTATAGTTTAAATAATCTAGTTATGCAATTTATCCCTTCTGAAATGGTAATGAGTAACAACTTTAAGTGAACACCCTCCAAAATATGATTGAGGCAACAATGTTTAAGTAACTCCACTAAAAGCAATTATCATTCATCTCTCAATTTCCTGTTAAACTATTAAATTACCCACTCCAAATACCACAAATTACCTGTCACCATCAATGTTGCCATTAACTATTACCAAGGTGCTTTTCCTGGATGCTTTACACTAAGAAGCATTATGTGATGCACTTTATATTTAAAATTATTTTCAGTTAATCCTAATAATTAAAGGGTAAACTACAGCAACGTGATAAGATAGTGACCTGAGCACATATCAAAGATCAACACACTACAGTTTTATAATCCACTAATAAATGCCAAAATATCTGCAGCTGTATTTCTTTTAAGTACTGTTAGCAATTGAATTTTAAATGTTATTTACAATATCATGTAACCAGGGCCAAGAACAGATAACTCATCTAGCTCTTATTCGCACTTTTATTTTGCACTACTAGAATATTGCCACAATCTCTTAAACAGTCTTAGATTGTTAACTCTTCATAAACTCCACATGGTTTAAAATTTAGTTACTCATTTACTGGCACACATAATCCTTCAATTTAGCATTTACTCGGTTTTATACAAGTATTAAACAAGGAATGTTATTCTCAAAGTCTATAGTTTATTCTTAGAGAGGTGCTTTGTGAGGAATTAATGCAGGTCTTCACCATTCTCAAAGGCGTCAGTAGCCTTGTTCCAACAGATTTCTTTCATATTAGCTATTAGGTGCCTGCCAAATAAATAAATGTAAATTCTTGTTTTATGTCTTTTGTATTCATTTTTGATTCTTTTTAATTTATGTAACTGTTACTATTGTCAATTATTTGCTTTACTCACTATGCTTGTGTTATACTCCTTGTGTTTTGTGAGTGGTTCTGCAAGAGATGGAGCCACCTGTAACCACAAAGGACTGCCCTCAACCCTATGAAGGTGGGGACACCCCACAGTCCCTTGAAGTTTGCTTGAATGTGCTTGTATGCTGGCAAGTGTTACTTGAGATATTTCTATGCTTTGATTATTTAATGGATTTTGACTTACATACTTTTTTACTTCACATTCTCTTTTGGGACTTGTTTGCTTAGCATTGCCTATTGTTTCAGGCAACTCCTTTGCCCTTTGTTCAGCATGGAGCTGCTTTTGTTCAAAAGCATTTTTGTGTTAATATATTTTTTTTATATATATATAAAAGATTCTATGTGGCCATTTTCATTGCTTGCTGGGGTCTGATGGTGATTCCCCCTCATTTTTGGGAAGTTTTTGGGACTTTGTGCTTGGGAACGCTGAAGCTCACAACAATAGCCTGTTTGATTTTCCAACTATAACATTCATCTTACTATACAGGCTGTTTTTTTTTTTTTTCTCCTAGCTGAACTCATTAAATTGTACTGATTGTTTTCCTAAGGTTATGAATCTGTATTATATTTAATATAGAACCCATTTTGACTTAAATAGCTGGGGGTCCTAGCATTTTGTGACTTTGTTGCCATTACATGACTACAGGGAGTTGCTTCCTAACATTTATTAATATCACAAACACATTTGTGTGGGTTAGTTATTTGAAAATCCTTCCTTTCAGGGAGACTTTTTCACAAATTTTTCACATGTTAATTTCATTATTTCATTCTGGTTACTTTTTTTTTGTCTTTCAATTTTTTCACCCACACTTTGTTTTTGACATTGCTTTCTCTCTAACCCCACTCATACTTGTGTAAAATATTACTTTTCCATCTGTGGTACAACAAGTAACTGCTATTCCACTTCTTCTTCTGTGGTACAACACTTAACTGCTATTACACCTCTTCAACTAATCTAGAATGCTGCTGCCAAATTGGTGTATTTGGTTATTCACTTTATCCATATTAATCCTGTAATCTCTCCTCTAGTTTGTAGATGCTACTGGTCTCTTGGTCCAAAAACATTTATCAGGTTCACATGGCCATTTTTCCTTAGTATGCTCAAGACTAGATAGATAGATAGATAGATAGATAGATAGATAGATAGATAGATAG
>JANRMT010062837.1:44202476-44237811 GCA_026402145.1 Polypterus bichir lapradei | reverse complement strand
TATCTATCTATCTATCTATCTATCTATCTATCTATCTATCTATCTATCTATCTATCTATCTATCTATCCTATAGCATATAGTTTAATTATTATTACAATTTTTTGGAAAGGCTATTTAGTTTGGGAAATTTTTTCGGCAAATTATTGTTACATTTTCAACATAAACTGAGGTCTCCATTAAGTAAATGTAGAAAAAGCAGAGATACATTTCCATCGTCAACATCATGACACTCATCCAATAGCTCTTAGCAACAATGCCAGTCTTTATCAAAACATGTCATGACCAGCAATGTATTAACAAACAGCCACTGTTCTTACCTATATTGATATGTTTTGAAACAAGATATGTTGACAGTTTCAACTGTGAAATAAAAGCTAAGGTTCAGGTTGTTACAGATATATCTCTCTATTATAAAAAAAAATCTTGGGAGGGAGACAAGGGAGACGATACATGATCTTCTTGGAAGACAATTTGACGTCCTGAGAGAAACACTTTAACATCACATGTGACAAGGCAGTGAGACAACATTTAAAACAAGTTCACGGACATCTAACCTAGCAGTTGTTGGAATGCTTTTGGCAGGCACACTTCATGTGCTCCCAGCACTTAAAACAACAACAATCGACAAGCAGAACATGCAGCTCGCCAGCAGCAGCAGCAAGCCAGCAGATGATCCGACCGCTTCTCCTTAGTGTGTGTTCAGTTACCTCCACCCCCCCACCCCTTTCACAATGCGAGCGGCAGAAACACGAAGTGGCAAAATACGACTGCTTTACAGGCTTTTAAATGATCGACGCACAGCGCGACAAACAGAACACGCAGCTCACCAGCAGCAGCAGCAGGAAGACAGCAGCTGATCCGACGGCATCTCTTTAGCGTGTGTTCAGCCGCCGCTCCTTCACAACGCAAGCAGTATTATATGTCCTGCGAGAAAAAGACTTAACCACGCCCAGGGCTGGAAATAAAGGACAAGTATTGCTTTTACAAAAGTTTTAAAATAAAAGTGAAAATAATGCATATGTAACAATTCCCATGAAAATAACAATCTCTTAACATTGTATATACGGTAAACCAAACCTGGGGGTAGGCGAGCGAAGCAAGCAGGGGGCGGAGCCCCCTAATTTTCATTCAATTTTCTACAATAAGTCCATATTTAATTTCTCTGCCTGTTATGAAATTTTCAAAAAGGATTGAGAATTGTGGTATAGCGGGTCCGCGGCTTCAAAAGAATTGCCAGATTTTAAAAAATCCATTTCGCCATGTCAGTCTCCGTGGGCGTGATCGGGCAGCTGTGTAGAGTTGATGAGGTAATTGGGGGCTTTCTGCAGTGTGTGACTGAGACGCTGCACCCACTGAGCCATATATGTTTGGGCCGGGAGAGAAGGACAAGAAATAAACTGAAAGAAAGGAAAGGCTCAGAGAGCAAGAGCACCATTAGGGTGGTGGGTGGGAATGAGAGTGGACGAGCCAGCCAGCTGAATGAGAGAGGTCAGCGCGGACAGGGGTCCCATGATAGAGCGAATGATCGGCCCTTGAAAGACAGGATCACACCCACTGATTTTGTAGAAGAGTGGGTTTGATCGTGGAGGAGTCCACCCTAGTGATCAGAGGGACGACTGCGTGTGTGAGAAGGAAGACAGAAGGACAATCGACCCCGAGCAGTCTGGCAGACGCTGGCAGAGGCAGCCAAGACAGAATTCGGTAGTGTGAGGACCACGGTGGCTGAAGTCTCTCCAGCTGAGCAAGCCTTGGGTGAGCTGAAGAGACTGGGGATGAGCTGTGCTGGGCTGGTGGGACCCCAATGTCTGCTACAAGATTTTAATCTCATTTTAGCCTTGTTTTAAACATTTGAGATTTTTACTTTTTTTATGGATTATTTACTGAAACCGTTTGAGAGAATTGCATTGTTTGGATTTTTTTCTTTTAATGAAAGCACTGTATGCACTTTGCACCTTCCCCTTGCTTTGTTTGGTGCCCTCATTGTCCAGCTCATCTGGTTACATTACTGCCGGTGTCGGGTTCAAGAGGCTCCCTAAAGAGAGATGGGAACATGGTGTGAGACCCTCATCATCACAAGAATCATTTTTTCTTTAAACATAAAAAAGGACTGTGAGTTACAAGAAATTTCCATTGCTAGAATGCCAGTGGTAGAATTTGTTCTTTATTTTGACATATGCAGCCAGTTGCAGTTAATTGATCTACTAGAGCCTGAACAAAATAAATCTGGTCAAAGGTTCTGAATGTTCACTTTATACAATTACTTTATAATCAAAAAAACCCTATACAGTAAATAAAGGGATATCATTTCTACTATAGTTTTGCCTCAGGCCAATTACATTTAACTTTCCAATTAAGTCAAAATTACTTCAAATCAGATGACATCTTTGATTAAGCTGGATGAACTAGATTATAATGTTCTTCACTGAGAAACCTATGCAGTAATGAATTTAAAATATGTGTCAATTTGACTTACTAATGTTGTGTGAAAACTTGATGCAACAATTTTTTTTTGTTTGTTTGCAAAATTTTGAAACTAAACTATTTGTCACTACAGAACAGCCTCTTTACAACAGCTTTATGTCAGCTTACATTACATTAGTGGACTAGGGTGCTTTCTGTTTTAAGTCTGTACCCAGGTTTATGCATGTTTCCTTTCAAAAGCCAAAGTCATGGTATCAGGATAATTCTTAATTCTAAACTGCACCAGCACAAACTAAGTTTGGAAGTGTTTGATTGGCCATTCAAGCCTGTTCCATGAATTATAGCTAGTTTTGTTAGGGTAAGCTTTGGCTTCTAGTGACTCTGAATTAGATTAACAGGCAATGATACACAGATGTGAGAGAATGTTTGGCATCTATTGTAAAAAAGATTTACTATTACTAAATGGACAAGCACAAGACAGGACCGTATCTTAAACATTTTAATTCTGAGATATAAAAACAGAATAGACAACAATGTGAAAATTCCAAGGAATTCATTTTCAACTCACAAGATATAAATAAATAAAAAAATATAATAATAATAATAATAATAATAATAATAATAATAATAATAATAATCACTCAGGACATTGTAAAAGATGATCCTACTAAAGAAGAGATCTTTTTAAATGAAATAATTATACTTCATTATCCAGCATTCCTCTTGAATTTAAATGCATAGTTACTTTTAACTAATTATCTTGTATGTGAGTTTTATACAAGCATTTAGAAAACTTGCCTATACTCAGATCCAAGAGAATAATACAAGTATGGCACCTTTAGGTACAATTTTACATACAAAATACTATTTCTCTCTATACACTTTAACTTTATGTGTATCAGTCTAAGTGATTTTGTGTAAACATCTGTAATGGCCGCTTGTGCTTTCAGAATGTTTCTTACCCAATTCATTATTAACTGTGTTTACTTCAAAAATCTTCAATAAATAAACATAGTGAAAAAAAACCCAGCAAAACGACAGTAGGTCAGCCTTGTTTACTTTCAGCAACTGTCAATGTAATTCATAATTCACAATGATGAATAATTTTAAAAAGCCAGTTATTGCTATCAAGCAGCATTGTGTTTGATCATTTTCATTGGAGTATTAGGGAAATGTTTTAGTGCAAGTCACTGCTTTTTAAAATTAATTTCCCAGATTGTGAGTCTCTGCAAATGCAAACCACTGAAAAAGGCTGCATTTTTAATAATAAAATTAAAATCTTGAAATCCAACAAAAATGGAAACTAAGGGATATATAGAGTATGCACTAGATAACCAAGTCTTGTTTTTCTTTTTTAATACAAAATCCCTGCATATCAAATATTTGTACACATGTATTTGGTTCGTGAGCTTAAAAGCAAACTTTTTTGACAGCGTTATTCATCACAGACTCCTTAAAAACTTTAATGAAAACTGACACTTGAACGAAACAAAAACTAACTAGGCTTCCAATATAATATTTTAGCATGCATCAAAATAATCTCCTATAGTATATCACATGTGTTTTACTCCAGAGAAAGGCAGAGATATTTCTCTTTAAATAAGGATTGCAGGATCAAACAACAGTCTGAAAACGAGTCAAATTCATAACCAAAAAGTCATTCTTATATTTTTCTGAAGCCTAATACAGAAACCAAAGAGTGCTATTGATAAACAAAAGAGATAAGTTCGGGATCTGGGTCAAAGGATCAAAAGCAAACCACAACACCCTTAAAGTATTGTTATCCAAATCTCATATGTCACTGCTAATGTCATAAATTGTCACCTCCAATCTGATTACCATAGTGATGCTTTAACACCTGCAGCACAAAGTACCAGTGTTCTTAAAAAACAAAATGGTGTTAAAAAGATGTGAAAATAAATGAACATCTTTAAATACACTTTTAGACTTTAGATGTGTATATGTTAAAACCTAAGGTTCAAAGAAAAATCCAAAACTGAGGCGAAATAAAGCTAGAAAAGTATTAAAAAGAAAGCGAATCATAACAGTTGTACACCATACAGGTTGGAAATTATTTTAAATGAAAAGTTATATGCTTCTCAAATACATTGGTTTTGTTTTTAATAAACGTCTTCTGACTGCTAGATGACAAAATATAAAACAATACAATATTATCAATTATCAGTTGTTTTGGATTTAAACTTGGCATTTAAGGAACTATAGTGATGAGACAAAAAAGCACAAATATTTTCAGCACACCTGCAGTGTTTTTTTTCCCAATGTTAAAAAATATATTTCCTTTTCATTCACCTTTATTTCTATCATCCTTGTGTAAGACAGAGATAATGTAGTAATAGAGAGATTCTTACAAATAAGTGACAGAGATCAGTTAAGACCTTTTCTTTTAGGTATTTTCAAAAGAACATTCAAGCATGTAAGCAACAGTTTAACCACACAGGTTGTCAAGTCTTTTAAAATTTGAAAGGAGGAACCAGAGCCAAAGAGTCAAACGTAACATAAATTGTAGCTAGAATTTGCAAATATTTGTTTTTGTTTGTACAAGTGCACTATTTTCATTTGGTCATTTCTCAGTGCCCATAGCTTTCTATTATACTAGATCTGTAATGACATCACAACAGGCACATAGCTTCATCCAACAACAGCTGCATTTCAAATGTTCCAAAATGTCCATCCGCATAAGAGAAGGAAGTGTGAAACAACATTACCAGCTGGTGATAAAAATGTAGAATAAATATTACCAGTATGACGAAAACCAAAACAATCACCAAAAACAGCTTAACAATGCATTTTTCACAATGTCTGTTTAGTTATTTTATTTTATCAAAATGGTGAATTGATTCTAAAGTTTCAGTAAATCTCTATACCCACTGCTTCGGAACCCTTTTTTCTCCACGAGTCTTCCTATATTTCCAGTCACACACAGTTTAATGCTTTTCTATTATTATACAAACTATTTGCAGACAATTTACCAATTTTGGGTTGTCTAGCAACAGCAAATACTTGGCAATCATGTGAAGTAAGGGTGTGTATTTAAGCAAGCCCTTCAGATACTATTTAGTGCAGATATTGAGTCCCTAGTCCTGAAAATCTTTGTTTTTTGTCTATTATCCTGTTTTTGTTCTTTTAGTTTTCATTTAAACTGTATTTTTACTACAGTCCAGGTTTGGAATTGTGGCTTTATATGAAAAATGTCCTTCCATGTGCATTTCTGTCCTCATTTGTTCTTTTGTTCACTGGCCTAATTTCTCGTTCTTCTTTTCTGGTCACGACTCCTTGTCCAGTGGTGTTAAGAATCACCAAACAAATTTAAACTTGCTTCTTGAAATTCCATTTGTACTCTGTTTTTATGAGTGATCTCACTCTGAAGTGGAGCAGGCCATATGATAGCCAATAAGGTATTGAAATTGTGGTTGATTATTGGGCTGAGAGATTAAAAACAATGTTAACTTAGTAAGGTTCTATAACATCCTGTCTCTTTTTCTTTTTCTACAGTAAAATTACATTACGCTAACAAATATAATCTATAGTCATTCACAAGGAGAAAGACCAAGGTGGTTTAGTTATTTTGGGGTACTCCGTTTTTACTGCACTAGGTCTGAACAGTGATTTGAGACTTTTGAAGAAGGAGGAGAACTCTTTAATCTATATGTTTCAGCTTGATAGGGTTGTTATATTGATCTTCACATTCATTTTCATTTCCTTCAGTCTGTGGTGCAGCCTCAGCATAGCCTTTACAGTAGCAGCCAATTGGACAGCAGATGAGTTTTAATAGACCGCGCTGTCAACTACAGTAGACTGTCAGAGGGATTCCAGACAACCTCAGAAATGGCAAAGCAGCCAGCTTCTGTTAGGCAATATTAAGACTTTACTAATCAGTACATACATTTTAAAACTGTCATGTCATTTTAATGTGGAGTAATATATTTTACTTACCCATGTACAAAGTGATCGAATTTCATCTTCAGATTTTGATGTTTCATCTGCTATGCTAATGAAAAGAAAATGTGCATTAAGTAAAAACAAGTGTTTATATATGTTGATAAAAAATGATATTTTTTTGTATCTGTTCTGCATGCTTGGAAAGCCTTAAATTAATCAAGCAACTGCTTTCTAAAACTTATCTAATCATCCTATCTTTATTATTCAACAGCAGCAGACGGGGAGGAACCTACTACAGCAGGTGGGATAATATAAGCCATGGTAACAGCAATGGCTCCCTCATTAACAGTGCATGCATTTTATGAGCCTTTTTTATCATTAACCGTACCTTGCATGGTCCTGTCCTGCATGAATTTTATTTTGTCATGCTGTACTATTTTTTAATGATTCTCTACTTTCTAGTTGTATTCTAACATCCACATTTATATTATTAACTCATAATATTAGGAATTTTTTTTGAACTTCATAATTTCAATGTTGAATGAAAATTGTTTTCTGTTTTAAACTATTTGTAGTGCAAGCAGCAATCCACTTTGTATGTTAATTTTTTATGTTTGAATTATTATTATTGTTATATAAATGGAGGGCCATAACAGATGTGCATGTTTTACACTGGCTTAACCAAGTTAACTTTATTTTGTAGGTAGATGAGTAACTTGGGAGGTACTGGTATAACTGTTATGCAGCATCACTTCTGTTTTGATTTTTACAGATCAGTGGTGTCTGAAAGTATAATCTGACTGTGTGCACGGTTTTGCAAGGATGTCTGTGCATGTTAAGAAAATGTAAAACCACAAACTGATGATTATTAGAGTATAAGTAGACTGGTTTGGTTAAAACTATTTTTTCCTCCCAAAAGTTCACATTATTGGATATCAATCAGATGGTGTCTTTTATCAATCAATCATTTAATGTGTTTGTTTTACTCTTATTCAAATTTCAATCAAGTCCTCAAACTCCCTTACATTATTGCATTATAAAGTGAATTGTCTGACAATTTACTTTATACTGTAGCTCATTCTCTCTGATATCCAATACAGTTACTATACTCAGTTTCGCAATCAGCCATCATCTGAACAATCTGTTTTTATATTGTGATGAAAACTGCTTCTGTGTTTCCTTGAATGTCCAGAAAAAATATTGATGTTAGATTAGTTGTGCGAGTATGGTTGTGTGCATAAGTGGACCCTGTGGTGGACTGTGGTCCAGAGCTGATTGTTACACTCAGTGCTGCCAGATAATCTTTTCCTATTAACTGTTTTTGAATTAGTTGGTTTTTTGAAAATTATGTTGTGATGTTTATGTTATATGTTATGTTGTGTGCATGCCATCACAGAAAGAATCCAGGGCTTAAACTCCAGATCTTGCTTTTGTAATGTAAGCAAAAATAGTGGTAACTTTTTATATTTCAGCTTTAGGATTTCAGTCATTTTACCTTTCAGTCTTTGACAACTTTATGATACACGCCTCATTTCAACTGGTTGATCATAACAATGTAGTAAATCAAGAATTATTTTTATTCTTTTTATACTTTTCAGACATAGAAAGAGAGTTGAAAATGAGAACAACAGGAAAACTTCAGTTCCTTTCTCCTCATATAGCTTTATCAATTGCTAACCCAGAGCAGCTTTCTCAAGGCTGCAGGCAAGCTCTGTTGCTGACATTTATGATATCATTTTCATCAAGATTCATTGAGTTGTAGGCATACAACAATTTGATCTTTCATTATATTAAATGTCACAGCAGCAGTACTGTTGCAAAGATGACAAAAATTACATCTTGGAAGGACAGGGACAGTTAAAAAACAAGATGAAAGCTGTGTACTGTAATTAGACAAAGAAAATGATAACAGGTACTTAAAATTCCTCACTTTTAATTCTTCTTTTGATGATACAGATTGATTTTCACAGTAAATTAGAAT
The DNA here is from genome assembly GCA_026402145.1 of Polypterus bichir lapradei. Classification (NCBI taxonomy): domain Eukaryota; kingdom Metazoa; phylum Chordata; class Cladistia; order Polypteriformes; family Polypteridae; genus Polypterus; species Polypterus bichir. The sequence continues at coordinate 44,229,508 of JANRMT010062837.1, read as the reverse complement.
AAGCCACATTAAGGGGTCAGCAACAAATACAGGCTAACTAAATTACATTGGCTAATATTCTATAATAGATTGACTAATAAAATGTATTATACAAAACCTCATATATTAATATTTTAACATGTGGAATAAAGAGCAAAATTTTCAGCTTTTGAAAGAAGCTAATTAGTGTAACTATGGCTTATGAGTGATGAAGTCAGACTCTCCTGTTCATGTTATAACAGCAGCCTGTGTTTTTGGTTTTCATTCCAACTAAAGCCTTAAGTCCCTCAGTTAAAATAGTAAAGTAAACAATAATTGAAATCTTAATTTCATTTAATTGCACTTACAGTCATATATTGTATGGAGATTAGAAGAAATAGGAATCAGAATATAAACAAAATTATTATGCATCCAAAGTGTGCACAGAGCCTGCTTTAAAAACTACAGTTGCATTACAAGGCTGGCACAAAAGCAGAGGGGTTAATGGTGCCAAGTCACAGCTCCAGTGTCCTTATTTCAATACCTGGCTTAGTTGATCTCTATGTGGAGTTTGCACTTTGCCTCTCTGTTTGCATAGTATCCTGATCACCTTCCATGTCCCAAAGTTGAAAATGTTAGTCTGGCTGAATACTCTAAAACTACGTATATGCGAGTGACTTTAGGTGTTCCCATGTGTACCCTGCGATGGACTGGTGCTCTGTTCAAGTTAAAAGTAGATAGAATAAATCCTGCCTCCTCACAATTCAATTCATGAAGTGGATGGATAGAATTACATCAAAGTCATATTTAACGTTACATTTTCCTCCATTATATATCTATTGCCTAAAACCTCAAAGAAATGCATTCTGTCTCTGATGTTCTTTTTTAAGTAATTTAAGAAAATGTAACTTAACCGGTCTATATTGTACCTTCTGTGAGTAAAAAGTTGGGAACATCTTCTGGTTACTGGTGTGGTTACAAATTTGTTTAAATTTTCAACTTGGCCTTTTGGCCAATTGACCATGAGCGTTTTCAGACATTGCTTTAATGATAGATAGAAGTATTGAGCATGGGGAAAATGACCTTGTGCAGTCTGTGTAACTCAAGAAACAGTGTTGGTAAGTACACATTTCTGAATCTTATTTCAAGCATTGGATAAAGTACCAAACAGTCATACTTGAACAAAAGTAAAAGTGACTCAAATAGAAGTTGCTCCTGAGAATACTACTCAAGTAGAAGTTTGAAAGTAATGAATATTAAGTGTCCATCAAAAGTTACAAGCAAATGTAGTAATAATAATTAATAATAACTCTTTGCATTTATAAAGCGCTTTTCTTACTACTCAGACCTGTCAGCAATTGCAGGTTAAGGGCCTTGCTCAAGAGCCCAACAGAGCAGAGTCCCTTTTGGCATTTACAGGATTCGAACCGGCAACCTTCCAATTGCCAGTGCAGATCCATAGCCTCAGAGCTACCACTCTACCCTAGGACCTCTCTTTGCTTTATATTCATTACATCTTGCATGAAGAATGGGCCTGAGTTGCCTTGAAAGCTTGTATATTGTAATCTTTTTAGTTAGCCAATAAAAGGTGTGAGTTGTATTACAATCATTAAAATATGAGAAAATTAGCTGCAACTTGAAGCAATGATAGTCAATGTGAGTTGATAATTTAATGGTTGGCTCTAATTCAGTAGAGAAGGAAACAGGTAAGGCATGCAACGTTTGTCTGCATTTTAAAGGAGCTAACCCATTCCTTAATGAAGTAAATTTTTAACATTAACTACTAATCGTATTCATATGAACACTTTTGAAATCATTTCAGATGTTGCCTGGTGCATCCTGACTCAGTGGTATGAGAAAACATATATACATACAAAAAACATATAACATATTGTTTCAATTGTGGTGATGTCTAGTTATGCAAGACATTGAGAATTTGGTATTTCCCCTGAGTTTTGATCTGAATACTCCTACTTTTTAGGCCATTGTTAGACCATGTTTTGTGTAGGAAATTACACCCTTATGATAAAGTGTAAACTAATAGGTGTCTTCAGCAATAATGTTCTCAAGAACATGAAGTTATGCATGCCACATCTATTAACCCCAGGAGTTCACCTCTTAATGGGATATAAGGGGTCAAAGTTACTCATTTTCGTAAAACTTCAAAAAAATGGTGATCAGTAATATAGGCATCTCAAACATTGTTGCAGATCATGAATATCGCAAAATCAGTGGTCCTAGCCTCTAAAGAGACACTTCCAGAAGGATACAAATGGCAAATTTCGAGCTTAAGTATTTGTGGTTTTGTTTTAGACAATTTCAAGGTCAGTGATTATGAATATGATGTTGTTTTTGATCCTTTACTTAGGGATCTAGCTGCCTATGGATCTTAATCAGAGGGTGAAAAATAACACATTTCTATTATAATTGACAATGTTTAGTCTATAAACATTTCAATCAAAGCATACATTTCCAATATTTGATGCAACAATTGTTGTTTATTATTTAATTCTACCTCAGGAAGTAAATCATTACATTTCTGGTGAGCCTCCCAAATTACGACAGCTAATGTTACTTCAGACTTTTTACAATTAATTTAAATGGAAGACATGTTAAGTGTTTCTTGGCTCCAACAATAACCCCAGATTTGTTGAGATAATTACAAATTCCATGAACACTGACAGAATTACTTTAATAACATTTGTCATCGAAGCAATTCTTGAGACATCACCCTTCATTAATGTTTGATAAAGCACTTTACCTATCACTTCAAGTTTCACATTCAAAAGAATGACCTTCCAGTTTCTCTTGGGCTTTTCAAACTAGACCACAACATTCCAGTTTGGAGTGGTAACATCCATAATAATGTGAGAAGACATGTATGCAACACACTTAACAAGGTGAGTTAACCTCAGAACATGAACGCACAGGCCTGTTATACAGCAGACTACAGATTTAGCCATTTACTTTTCGGCAGGCTGCCATGATGAACATTGTGCGTCATCAACATCTAGCCCCATTCCAAAGATACAGGTTGCTCTGAACTCCCTATTCTTGCCCTGTAAATATTTGGCCTGCTGCAATATCTACTTAGACTGCAGCAAGGTGTACATGGAATGACTGCGTAGAAGACCAGATGGGAACACCATTGGCACACATTTGAAAATCATCCCAGATTCTTTGTATACATAAAGTTTCCTAAGCAGTTGTTCCTCAAATGGGAGATGCCTATATTTTATTTTTATTTATGTTTCCTTAGGAAAACATTGTTCATAATGGCTTAGCTAATTTGTTTTTTTGATTTAATGTCCCAGCAACATTTTTCAATATTAATGCAAATTTTTGGCCAGGCATCTTGGTAGTGTTTTACATTAAATATTAATCTAAAAGTTAAAAGTCCTTAATTGTCCTTAATTGCTAGATTGCTGAAATTACTTTTTCTATCACTATTGCAATGTACCCTTGTTTGTAGTTTTACAATTTAACTGTTTTTCATTGTAAAGCTCTCTTCCCTGCACACTGTAGCTTCTACATCTAAGCACATTTTATGTAGTACATTGTACTGCTAGTTTTTACTTAGAAAAATGTGTTTGAATGTTTTTTGCTCTTTAAATCACCTTGTGATAATTAACATTGTCAGTTGAGCTATATAAATCATATTAATTTATTGATTGATTGAGTTAACAATAATGAAACCCAGGATTATTGAGACTGAGAAGCCATTTGCAAAAAGTGGGAGATTTCCTGTTAGGACAAGGTGCTTTTTAACTTGAGCAGCACTGAAGATGAATATCCAGATTAACTGAGGACATAGTAAAATAGAAAATAGGTTAAGGCAGAAACTTTAGGAAATACTAAGTTTAACAGTTCAAACAAGGTAATAGTCATGAATGTAGACAAAAACAGAAACTCAAAAGTAAAATGAAATATCATATGGAAATTACTAACCAGCCAGGAATAGAATTGTGCAAAATAAGAAACATGTAATATCTTTCTCACAATGTTAAAATTAGAACAAGTGAAACTGATTTATTGTCGATATTTTATTGTACCTGAGTAAGTGGCAGGAGCATGAGTAAGAAAAACCTATTCTTATTCAAATTAAATGATGAAAATGATTAATAAAAGCAAGACACGTGCTAAACACCCCCTTGACCTGTAAGAAGGTCAGCAGAGGCTGCAAACTCAAAGATGTCTGCATAGTCTAGGTGAAAAAACCAAACATGGCATAGTCAGAAGAAGGACAACATTTAAAGAGGGTGATTAGAAATTAAGCAAGGAATTTCACTTCCAACTGATGGCCATTTCTCAATTTTGGATGTAGATAACCTGTTCATCTGTGTCATAGAAAGGTCAACTGCTAGTAGGGTAAAGAAAAAACCTCTTCCAAAAGTTAAAAAATGTCAGCGCTGATTAAGTAGCAGTTGTGCCAAGAGAGAATAAACTTTGCTAAAGAAAAGTGAGAAAAAAGCAAAAATATACAGTATGAGGAAAGAAAAGTGATATTAATAGACAACATCGAAGACAGAGTCAAAGACAGCCATCTAGAAAGTAAATACTGAAGGACTGTCCAAGGATATGTGAAAAAATGAGCCAGAGGTTTTTAGGGAACAGAGGGCACATGGGATGGGCAATCAGTCTCATAGCACAGCAGTTACAGGGGACGAGGCGTAGGTGATCTACAATGACTATTTATTTATCATTTTGATTCCTTGGATTTTCAGAAGAGGAAGAGAGATTTTTTGTTTTTAAATTTGTGTCCAATACATGGTCTTAAGAACACTTTGAAATGAATTTTTAGAATTGATCAGTAAATTATGTTCTAACAGAGCAGGCTATGTCTTTATCAGAGGTCAGGCAAGTACCAAAGCACCAGAAAGTACTAAATGAATTTCAAAAACAAGTGGTCAAAAAAAAAGATTAAGGTCAAAGCCAACACTAAAACTAGTAAAATATTAAGAATGGAGATTCAGAATATCTGCTTTAGATTTATCCAAAAACGTGGATGCTTTTGTTACTGTAGCACCATATTTTATTGCATCTGCATTATTTTATAACATGTCAAGATATTAAGACCACATGTGTGGCACAGCCATGGAACATGAGTGAATAATGGCAGTATGACAATATCATTGTAATAACCATAAAAATAAACAAACACCAAAAAATAAAGTAATTTTGTACTGAAAAGTACAGCAAAGAATCCTAGAATCCTAAATTGAAGAATTGTGGTGAGTGATGAAGAGAGGCCATGATGCCAGTCTAAAAGTACTGGTAAGGAGCTAACAGTTGCCTTATGTAGAATTGCATAGAGAGCTGCCACCACTTCTAGGTGTAGAGACAATGAAAAAGAAAATACAAGGCAAATGAGGATGGAAGGATAAGAGATGGATCTCGATGACTAGAAAATTCAGAGTTCTGAATCACCAAAGTTGACACTGCGTGACCAAATGCCTGACATGGAAAGGAGATGGAGCTGACACCAATATGAAGAGTCACAAAAACTGACTACACAGATGCATATAAGGAACCTAAATCTGAAGAGTTTAACTATAGCTTCATGGGTGAAGAGAAGAACACAAATTAATTTCGAGATTCGAAAATGAGTTCAGTTGTAAGCTAATACTTGTAAATAGACAGAGGAGTCTAGCCAGCATCAAATCAGACAGAGTAAATGGCCATTGATATAGTTCTACCTCTGGACACCCCTCCTTTCATGGGTGAAATTGGATGTCTTAATGAAAGATAAGGAAAAAGATCTAATTTCATACCAATATTTCAAGGAGGTTAAGCATAATGTAGACAAAAGTAAAGGGAAGGACAGCATTCATTTTAATAATTCCCAATCTTGAACCAAATGGTAGGCAAGAAAGGACTAAGGGTTGTCATCATACTTTTGAAAACACAATGGTAAACAGATGCTCCAGTGGCCTTAAGTAAAAGAAAGATGTAATGCCAAAGTAATCAATTAATTAAAATCCATCCTTTAAAAGTTGGTTAAAAGAATTTAAACCAGTAGATTTTTTTAACCAGATAAATTCTTGAAAAAGCCCAATAATATGATCACAAAGGGCTTTGCCAAAAAATGCAAGATACTGTATAATCTATTTATACAGAAACTTTATCATGGAATCCTTAAGCAGTAATGGAAGTAATCGTTTCTAGGTTTTGAAAAGTAATGGCTTCAGGAAGTCAAGCCTTTTTTTACAATCAATGACTGTGCCTGTCTTTGAACATTTCTGCTGTCTGAAAGAGAAGCACCGTGTTTAGTAGGCTGTTTTTAATGGACAGACTCTGTCAGTAATTTTATATTGGAGTATTTATTGTTTATTCTTTTATTGAGCTTTTTTGGGATTGTTTATTTTTATTAGGATTGAGATCTGCTTAATTTGGATTATTTATTTATAATGGATGGACAGCCTGCACTGTACTTTGTTTTATGAACTTTGGTTTGTAAAAAAAACCACAAAGCGCATTGCACCATTTTTTGCTTGTTCTTAGTCCTCATTGCCCAGCTCATTTCAGTCATGACTATCGTTGGACCAGGGTTCAATAGGATCATGCCAGCTACAAGCACTCAGGCTGTCACAAAAGGGCTCAAGTAAAAGATGAAAAGTAAGTAGAATAAGAAACAGAGCTTTTTATAGATGTCTGTATATATGTTAGAGATGTAACCGAAATAGAATCCCTGAGAAGGGAATAAGTAAGGTATAAATCAATGCAAACAAAGTAAATATATTTCAGGAAAAAAGCAGGCTATGTGAAATTTTAGAAAGATATCTAATACTCAGGAGCCACTTACCAATGGATGAGCTGATGCCAGAGTCAGGCTAATTTTGTTTTATTGTGATTTGTGCTAAGAGTGATGTATGAGTGCGTGTTCAGCCTTACACTGTGTGTGCCTGTCCTGTAGAGCTTCTTACAATCAACCACTTCTTATTTTATACTGTATCATTCATAGCAAACACCCACAGTGCTTTCAAAAAGTAAGGTAGCCTATGATGTCTGACTAGGCTAACAGACTAGGCTGCAAGAAATGCTGTTGTTAAAGTCAAAAATAAATGGATTTGAGTTATTTGGTGAGGCCAGCCTGTTCAGTGAATGTAGACTATACTTGTCATCATCATCAACATCATCATCAAGTTCTTCCACATGAAGCCTGAATACCATGAGGACTGATTGAGGTCATTTATGTTAGGCAGAATGCCTAGAGGGGGCTGGGTGGTCTCGTGGCCTCGGAACCCCTGCAGATTTTATGTTTTTTTTCTCCAGCCGTCTGGAGTTTTTTTTTGTTTGTTTTTTCTGTCCTACCTGGCCATCGGACCTTACTTTTATTCTATGTTTATTAGTATTGCCTAATTTTATTTTTTATATTTTGTCTTTTTTCTCTTTCTTCATCCTGTAAAGTACTTTGAGCTACATCATTTGTATGAAAATGGGCTATATAAAATAATATTGTTGTCTGACTTAATGATAACCTATTACAGAACTATATTTTAAACAAGATAACTGAATGTAAGTTAAAATAAAAGTGTAGCTAATTCTAACAAAGTTATGTAAATTTATTTCACATGATAATACAGACTACCTTCTCAGATTATGCTTTACTGTTTTTTTTTTAATTTAAACTTTTAGGAGTATTATTTTTTCACTTTTAAATTAACACAGGTAAATGCCATCTGCTCCAACTGTACCTCTGAATTACATTACAATAAAAAGCTTAAATCTTTTAGCATCCATTTGGTTTATACTTTGAAGTCCTTAGTAAGAGAATGCTGTCAAGAAAGAAAAAATATGTTCACATTATTTTCTGTTACAAGATGAATAATGTTTTCTTGCATATGCTAAAGCTTCCTCACCTACTTTTACTTTGTAGTATTTTGGAATCATTGGTTGGGCTTTTAAAAATGAATGCTGTCAAGCTCATCGTAAAAGAATGTGGGTGTATTTTACAGATGTGTCTTGTAATAAATTGTGGAGAGGTTGGCTACATTGCAAAATAAGCTATCACTATTATGTGCTTTAGCATCCTTGAAAATTTTTGGGTATATATTTTAATAGTATTGTGTAGCAAATGGAATTCTTAAAATTCTAATCTATAGTTCTTTGTTGCTATAACTGATGAAGCTAATGAAGGAACAGCATTTTATAGATGCTTTAAAATTCTGTTTTTTTTAGTTTACTGCATTTTCCATCATGATTTATGGTGGTTTAGTATTCTTTTTTGATTTTACTAAGAAAGGTTTATTTGGGTAAGTACCTGTATTCTGTACAACTTATTGAAAACATATTATTTCTATATGTACCTAAGCATAATTCTAACAAATTATGTACTTCATAGTTTGGCTTTGTAGTGTTTAAGTCAAGTCATTCTCTTGAGAAATGTGGCAAGTTAAATGAGATAATTCTATAATACTTTTTTAATTACTTAAATCTTTATACCAATGGCTAACAGAGTTGTAATATAAATGGCCAATCAGCAGCTTTAATAAATGTATGCTAGATTAAAGTAATCAGTCTTCAGCCTTTATTTAGAAGCTGAAAGTAATGGAACATCTTTTATACATACAGGCAGATCATTCCAAAGCTTTGAGGCCCCGTACTTAAAAGTACGACTTCTTACTTGATAATCCTTGGAATCTTTAGATCCTAATGTGTGATCTGGTTTATATGTAATGAAAGAATCAGATAAGTATGTGGAACCTTGACCATTTAAAGTTATTATGCAAGATGGAGGATTTTGAAATTAGCCCTAAGTTTTACTGGAAGAGTTATATCGTTGCAACTTCTAGTTCTTGTAATGTTTCAGCATTTTTAATTTACTGAAAACTACACAAAGAATTGTTTGAACAGCCAAAGAATAACATATTTCAGTAGTCAATCCTACTAGAAGTAAATGCATTAACTACAGTAATTTCTCAGTATCCACCCTAATTAGAAAATGTAATTTTCCAGTATTTTAAACCAGGTTTTAGATAGTGTAAAAGGCGCTATATAGCGCCTGACCCGGCACAGACCACGCAGAGGCACGTGTACTAAAACACACAGGTTTTATTTTTTCTTCAGCCGTGTGACACGTCTTCCCCGTGCCACACAGCCCAAACACAGTCCCAAAGCACAAACTGACACAAAACCACAATTCTCTCCACCACTCCTCCCAGACAAGCTTCGTCTCCTTCTTCCTCCCAACTCAGGCTCACCGAGTGGTGGTGGCTGGGCCCTTTTATAGCCCACCCGGAAGCGTTCCAGGTGATTAACCACCTGGTCCTAATTGGACTTCCGGGTGGGGCTGCAGGCTCGTCCAGCCGGGCTGTGGGAAACAGGCAGCTCCCCCTAGCTGCCACGCCGGGCCCCAACCAAGCTGTGGAGGACTCCATCTCCCATGGAGCCCTGCGGGTGGTTGGGAAAACACCGTCGGCCACGGAGGCTGCCACCAAGCGTCCCGGGGGAGGTACTGGACTGTCCATGGAGGCTCCCCTGGAACATAAGCAGCAGGGGCGTCCCTGCCGGGCATGGGACCTGGCTGTCCTTCACAATAGTTAAGGTACTTTTGTAATGTGCATTTTAAAAGACATAATGTGTCAAAGGTAATGTCTAAGTTTTGTGCTGATTCAATAAAACTAAAGCTTATGGTAACTGGGTTAAAAAGTAAATGAATATTGTCATGGTCTGCATCATTTTGTCCAAGTAAGAACACCTCTGTTTCTTCTACAAGTAGTTTTCATCCATCCATTTCTTTAATTCACATATACAGTTAATTAACAACACTTTTGGAAGAATGTCATTTCATCTAAAAGAAAGGTATAGTTGGTTATTGTCTTCATACAAGTGAAAAGGAATATTATGTTTTCTAATATAGTTTCCAACAAAAGCATAATTGTTTAGATTTTAATATTTTTAATGCAAGGCAGGCTCAGAAATGGTTGGCGGCATCTGGAAAATTGTCAGTTATGTGAAAAATGTCTGCTTTGTAGATAGATAATGCCATACCAGTACCACTCAATGTGTATAGGAATGGTTTGGTGAACCAAACTCTCTGGTCATATAATTCTCTTAGATGTAAGTAAGGTCCTAACCTAATACCTAACCTAATAAAAAGAAGAATGTATTATAAATCATACAAATTTGAGTCCTGTTGAAATATTGAACTTGATCATTTTTAAAACTTTTTATTTTACATATTCAGATCTTAATATATTAGGAGCTGCACTATAGTTGAAATAAATTAACCTTATGGCCCTGTGACCATGGTGGTACTGTGAGTAATAGTTCAAGTTACCAACATTTACAGTTAATGCAATAAATGAGTGATACATGAAAAAATTAGGTTTTTATGTAGAGTTGTGTTAGGATGTTTATCCAAGAAGAAGAGTAAATGTGTCCCGATGTGAATTAATCATGGCATATACAGTATTGTACTGTGCTTTGCTGGTAGTGTACTATTAGGGATGAAAAAAACAACAGCAACAATAGACAAGGATGAGGAGAAGAGGCGTAGTTCCTTACACAAACCAAAATCGAAGTCATTAATACAAATTTAAATGTGAGTGAAAAATTGATGCTGATAATTTGTTAACTAGAAGACCAGTAAACGATAACATTTTGAAATCAAATTAGTGTTAGAAATTATCTGCAATCACATATAAAGACAGGGCATTATTGACAACCTTTAAATCCTATTCTTCCCGATGTCATTACACACCACACGGTTCTGGGCTTTTTGCTGTGAAACATATGAATAAATGTCAGTGGCCGTAGGAAAACGAATATGAAAATAAAATGATAAAATATCTCTTATATATATTTCTCTTCTGGTTCGTCCTGCTTCCTCTTCAAAAGCGGTCCCGCCCACATGCAGCCGACATGGCATTTCTCGATTTCTATTTGTCTTCTTCCAAACCCTTCCCTACACTGCCTGCAGCTCCTCTTCAAAACCTGTCCCGCCCACACGCAGCTGACACGGCATTTCTCGATTCCTATTCCTGCTCTTCCAAACCCTTCTCTACGCTGCCTGAGGCCTCCCATACACCCCTACGTCGCTTTTCTCGATTCCTATTCCTCCTTCGGACTACCGCGTTCCCCGCTTTTCTCTCATGACCACATTGGAGTCATGTCACCGCCCTGTATCTCATAGAAATAGAATTACTAGACGCCACATGTCCAGCAGTATCGTACGTCAACATCGCTGACATATTGTGAGTGGCACTGCTGTGGAGTGAAGTAATGGATAAAGATGCCTCATGCATGTGCTGCTTGGGATTGTACAAACCTTTATATGCTCCAAACCAGATCCCGGGGGATTACATTTCATAGGTAAGGCTGAACAATTGTTTTGGTTATATTTGGCAATTAGAAAATCCCGTTTTATAATCTTAGCACTCAATGTCACCTTACAATACAATTAAACAACATTAATAAAATTAAAACAAGAGAATGATAAATCAAAAAGCAATAATTAGCAAACAAACAAAGATAACTGGCAGTAACAGTGCAAAATTCACAATCGGTATGCCAGTTTGAAAAAATAAGTTTTGAGGGTAGTTTTAAAATGTGTTATTGAATCGAGCTGACGTATATGAGAGGGAAGAGAATTCCAGAATTGAGGAGCACGATGACAGACACTCAAGCTCCCATAGCACAGAGTTTGATATGTGGTACAGAAAGTAGAGCTGCAGATGAGGAGTGTAAGCGAGAGGAGTGTAAGTCTGTAGAAGATCAGTGAGGTTGTGGATAGCTTTAAATGTTAAGAGCAGTATTTTGTATTGAATTCTGTAGTTAACAGGAAGCCAGTGAAGTTGAGAGAGAATAGGTGTAAAGTGTTCAGTGGATTTAGAACAGGTTATTATCCTGGCAGCAGAATTTTGAAGAAGTTGTAAGCGATGGATAGGTTTTCGTGGGATGCCAGATAGAATAGCATAACAATAATCTATATGTGAGGTGACTCGGGCATTAACCAACGCTTCAATACTATGTTGTGTAAGAACAGGACGAAGTCTAGAAATGTTTCGGAGATGGAAGAAGGCAGTCCAAGAAATGTTACTTATATGGGAGGAATTATTTAATAATAATTATTATTATTTAATAATTTCCATTATCAGTGTATAAATGGATATAAATAATTGCATTTAAACGATTCACCAAAATCTGTTGTATGTGAACGTTATTGTTTTTTCATCTGAAAACCTGGTTTTCACGTCTACCTGTATTAGTGTAAATGGCACTTTTGCCACTCGCAATAGGGCGGACGCACTGTATCTAGCCTGACCATGTGACCTTTCACTTCAGCCATGTGTGCGCTTGGGAGTCTTTTCCGTAGCCTGCTACAGGAAGGTACTCTGTCGACCATTGGCATTGGTTTCGCTCCTTCCTATTTTTGTTATACTGTGACGGTTGTTTCCTAAGCCTTTGTTATAAAATGAACAACAGTATCCCTAATTTCTGCCAAATACTGCCTGTTATCTTCCGCGGTTTTCGAGCCCTCACCGTTGCCTCTTCCATCAACAAAAACAAGCTGTAGAATGAAATGAAAGTCCTAAAACTCACAAAAAATATGAGAGCTCTCGAAATTGAAACTCAGTTTGTTCAATGGCTTCTTCAAGTTGGGGAAGGTAAAACTAGAGACACGGCAGAACTACCTTCTCAATGTTTACCACAACAACAAGACCCAGTTGCTCACCTTTACGGTGATATTAATTTCTCAACTGTGACTCCCCAAGAACTTGTTGCAAGAGCAATACTGAGCCTCACAAACGACGATTCTCTACATATTAACAACAAAGTTCTTGATCTTATACAGGGTGAAAAAGTGACCTTCAAGAGTGTAGATACAGTGGTCAGTGACGATCCTAATGATCAACTAACGTACCCACAGGAGTTTGTACACACCCTCACACCAACTGGCATGCCTCCCCATGTCCTTCATCTGAAGGTGGGAGCTGTAGTTATGCTCCTCCAAAATATTATGCCATCAAACGGTCTTTGCAATGGAGCAAGACTCATCGTTACCTGAATACATACAAATATTATTGAGGGCAAACTGATCGCTATTCAAAATTCTGAATCAATCTTCATTCCCAGAATCTCTCTCCTTCTTTCCGACACCAATCTCCCTTTTAAATTTAAATGCACACAATTCCCACTCAGACTCGCCTTCTCCATGACTATCAACAAGTTCCAAGGACAAAAGTTTGCAAAGATTTGCGTTAACCTACAACAACCAGTCTTCAGCCACGGTCAGTTGTACGTGGCTTTTTCTAGGGTTAGATCTTTTGACTCATTATCTGTCGTCTCCACCAAAACACCTATTCATAACTGCGTCTTTCAAGAAGTATTTATTTCTTCTTAATTTCTTGATTTCTTTTCTCACCATTTTCTGTTCCTATTCTTACACTGCTGTATGCTATGGCGGGCGTCAGCTAGTTATTTTAATAATTCCAAAGAGACATCTAAACAAAAAAACATCCCTCCATCCATCCATTATCCACCGCTTATCCGAGATCGGGTCACGGGGGCAGCAGCCTAAGCAGGAAAGCCCAGACATCCCTCTCCCCGGCCACCTCCTCCAGCTCCTCTGGGAAGACCCTGAGGCGTTCCAGGGCCAGCCGGGAGATATAATCCTTCCAGCGTGTCCTGGGTCTGCCCTGTGGCCTTCTGCCAGTGGGGCATGCCTGGAACACCCCCCCCCCCCCAGATGCCCGAACCACCTCAACTGACTCCTCTCAATGCGGAGGAGCAGTGACTCTACTCCGAGTCTCTCCCAGATAACTGAACTCCTCACCCTATCTCTAAGGGAAAGTCCAGCCACCCTGCGGAGAAAACTGATTTCGGCCGCTTGTATCTGCGATCTTGCTCTTTCGGTCACTACCCAAAGTTCATGGCCATAGGTGAGGGTAGGAACGTAGATTGACTAGTAAATCAACAGCCTCACCTTTTGGCTCAGCTCTCTCTTCACCACGATGGACCGTTGCAGAGCCCGCATTACTGCGGATGCCGCACCGATCCATCTGTCAACCTCCCGCTCCATTCTTTCCTCACTCGTGAACAAGACCCCAAGATACTTGAACTCCTCCACTTGAGGCAGTACTGTGCTCCCAACCCGGAGAAAGCATTCCACCCTTTTCCAGCTGAGAACCATGGCCTCGGATTTAGAGGTGCTGACTCTCATCCCTGCTGCTTCGCACTCGGCTGTGAACCGCTCCAGTGAGAGCTGGAGGACACTGTCCGATGAAGCCAACAGAACCACATCATCCGCAAATAGCAGAGACGAGATTCTGAGGTCACAGAACAAGACCCCCTCCCCTTCTTGGCTGCGCCTAGAAATTCTGTCCATATAACTTATGAACAGAATCTGTGACAAAGGGCAGCCCTGGCGGAGTCCAACCACAACAGGAAACGAGTCAGACTTATTACCGGCAATGCAGACCAAGCTCCTGCTCCTCCTGTACAGGGACTGGATGGCTCGTAACAACGAGCTTTGCACCCCGTACTCTTGGAGCACACCCTATAGGATGCTTCGAGGGACATGGTCGAATGCCTTCTCCAAATCCACAAAACACATGTGGACTGGTTGGGCAAACTCCCATGCCCCCTACAGGATCCTGGCCAGGGTGTAGAGCTGGTCCAGTGTTCCACGGCCGGGACGGAATTCGCATTGTTCCTCTTGAATCCAATATTCGACCATCGACCAAACTCTCCAGCACCCCTGAATATACCTTCCTAGGGATGCTGAGAAGTGTGATTCCCCTATAGTTGAAGCACATCCTCTGGTCTTCTTTAAAAGGGGAACCACCACCCCGGTTTGCCAATCCAGAGGCACTGCCCCCGATGTCCATGCGATGTTGCAGAGACGTGTCAACCAAGACAGCCCCACAACATCCAGAGCCTTGAGGAACCCAGGGTGAACCTCGTCCACTCCAGGGGCCCAGCCACCTCGGAGCTTTTTAACTACCTCGGCAACCTCAGCCCCTGTTATAGACGGGCCCCCCCAGAGTCCTCCAGCTCTGCTTCCTCTAAGGAGGACATGCTGGTGGGATTGAGAAGTTCCTCGAAGTATTCCTTCCACCGGTCAATAACGTCTACAGTTGAAGTCAGCACGGCCCCATCTCCACTGTACACAGTGTTGGTGGAGCACAGTTTTCCCCTCCTGAGGTGCCTGACAGTTTGCCAGAACCTTCTCGGTGCCGCCCGAAAGTCATTTTCCATGGCTTCCCCAAACTTCTCCCATGCCCGAGTTTTTGCCTCTGCAACAGCCGATGCCACCACATGCTTGGCCCGCCGGTACCCCTCAGCTGCCTCTGGAGTCCCACTGGTCAACCAGACCTGATAGGACTCTTTCTTCAGTTGACAGCCTCTCGAACCTTAGGTGTCCACCACCGGGTTCGTGGAGTGCCGCCACGAGAGGCACCGACAACCTTGCAGCCACAAC
The DNA here is from genome assembly GCA_026402145.1 of Polypterus bichir lapradei. Taxonomy (NCBI): domain Eukaryota; kingdom Metazoa; phylum Chordata; class Cladistia; order Polypteriformes; family Polypteridae; genus Polypterus; species Polypterus bichir. Next base: position 44,214,126 of record JANRMT010062837.1, on the reverse strand, counting down.
TCTGTTCTGCTGCTTCAACAATGGAGGCTCGGAACATGGCCCATTCAGACTCAGTGTCCTTCGCCTCTCTCGGAATGAGGTTGAAGTTCTGCCGGAGGTGGCAGTTAAAGATCTTTCTGACCGGTTCCTCCGCCAGACATTCCCAGCAGACCCTCATTATTCGTTTGGGTCTGCCTGGTCTGTCCGGCAGCCTCTCCTGCCATCTGATCCAACTTACCACCAGGTGGTGATCAGTTGACAGCTCAGCCCCTCTCTTCACCTGAGTGTCCAAGACATAAGGTCCAGGACATTTGCAAAGTCGATCATCGAGCTGCGACCTTGGGCATCCTGGCGCCAAGTGCACTTATGGACACCCTTATGCTCGAACATGGTGTTCGTTATGGACAATCCATGACCAGTACAGAAGTCCAACAACTGAACACCACTCGAGTTTAGATCAGGGAGGCCGTTCGTCCCAATCACGCCTCTCCAGGTTTCACTGTCGTTGCCGACGTGAGCGTTTAAGTCTCCCAACAGGACGATAGAGTCCACTTCCAGGAACTCCAAGAAGACTGGGTACTTTGAACTGCTGTTTGGCGCATAAGCACAAACAACAGTCAGAGTCCTTCCCCCAACTCGAAGTCGTAGGGAAACAACCCTCTCGTCCAACGGGGAGAACCCCAACGTACAGGCCTCGAGCCAGGGGGCCATAAGCAAGCCCACCCCTGCCCGACGCCTCTCACCCACAGCAACTCCAGAGTGGAACAAAGTCCAGCCTCTCTCAAGAGGAATGGTTCCAGAGCCCAGACCATGCGTAGAGGTGAGCCCGACTATATCTAGCCGGTACCTCTCAACCTCTTGCACGAGTTCAAGCTCCTTCCCCGCCAAAGCGGTAACATTCCATGTCCCAAAAGTCAGTTTCGGCAACCGAGGGTCGGAACGCCAGAGTTCCCGCCTTTGACTACCACCCATATCACATTGCACCCGACCCCTATGGCCTCTCTTGCAGGTGGTGGGCCCACAAGAGAGCGGAACCACGTTGCTCCTTCGGGCTGAGCCCAGCTGGGCCCCGTGGTCGAAGGTCCAGCCACCAGGCGCTCGCCAGCGAGCCCCTACCCGGGCCTGGCTCCAGGGTGGGGCCCTGGGTACCTGTTCCCAGGCTAAACAAACAAAACAAAAAAAAAAAACAAACAAAAAACACCTACACTATAATACAAAGCTCCATAGACGAAAACCAACACAAAGTGGTAAAAGGCAAAGAAAAAAATCAAGAAAAATTAAACAAGAAACCCTATCATAACACTCAAAAAAGCAGAATGACACTTAGTAAGATGAGCACCTTTTAGATAAACAAGAAGAAAAAAGTAAAAATTGGCAGAAATTGAAAGCTGCTTTTATATTCCAAGTTGAGTTCTAAAAACTGTTTACTGCTTTCTAGTAATAACTATATAGAAAACACATTTCTATTCCCCAATTTAAAAAAATGGCTGAGTCAACGTTATATTTTATCCCTCATGGTTAAAAAAGTGTATGCCTACAGTACTGAATTAATTTTCATCATTTACAATATGATTGATACAGTTAAAAGGACTCTTATGAATCAGCTGCTGATAAACAAGGCACCATCAGGATGATGATGGATGAATGTAGAGTGCAGTATGGCAATGATTTTCTCTGTGACTAGGAATAAATGAACACATTGGTTGTTTTTGTCCCTTGTTCCCAGAATTACTTAAGCCATTTTAATAAAGTTGTCTCCTAATATAAACCATTTCTATGTTTTCATCCCAATGTGTTAAAGAAAGAACTGAGGCTCGATGTTGTGTCTAAAATACTTCAGAAAAAGCAGAAGGCACTTGATAGTCAAACTAAAAACTCTTTAATCTGGTATTATGGATGAAAGGAAGTTTCAAGATCCAACTGTCCACATAGATCAAAAAAGAATGTCAAGCATTAAGTGAAGCAATTACTAAATACATTGGAAATATTTGTCTTACTGTTCCTTTTAGTTTGAGTAATGCACAAGTGTAGACACCCTTAGAGTTTTAAATATGCTAGGGGCATATTATCTATAAGTAATGTAAAGGACAAAACAAATAATGTTACTATTTTCTGTATTTAGGGACTGAAACTAAATTAGTTTATCATTTTCTAGTTAGCACACTATGCTATTCTTGCTACTCTGTGACCGTGCATGTACAGTATATTTTAAACTTTAGTTTTTTGTGTATGAGTAGAAAATGTGCTATAATGCACTGGTTGTTTTGTGCTATTATGGTTAGTTTTTATTGTAATTAAGAAAACAATTACGAGCTTAAAAATTCATAAGAAGATAGCTTAAGTGGTGAGTAAAGTGAAAACTGAAAAATATAAATGAAGATTAAAGTGTATAATATGTAAGAAAATCAGGCGCCTGTTGCCATTATGATGATTACTTGAAGGATGATTTAATGGGGAAAAAAACTGTTAAAAGTTTTTTAAGACACTGGAAAGATTGTGAGATTAAACTACATAAATGGTTTTGAAATATGTGTTTGAAAAAAGTTGCCTGGAAGAATAATAGTCTTATGAAAGCTGCCAAAAGAATATGAAAAATGAACAATGAATGTAAAATTGACAAAGTGAAAAGCCCAGGTATTCAGCATAAACATACTACATTAACATGAGAATCTGTTTAAAAAACTAGGATTCTATAGGTGTACATGGTGGAATAATAAAGATATTAGGAAAATAAGCCATCGATTGATCCATCCTTTATTCTTCAAAACCCCATTATACCAATTATTGTTCTCAGGGATCCATTATTTTGAGAAGAAAACAGCAATCAACCCTGGATTCCAGTCCTTTGGAGGGCACACTTATACATATACCGTATAATTATTGAAATTTTTAAAACTGCATACCTAACAATCACATTTTTTATGGTGCGGGAAGAAAATCTCAAAATCAAAAAGAACTCTTGATGATACAGGCAAGAATATTCAAATTCCATGCACACAGTGACAGAACCAGGATGTTAACCTAATCCCTTGAAGCCATAAGGCAGCAGAGCTAACCACTGTGCCATCTAAGAAGATCACTAATACCTTATCAGATGTAATTAACACTAGAATTACCAAAGCCTACGAAAAACCCCGCAATCCATGCCCATCTTAAATCCCTTCACACCTCTCCATCAGCGTCTTTTCTCTTGTAAATGTGTCAATCAACACAAGCAGCAAGCAGCCTATTATCCCATCCCCCCACCCATCGCCGCAGCTCAATTCACAAAGAAGGTTCTCAGGGATCAGTGTTTACGTTGGAGTGAATTGCGTGGAGCTGCATAGGGTAAATAATACATTGTCATTTGGAATACATACATTTAATGTGTGTTCCGTGTCTATAACAATCAATGTAAATACATAGTTAAAACAGAAACGTTTTTCATGTTTTTGTAATAAATGACAAAATATAGACATGAAGTGTATAATGTGTGAAGCCTGAAGTCCAAATATCAAATAAATACTTTCACATATTTCACATATTATTTGAAAATGAACAGCGTCAGATCGGGTGTAAATTTATGCTGACGCTGTTAGTTAGGGTCAGATCAGGAGGGGGGAGGGAGAGCGTGAACATGACTGAGAGAATAAAACTGAAAAAAAAGCTAACTTTTACAAGTACCATAAATTTACACCAATCTGACGCTGTTCGTTTTCACTCCAACATAAACACTGAGAACCTTCTTTGTAAATTGAGCTGTGGTGATGGGTGGGGGGATGGGATAGTAGGCTGCTAGCTGCTTGTGTTGATCAACACATTTACAAGAGAAAAGACACTGACAGAGAGGTGCAAAGGGATTTAAGGTGGGCCAGGATTACAAGTTTTTTCGTAGGCTTTGGTAATTCTATTGTTAACAGCTGTGCCATAGTCTTGTAATTTCTTAATGATTGATTTAACTGAATTTCATGGGATGTTCAGTGACTTGAATATTTTCTTGTATCATCTCTTGATTTGTGCTCTTCAATCAATTTATCATGGAATTGTCTGGAGTGCTCATTTAGTGTAATTTTGTAGGTGTGGCCACGATACTGACTCACCACAAACTGGACGTTCCCTTTAAATGATCTCAGTTAATACAGTCACCTGGGAAATCTGTTTCACAGTATGAAATGAAATATTATTTGCTGTCATTGGCCAGAAAACAAAATAAAAATCATCAAAAATCCCAAATCGTAAAACACAAAGGTTAATTCAGTAGGTCACAAAAGAAGCAAGGATTGAAAGTAAAAATTCGAAAAGGATCACATTGTCTAAACATAAGTGATATACAAAATGAAACAATCAGGTGACATGTCAGATATCTTTGGCAAATACCATGTTCAAAAATGGCCACCAGCTCTTGCTGAACTATTGGCTAGTGACTAAAAAAATAACATAGCCATTGTCTAGAATGAAAACATTTCAGTTGTACAGAAAACAGAAACAAGAAAGCCACCATCTCTGCCTTGAGGTTTGGTTGGTTGAAGAGACAGAAAAGATCAGCTACATTGCTGGAAATGTCATTGGACACCATCACAACTGCCTCTACTCTCCATGGCTTGGCCGCACTAACATAAACAGAAGAGATACTATTCAGCTGTCTTAACAGTAATAAAACAAAAGCTTCACACTATTTGATGAGACAACCAACTCAGTCCAGTTCCCTAGGTATCTAGCAACAGTTCAAAAAAGAAACTGTAAGCTCTTGAATGCCCTATAATGAACAACCAAACAAAAGCCTCACTCTTTTCTTGACTGTGTCTCTTCTAGCCTAAGATATCACAAGTCAATGCATACTGTACATACACCCCATGACACCATACACGTGATCATATCAAACACACTACACAACTGAAGAAGCTTAAAAAACAATATAGAAGCCAAAAACAAAACAGTCAAAATCTTGACAATTGGCATTATGAGCCATGTGATGATGCAATCTGGCCCTTCTGTTGTATACTACAAAATTGTTGGGTCTCAGCTTGATTTCAACAGTTTTAATATTTACAGTATATGTGGCATATTTGATATATTGATCTCGTTTTTATTCACAGAATCACCAAAAAATTTGTAAAGACAGAGAGAGAGTGAGCATGTGATTTTAAAAAAATTGACAGGTTTAACATTAGCCAAAAAGGAAATTAACTCAGAACCCTATGTGGAAGCAGCGAGAGCTTCATTCACCACCTGATTTTGCAAAGCCATTAACCCATATGAATTAACATCTAATGGGTACAAACTAGTTTAGTACTGTAGACAGCAGACCAATTAAAAGAACAATGTTCAAAACATGAAAACAGATTTTTTTTTTTTTTTTTTTTTACTTTTGTTTTGAAAATATTCATATAAAGCCCTTTCTCATCTATTTACCTCTTCTTCTTTAACTTGAAACATTATTCTTAAAAACATTCAATAATCGTTGAAGAGTGCAAGCCATCAGCACACACTATTTCAGTATGTCCATAGACTAAGTCTCTCTCTTTCTCCTTGTAAATGACATTTAGTGAACATTTCCCAAACTTACATATATAATCAACTGGTGCAATGAAACTTTTCTCCATACATTTTAGAAGAGCCTTCCAGTCTAGTAATTCAAGTTGGTTATCAACCTTTTTCTTTCCCTTCTTGCTTTCAAGATCTCATTTAACATGTCATGTATATAAGACATCTCTGTCCAGCCCTCCCTTTTTCTTTCTTTTTAGATTTTGAATTTTTCTGTAACTCCAAAACTTCCAAAGCAGGCCAAAAAATTAAATAGTAGCTCTGTAGAAGGCAGAATTCAAGTTTAGAAGCAATAAAGGCAACACTCTTGCTTTCTCTTTACTTTGTAGATATCTGAAGAGGACATTTTGCCTTATTAAAGTTCATATATAGAGTAAAATCTATTTTAGATAGGCAAGGGTAATAGAGCAAATCATTTTTTTAAACTGCATATGTCTGCAAACAAAAATTTCAACACCTCATGCCTGCCATTCCAAAAGGAAACTACATAAAAGAAAATAGAAATACAATTTTTGAATATAAGTCAAGTCAAGTTGGGGAGCATACACTGCTACAATGTGTTGCCGCACCCACTACACAGCGAAACAACTCGGGATCCCAGTTGGCAACCCCCTAGGCAGACCCGCCATCTGCCGCAGCCAGGTGTTATGTGGGTGACCCCTTGGCTTGGTCCAGCCACTTGGGTCCCCAACAATGAGGATCTTATGAGCCGGATCACCCTCAGGGAAACGCGACACATGGCTGTAGTGCAGTAACTGACGCTCCCTCACAATGCAGGTAATGTGCCTCATTCGGGACTCCATGAGCAACCGCTTATTCGACACAAAGTCAAACCAACGGTACCCAAAGATTTTCCGGAGAGACACAGTACCAAAGGAGTCCAGTCTTTGTCTCAGGTCACTGGATAACGTCCAAGTCTCACAACCATATAGCAAGACAGGAGGCACCAAGACTTTAAAGACTTGGACCTTCGTCCTTTTGCATAGATACTGGGAGCGCCACACACCCCTTTCCAGCGACCTCATGACCCCCACATGCTCTCCCAATCTGTCTACTGACTTTACAGGAAGAGTCACCAGAGACATGAATGTCACTGCCAAGGTAAGCAAACCTCTCAACAAGGTCAACACTCTTTCCGCAAACAAACACACTGCTGATGGCTGTGTCCAAGAGGTCATTAAAGGCCTGGATCTTGGTTTTTATCCAAGCCCAGACATTCAGACTTTTCACTCAGTCTCTCAAGCGCCCCGATCAGAGCCTCAATTGACTCCGCGAAGATCACAGTATCGTCAGCAAAGACAAGATTCGTGAATCTTTGAATATAAGAACAATGCAAATTAACAGTTCAATCATATTAGTTTAAATATAACAAATTCTATAGTAGGGAAAACAGTAAGTTAGTGTTATCATTTAGCATTCCTTAAATGCTATCTAGCTATCTTGATTTTATGTTTTTAGGCCTTTACTTTTTTCCCCCCTTAAACTTGTTCAGAAACAGTGCCAAGATTAACTGGTTTACTCAAATCAGTAGAATACCTGTTTACATCTTAGAGAGAGTAGACATAGCATCACAATTGGATATATACCTACCTTTATGAGTCCAAAATGAGCAAGCAGTTCAGTATATAGTTAGATCAACTAAGTAATCAACAGATGTGTGCAGATGTATGCTTTTATTCTCACTGATTTTTGAAACAGTGCTTTAGCAGGTTCCATGGAGATTTAAGAGGAGTGCATATTGATTTATTCTTTTTGTAAATTTAATCCAGTTCAGAGGCTAGATTAATTATTTATAGACAAACAAACGTTAACGGCTTCCTTAAAATCCTACTTTCAACTCTAACCCAGTCATATGTAAAGTCAGTTCATATACTCTTAAAAACACATAAAACAAAACAGAGAAGACCAGGAAACTGGTTGTAGTGATAAAATATGTACTAAAAAAAACTCTTAAGAATAGAATTTTGAAGAAAACGCCCCATTGTATCTTTCCAGTTAGTCTATAATAAAGAAACAGTATGAAATCTGAGTTGCCTTTGTTTGCTTCTGCTTCAGGCACATTAAGAACATTAAGTTAGAGAATATTATTCTGTACTGTGTAAACAAAATTTTACACCCACAGCTAAACTCACTTTGTACTCTTTCTACATTGAGATAGTATTAGGGTGTTGTACCGTGTTAGCCATTATGAATGTAGTGAAAACTCAAGCAAAATGTATTTATTTTAGTTATTTTGCTTGACTTTTCACTACATTGAGATAGGAAAAGGGAGGACACTGGAAAACCTTTACAATAACTACAAGCGGAAGTACAGACCACAACTGCTCTTTTGTGTCTGCTTAATGTGACTATTATATAGAGTAAGAGTCAAGGGTTTGGGATACATAAATCTGCAAAGAAAGTCGTAAATCGAGGATAGGATCATCATTGGACCATTCTACAACAAAACAATAAGTATTTGTTGTATAATGACTAGAAAGCAACATTTCTCAAAATAATAACAACAACTTTTATTCATATACCATGCTTTCATACAAATGATGTAGCTCAAAGTGCTTTACAAGATGAAAAAAGAAAAACAAAAAATATAAAAATACAATTAGGCAATACTAAGTAACAAAGAATAAAGTAAGATCTGATGGCCAGGAGGAAAGAAAAAACAAAACAAAAAAAAAGGTTGGAGAAAAAAAAAACAAAATCTGCAGGGGTTCCGAGGCCACGAGACCATCCAGCCCCCAGTGGACATTCTACCTAACATAAATGATCTAAATCAGTCCTCATGGTTTATAGGCTTCATGTGGCAGAATTAGATGATGATGGTCATGTGGACATCTGGCCTTCAATCCATCAATGTAGGGACTGCATGGTGCCTTGATCAGTTGGTAGTGGTACAGATTGCTTATAGACAAGAGAAGTACAGTATGAAATTAAAAAAACATAAATACTGTATATGTGTGTGAATTAACCAAGTCCATTACAAAGCACATTCATGCGAACATCATATTATAAAGTAGGGTGATTAAAATGGTAGATCTAAACAGACATCAAGAACTTTAAGACCAGAATATCAAAGTCTTTCCAAGGATAAACCATAAGTCAAAAGAATAGGTTGAGACCTTATGCATATTCATCTGAAGGTCAAACTACCAAATTTACCTTTCCCTAAGTGATTCTTTGAAGTTTTACATGCTGTTGCATTTTATTGTATTCAATCTAAAGTTTAGGCACTGTTATCTTTTAAAGTGGAAGTATAATGACATCAGAGCGACAGGGATTATTGCTGCATACAATATTGCTGCACCCATGCAACCATTTTACAAAATACCTACACACATAGAAAAATAGCAAATAAACTGGCAACAGAGGGAACAAAACTGAAAAACAATAAAAAAAAAAAAACTATAACATGTGCAAAAAGGAAACCAAATAAATCAGTACAATACCAGAAAGGTTTTGGACATAATGACAAAATCTCTTTTGATCCCAAACCAACTTAGAGAAGACTCATAAGATACATATTTAAGGGACACTAATGGTGTCATTTGCAACGGTAAAAAGTTTACGTCAGAATCCTGGCCTTTGTGAAAGAGTTTCAAAGAAAAAAGTCATAGGCACCCAGAAATATACCATCCGGTGTCTGAGCATTTTGCACATTTTAACCTTTTCTTTTTTGCTGTTGCAGGTAATAGAATTATGTCTGGTTTGCCCTCTTATCGCAAGGGAGCTTCTTTGCAATCTGTCATGTGAAATAGACTTCTCAAAAAACAACATAGACTGACATGTTCCTGGAGAAGCAGTTTCTTTTGGCCATTTTTGAACCCAGAATTGAACCCTTGGAATGCCAGTATCTTGGAACACAGTTTACTAGCTTAATTGAACAGAACAAAATGTTTCAGTTATGCTAACACAAATACATTTTCTGTAATATCTGTTATGTTCCTCTCCTGGCTGGGATTCAATTCTTGTTTTATGCCTTTTCCTAAGGCCAACATTGATTCGATTGAAGCACCATACACATCTAATGCTATGTCATACGTGGGTTTTCTTAAATCTTGCTGTTTGTTATTCAGCAATTCAAACCTTTCTTTACACAGCACCATTTTAGGATCGTACATTGGTGATCTGTGTTTCTCTTCTGACACAGTAGGGAACATTATAACTTAGGGTCAGGAGGTGAAACAAGGTCAAAATTATAGAAGAAGGGGTCATTGCCAAAAAAACAAACCAATCTTTTTTCCAAGCCAGAAATGCTAATCAAGACATAAAATTAAAAGACAAAATAAAAAGCTCAAAAACTGCTACAAAAAACAGTAACAAGAATTTCTACATAAATGGTTGAGAGAATCCAAACATGGGTGCCTAAACAGTGCATAAATATGACCATTTATAGGGTTGCACCGATGACATCACGCAACGTCTCAAAACACTGCAGTGCTTTGAATTAAAGATGGCAACATAGAAATGTATGGCTTTCTTGGGAAATGATTCAGAAAAAAACAAACGTCAAAATCAATTTCCTTGGCTTTATAAACCTCTGAATAACTGCCAAGATGACCAAACAAAGCCACAAAAAAATAATGAAACGCACTAGTCATAACACAGTAAGAATTGTGTGTGTATGTGTGTGTGTGTGTTGGACTTGAGCTCTGTCCGGGGTTTGTTCCTGCCTTGTACCGTATGCCAGCTGGGATGGACACCAGCATCCCCTGTGACCCTGTCCAGGACTAAGCGGGTTAGAATGAAAATGAAATACACAATTTGGCACTTTTACAAGGAATACAATAACAACAACATTTTTACTACTATAACATGTTTTCATACTAAGGATGTATCTCAAAGTACTTTACAAGAAATCAAAGAAAAAGCTAATTAAAAATAAATAAGAAAATGAATTAATTATTAGCATAACTAAAATATATAATACACTAAATACACAAAATATTAAATCAATACACACTTACATAACACAGACCTAGAAGTAGCTGATAAAATGGAGATAATATTTATACATCTCTAATGATAAATCTGATGCTTTTGTGAGATGGCTGGGGAGGACAAAAAAAAACAAACTGGAGATAACACAAAAATCTGCAGGGCTTCCAATGCCAATAGACTGCCCATCCTCCATAGGGCAGTCTATGTCTATAATTAAGTACTTTTTAAGATTCATTCTGAAAGATTTGCTGCAGCAGATACTATCAACAACAGGAATATCTTCTTTCATTGGAAAAACAGCTGCACAGTACTTTAATAAGGTGGCATTGGCATAGAATGCCACACCAGAAAACTGGAAAAGAAAATAGAGAAAAGTAGAGAGTAATAATGATTTCAGATTTATGAGGAACATGATGCATATACAGAATTTAAAAGATGCTATGAAAAAGCCAAATTTAAAAAGTGGGTTTTTATTAACATTTTTTAAAATATTCCATGCTATTTCTTCGGTGTATCTCTTTTGGTAAAGTATTCTAGATATTTTGTTGCGTAACAACAAAAGGCAATAAATACATCAATATGGTTTTTATACATATACTAGCTGTCCCCCGTGGCTCTGCCACGTAGTAATGAAATAGGACAAACTATAAAAATAAATAAACAAACAGGTATCGTTAGCCAAGTGGAGAAAAGGTACGGTCCAAAATGTTGCCAGAGGTAGACCGATTCGAATTGAGGCTGGCATGTGAGTGAGGAGGACCCTGCCTGGCTCTCCACTCCTGACATCATGCTTCCCCCCTCCCCTTGGCCCGGAGCATCTTTCTCGGATTAGCATGAATGTATCATTCCTGCAAGTGAATTATAATACTTAGTGGAATGAGAGAAATCGTAATCGTGACAAAACCTGATCTAAATATGTTAAGTAGTTCTCTTGTTTGCTAGCTTAGTTGGAGGCAAGGTAAGCTCCGTGGCTGGCGTGTGAGTGAGGAGGGCCCCGTCGGGCTCCCCACTCCTGATGTCACGCTTCCCCCTTCCCTCGGCCCGCAGCCTCTGTCTCGAATTAGCATGAATAAATCGCTCCTGTAAGTGAACTATGATACTAAGCGCGGTGACAGAAGTCGCAAAATCAATGTTCAAGACAAATTATAGAAAAAAAGCCGTTAAGTAGTTCTCTTGGGAAAAGCAGACAGACATACAAATAGACGTTGGATTT
>JANRMT010062837.1:44132671-44180323 GCA_026402145.1 Polypterus bichir lapradei | reverse complement strand
AACAACTGGGCTTTTATTCAAAAATATAACTGCAGAAACAAAAAGCCGCCTTAACATGCGACATTGACACTTGTTTATTATGACTGCCTCCGTGGTGCAATTGATTCAGCTCCCGACTGGGAATCAAAAGGTCGCGAGTTCGATCCTGCGCCCTTCCATTTTGAGAAGTAAACCACTCTTAGTCTTACTATTTTAGAATAAAAACATACATTGGATTTCAATCTGTAACAGCCGGTGTAATTTATGATACTTGTAAAGGTTAGCTTTTTTATTTTTATTAGTCAGTTTTATTATCTCGGCCGCGTTCACGAGCCCAAACACACCCCACCCCCGCATCTGATACTGCTGTTTTCACATAGACGCGCTATAACAGAGGTAAACTCAGCTCCCTTCTACATCGGAGCAAGAATACACATACCATTGCTTGCATACTAAATTGTCAACAGGCACTTTTCGTGGCATTACACACATTTTTGAGCATGCCCTCTGCACACTACTTGTGACTTTAGGCTTTAGGAAGTAAATAAATAAAGGTAAATCGTGTCATAAAATGATTTCTTCAAAACGTCATATATATTTGTCTCTTTCTTTTTTAAAATGTGTGTTGATCACCGCCAGCATGTTGTAGCATACAGCATCTGGCCCACCTGCATGTTCTTGCGTGCACTGAATAAGAGACAAATATACAGTCTGACTGAGAGAATCAGACTGAAAAAAGCAAACATTTAGAAATGCCATACTTTTACAGCTGATTGGACGCTCTTCGTTTTCAAATAATATTGCATTTCTCTCTATGCTGTGGTTTCTATTACACACCTGAAAGAAAGAGACAATATATGTGAAAACATCGCACAAATGCAATATTATTTGAAAACGAACAGCGTCCGATCAGCTGTTTTATGACACGATTTACCTTTATTTATTTACTTACTTCCTAAAGTCACAAGTAGTGTGCAGAGGGCATGCGCAAAACAGTGTGTAATGCCACGCAAAGTGCCTGCTGACACTTTAGTATGCAAGCAATGGTATGTGCATTCTTGCTTCGATGTAGAAAGGAGCTGAGTTTACCTCTGTCATAGCGCGTCTATGTGAAAACAGCAGTATCAGATGCGGGGGTGGGGTGTGTTTGGGCTCGTGAACACAGCCGAGATAATAAAACTGACTAATAAGAAATAAAAAAGCTAACCTTTACAAGTATCATAAATTACACCGGCTGTTACAGATTGAAATCAAATGTATGTTTTTATTCTAAAATAGTAAGACTAAGAGCAGTTTACTTCTCAAAACAGAGGGGCGCAGGATCGAACTCGCGATCTTTTGGTTCCCAGTCAGGAGCTGAATCAATTGCGCCATGGAGGCAGCCGTAAAAAGCAAGTTTTTGTTTCTGCAGTTATATTTTTGAATAAAAGCGCAATTGTTGTGTTAGATTTGTACCTTTTGTGAAAATATTTCTTTGATATTTGGACTTCAGGCTTCATACATTATATAGTTTATGCCTACATTTTGTCATCTACTACTAGAATATAAAAACGTTTCTGTTTTAACAATGTGTTTACACAGATTACTGTAGAAACGGAACAGACATGAAATACGTATGTTCCAAACAACAATCTATTATTTCCACTCTAAAACTCCACTTCACTCCCAGAAAATCAATCAAGGCATGAGCTGAGAGAAGTTTGTGCACGTTCTAAGTAGGTGGGGGGATGGAATAGCCGGCTGCTTGCAGCTTTTCTTTTATCAGCACATTTAGATTAACAAAAGACGCTGGCGGAGAGGTGAGAACGGTTTTAAGAAGCGATTTAAGGTGGGACGGATTTACGAGTTTTTTCGTAGGCTCTGGTAATTCTAGTGTTAAATCTTCTGATATCTAGTCAAATTTTACCTTCTAGTCATTAAATTTTAGTAGAAAAGTTAACCCCAATTATTTGAAACATTAGTTAAATCTACTTTACTGTAAATGTGTGTTGAAAGAAATTATAAATGGTACTTATGATAAGCCCCATATAGCTTAAAGTACTTCTGTATGTGTGAAATCTTATAGTGTGTATTAAGAGTTAATGTGTATAAAAAAATCTAATAGAGCATACAATTAATGACAGACAACATATGTGTACATACTATAACAAAACACAAAAGGCACACCCCGTATATTGTAACGAGGGCTAAAGTCGCAAAAGAAATGAATGTTAACGCTAATTCGAGACTTGTCCTGTTGATTCGGTCGAGTCAGCTCCAATATGGCAGTGGTTCTATTTATGATGGTTTCTGAGAGGAAGAGGCGGATACAGTTGGGCTAACCCCGGAAGTGACGTCATAGATGGTGGCACATCAATCTTCCTTTCTGCAGAGAGGAAAGAAGAAGAGATACTATTATTGCTTAGCGCCCTTGGTGCCTCCATAATAATATTGTCATCATCTAAGCCCATAAGTTGTTCCCCAAGCACACATGTGTGACAATACAATCATTTCAATGAGAAAAATAGCAAAAGGGAAATCACATTCACAATTAGCACATACAACCAGAACAACAATTGTCCATCAGACTGAATCCAAATTGAGACAATAGACTGTTTATCAGAACTTAATGAAACCCCACTAAGATAATTGGATAAAGTTATACAGAGAGTGGCAGCACCAGACCTAAGTGAGATGAGCATGAATTTCAGTGTTCTGCTTTAAACACTAATAAAGGAAAATGAAGCTTTTACAGTCAGAGAGTTCACTGTTCATGGTATTTGGTGCGGTTCTGGCAGCAGAATTTGTTAGAGTCTGGGAAGAAACACCACTGAACAGTAATTTACAGTAGACCAGACATTAAGCAATAAAGACATGGGAGAGAATTATGGGGTCTGATTGGAAACGTGATATGTGATTTAACTCCTAGGATATTTCACATAGCTACAGACCACTGTGTATGAAAAAGAGAGGTCAGCAATACAGTTTACAGTAAATTAATCAGATTTTTTTTCATTATCCTGTTGGTTTTAACTTTGATCATCAAAACCAGTGATAATAACTGAATGTCCGAGACTTGTATTTTTGCATGCCAATTTGTGTTTATTTATTTCATTACCTGCTTTACAAACTATATATTTGAAGCATACATAGAAAGAGAATCTCCCACAACAAAGTCTCTCCATTAAAAGCACTCACAAATCCATTGAGTACAGACATTAAAGAAATCACCATCCAGAGCTTCTCACCATCCATTCTGCTATTCCTGTCTTTTCTGCCCACTTTAAACACTTCCCTCAGCATTGGTACTCTTAAGAAAACAAAAGTGAAGGAAAAAAAATATGTATGCAAAAGATGTCCTTAAGTGGCTACAGTGAAGGACTATAAATTGTTCACCATGTGAAAGGCGTTGTTATACCTACAAGTGGAAAGCTCCGGGAGTATTAAGCTGTAGAACATAAGCATCCATCAGTGACAAAAGACTGAATCGTGAAATGTTTATCTGGAGGCCAACAGGATTTTTACGTCTAAGAGAAATAGTCACTAGAAAGCTTAGTAAAGCTTAGGAGAATAGAAATGTCAGCTAGGAGAGACAAATGCAGATTTACAAAGATGACTACTTTGACAGTGGATGGCAATTGAAAAGGGATGTAGTGGTTATCTTTTCTGCCTTATGGTTGCAGGAACCTGTGTGGTTCATTAATGATTCTAGAATAGGGTAATGGAAAAAAAAATATTTTTGAATGCAGATGGATGCATTGATAACATTACATACTCAAACCTTGTAAATTGAATTCAGGGTTGCAGGAAGCTAGAATCTATTTTGGCAGCATCAAATATAATTCAACCCTCAAAAAGAGTGCAAGGATTTAGAGTTGCAAATTAATCTAACCTGCATGAGTTTAGTCATGTGGGGAGAAACCCACTGACCTACAGGGCAACTTAGACAGGCATAGGGAGAATGTGCAAATTTAACACAGACAAGAGACCTGAACCTGGATCCATATGACCACAGTGCTTACTATTGGTCCATCATGTTCCCCCAGGATGGCTTGATAGGTAATTAGGGAATATCTCTAGACTAGACACTTTTCTTTTCCAAAATCAATCACAAGGTGTCCGTTACATAGAACCTTTGAAGATATAGTGCATGTCATTAGTTAGCACTGCTAAAACACAGTTCCAGGAGATATGATTATTGTCGATGTGGAGTTTGCATGATGGATACTTTGGCTTTCCACCCGCATCCTAAGACTTGAATTCTTGGATAACAGGGAATTCTTCTTTAAGTTTGACAGGCAATAGGCCAGTGTCACATCCTGAGATACTTTTAGCTTTGTGTGCTTCTTCCAGGAAAAGGCTGAACATTTCAGCAGCACTTACGCGTAAGTTAGGTTAAGTGGACTGATAATGAATGGATGGAGGTATAATAATGTAATTAAAACATAACATTCTTATACTCTCATAATTAAATTCATGTTCCCAGGAAGCAAGACAGGATACACCCCTGGCCAGGGTGCCAGTCCATTGCAGGGCCTTGGATGTCTTGTGCAATTTGTTTATGTACTTAATTTTAACAAAATCATATTAATGTCATAGATACCATATGAAATGGATTTTTATGCACGTTATATATTTCTTTTGCTGGAAAGTTATGATATTGATAGCAAATAAACCTGCTTTTTTAATAGTCCAGGAGATTGTTTTCATGAATAAAGTACAGTGGTAAAATTGAATATAAACTGTGATACTTTCTGTACATGGTTTACAACACTCCAGCCGATGCTTGGCTTTGTGGAGCTGCTCGACCATGGAAACCTATTTCATGAAGCTCCCAATTCTCAGTTCTTGTCCTGATGTTTTTTCCAGAGGTGGTTTGGAACTCTATTTTATTTGTGATGCAATAAAAATGGTGTGTTTGCGTGGTCTATCATTTTGTGGCTGAGCTTTTGTTGCTCCTAGATGCTTCTTTTTCACAAAAATATGATTTATAGTTGACCAGAACAGATCTAGCAGAAGAGAAATTTCACATACTGTCTTGTGGGAAAGGTGGCATCCTGTGACAGTGCCATGTTTAAATCAACTGAACTCTTCAATAAAACCCATTTTACTGCCAGTGTTTGTCAAAGGAGATTGCATGGCTGTGCACTTGAATTTATGCACATGTTAACAAAGGGTGCAGCTGAAACACCTGAACTCAATAATTTGGAGGGGATTTCCACAGAATTGTGGCCAAAATATGCATGTTGATTTGATGCAGAATGATAACTAATATATTAAAGGTATGTACAACTTACAAACTCTAGTGAAGCTTTCTAAACAAACACAAAACATGGCCCATGCCTGTTATTTCTGAAGATACATGTTTCACTAATGTAAAGGACATTAGCTGTAGCTCTTAGGCTAATGCAGAGGTGTCCTTAAAAGTTTGATTTCAAATAGGCCAACATGCTTCAGGTTATTTTGGCAATACTGACCCTAGGAAAAAATTCTTGCAGAAGTTATTCACACAGCTTTCCTTTCTTGTTCGTGGAAATAGGTGAATATTCCAAGAAAATCATTTTCTCAGGGTATTCAAGTGCCCTTAAACATCCTAAAAGCATACATTTTAGATTAAGTAGCAGCCCTATACTCTGGTGAATATTAAAGTTCGAGAATTACTTTCAATATAATAGAATCAGTGTGAAGACTGGTTCTTGCCATACACCAAATGAATCAAGGAATGGCTTCATCTCCCCACATCTGTGAAGTGAAAAAGAAAAAAAAACATTTTGTGAAGATGGATGGATATTCATGTATTTATCTATAAAGATTTGTCTCTTAGTAAAATAATTAAAACATCTAATAGGGGGTTATTCTACAATCCTTTATTGGAAGAAGTGAAAAACGTTCATACAAGCATATACGTTTTCTCAAAAATAAATAAAACACCTCCAAATATCAAAATGCTTTGTAAGCAGTGACAGTAAACTTTTACAAGTTACTGACAATTCTCAATTTAATAGACACTTTTCCTGTATTCTAATCGCACAGAGATTAAAAAGGTGCTGATATAGTATTAAAAGGTTAGAATGAGATTATTCCAACTTAAGTTATGGATGTCTGTCCTTTATATGAAGACAATCATAGTGGTAGCCAGCTATTCCGAAGTATAACCATTTAGGTAATTGAAAGAAACTTGAATTTTGACATTCTCAATCCCATCTACCATTCTCAAACCCTCTTATTCCAATTTAAGGTGGTTGACAGCATTCAGCTGCAGACAAAGCACATGTCCCTTGCAAGGCCTACTCTCACACATACTGTCACAGAGCAGCAATTTGAAATCTTCAAATAACATAAGATGCCTATCTTTGGGTATGTGGAACACCCAGAATACCCAGGAAGAATGGGGAGAACAGCAAACAGACAATGATGAGAAGCAGGATTTTACCCCAGGACAATGGATCTGTGAGGCCACTCTAATTATCTGTTATATTAAAAAAAACTGATGACTGAATTGTTAAATCAATATAAATATATAAATACAGTTCCTGCTTATTCAAATATTAATATAACAAAAGGTCTTCCAATAGGACAACAAACTAAAAATGCTAGCAGCATGTCCAAGAGGTCTCATGATCTATTTTTGTAGAATTAAATGAATGAAAGTACTATACAGCTACTTTATCAAGGGGAAGATGTCTTACCATTTATACATTGATTTCCTTTATGTATATTATACCGTGTGGAATTGTGGTGTAAATGACAAATTCCTTCATTAGCAAAAGAAGAAGCATACAGAATTTTTGAAGGAGTAAATTTAGTAGTTATTGATGGATAACCTTTTAGAAATAATAAGTACCAACCAAACTAATTTATTAGTTTTGCACGTAAGCAATGAGATTCATGGACAGTAATGATTTAAACCCCAAGGACAAAGTGATTTTATTTATGTTGTGATAGCAACATCTGCAAAAGAAAACAGTTCTAAATTACATTATTAAGAAATGTAAATTTTACACCAATAAAGGGATCAAGTGAATGGAAAGTTGCTACATTTATAGCACTGCATACAAAATTTAAAAAAAAAATGCAAAGATTGGCAAAATACAGCAATATTGCAACTCTGGACTGGAAAAATCTGATTTAGGCAATGAATATAAGGATGGATCAGCACTAAGTCTAATTAAGGATTGGCTAAACATTAAACTAGAATAATCAATATACAGTACATGCATAAATTACAAATAAATATTCGCATAATTAAACAAGAGAAGTGATAGGCAATCTATAATTAGACACATATCAAAAGCGACTGCACACTGGGTTGTGCTGCTGGATCATAGGTGGGTTTGAATTCTAATCTAATCACTTTCTGTTTGGCTTTTGGGTTTTCTTTCTATTGTACCTTATGGGTTTTCTCAGATTTTTTTCTCAAATCTTAAAGACATGTAGGTTTAAGTTGTTTGTTGTTGTTAGTATAAGTGTGTGACTGAGAGCACCAGGTTGTAGATTACAATCCCGTCCAGGGGCCTCATGCATAAACGGTGCGTACGCACAGAAATGTTGCGTAAGAACTTTTCCACGTTCAAATCACGATGTATAAAACCTACACTTGGTGTAAAGCCACGCACTTTTCCACGGTACCTCATACCTTGTCGTATGCAAGTTCTCCGCTCGGTTTTGCAGACTGGCGGCACCCAGCGTCAAAGCAGTGCTACTGTTCCTGTGTGGTTACTCCTTATTTTCCTGGCGCGGCTTTATAAATACACTGAAACTAACCGCATATTGTTTATTAGTGTAATGCATCTGATTGTAATTAACTTGTAACAATATAATGGTCCAGGGAATAGCCATAGAATTCCAAATACCATAACTGCTTTAGCGTTGTTACTGTCACTGCACCTTCTTTTTTTTCTTCTTTCAGCTGCTCCCTTTAAGGGTTGCCACAGCGGATCATCTTTTTCCATATTACTCTCACTGCACCACTCAGAGTATTTATATCACTGTATCTGAGTGTAAATCACAGCAGCAGCTGATCAGAAAGAGAATTATTGGTATATAGCATCAGGCACACACTACCTCAGCCACGGCAAAATGTTTCAAAGCCTTTCCTGTACGGACCTCATGGTTCAGAAACAGTTTCATCCCAAGAACTATAAACACACTCAATCAATTGCTCCTTGAAGAACTATCTGTACTTAAAAGTTAATTCACCCCACTATAAACTTGCACTACAGTTATAATATTACACAACATGAGACACTTTATAAAGTGCGTATTTACATATGATGACGATATCATTTTTAAGGTGAAATGCAGCAAAATATGTTTATTATATTATACAGGTAAAACTTTAACTTCATTTAAATAATCTATATTCTTCACTGGGACTGGCGTGAAGGACAGAATAATTAAACATGTACTATGAAGACAGTTCAATGTTCCTTAAACATTTTGAAGAATTGGCGCTCTAAGCTTACAGATGGCTTAACATCTATTACAGAGCTGATTGTGTGGTGATCGGTTACTTGGAGAAAGAAAAGCAAGGACTGCAGGGGCGGCCACGGCAATGTATATTGAATATAAAACAGAAAGAGAAAATAACGACACAGCTAAAAACGCAGCGGCAAATTTCGACAAAAGGTAAACGCTTGTGTCATGAGCACGAGGCGGCTATGCAGTGTCCGCAACGGACGTGGCCATCCACTGTGCATAAGATACCATATTGACATTGGTGGGCGAAGGAGCCACCGATTCTTTCTCTGGCCAGGGCTGCTACAAGCTTAGAGCCGCCCATGAGTACTGCTGCAATAAATAATTTCATCGAAGGCTGCACACAATCACTGTGTCATGAAACCCATGTTTAATAACGTGCTGTAACTACTATCATCATGAAAATGATATCACGTATACATCTCAGTATTTTAGTTATTCAGAGAGCTGTAATATCACGAATGTAATGGATTCTGTGTCCAGTCGGAGGAAGAGAGCCGGTTTAAGAAGCAAGTAGTGATTCACACACATAGAGCACATAGAAGATCACATACAAAACAAAGCATTTAACGTGCTACTTTAATTACAATGTGATTTGAGAAACTGGTTAATTAAACGATTTTAAGATGACGTTTATGATGTTCTACTTTAATGACAAAATAAACTACACGATTAAAGTGGAAATTTCGAGATTGAAGTTGACATTTCATGCTTTTTTTCCCACTGTGTGCTTTTTTTTCTCTGTATGTTTTTCCTTTGCCTCCACTTGGTATTCGCTGCAATTCTTATATTTTACCCCATGCTTTTCCATTTGTCTTTTCACAGAAGGCTGAGCTTAAGGGCGATTTATATTGATTTACATATTCAAAGAGGCATAATTCTGGGAGGAGTTGGGGCGGGACATAAGGCGCGTGCACAAGCGTTACTTTTCACGCTGACCGGGATTTATGTAGCGGAAGAACGTGGAAGTTGGAGTACGCACAGATTCCTGCATCTGGATTATTCTGTGCGTAAGCACATTTTGGCTTTTATGCTTATGCCATGTTATAGTGCGAATTCTACGCACGCCGTTATACATGAGGCCCCAGGTGTTTGGTTCCTGCCTTGCAGTTAATGCTGCCAAGATAGGGTTTGGTTCCTTCTGTTCCTGTATTACAATGGCAGGTTTGGAAATTGAATAAATGAGAAGAAAACTGTCCATTACATGACTTCATCACATTCTAGCTGTTCCTATCCATCCATTTAATTTCATCTGTTTGACTTTTCATCTAACAAGGACTGGTTCAAAGAAATGTAATTTATTCACAGATACATTTGTTAGATTAATCTTGTGAATATCTGGAAAGGTCGCCCATGAAACTCCTCAGAGGAAGAAACTTAATTACATGTGTAGCTATATACAGTTTTGTCTAATTTTTAGTTCTTTGCATCCATAATAAAACTGCTAGATCTGTATAATTGAACTGTCTAACCTGTCTAGTCTTTAATCCATTCTTTTCATTAAGTGCCATCTTTCCTCTCAGTTTGTCACCTCAGGTTGTTGTATCTCATTCTGACTGACAGCTGGGGTTAGATTTTACAGGATGCCAGGGGAGAAACACAGAAGTTGACAATCTGTGAGGTTTAGAGATGATCATGGCTTAGGCAGGCGAATGAAGTCAAGTTTTAAGCAGTTCAATTGATCGCATGAAGGGAACAATTAATTTTATCTGTTATTCTCTGTCATTGCCCTTGTGAATTTTACACCTTAAGGAAAAAATAGAACTTCTCTGAAAGTCTGCAGCTGGAGGACATCAAACTTACTAAAAGCATGAAAGAGGATCCTGTCATCTTTTATATAAAAATGCAAATTGAACTGTCAGTGATTATCGAAGGTTTAGTCATAGTTGGAGGTGAATAGTACTGCTAAAATCATAGTTCAGCAACAAAGAGCAATTAAAACTATAAGATATAACAGCAAAGTAAAAATGGATTTATGCAAAGGTTTTGAAGTTTTTTTGTGTTAGATGTAATAAAAATGTAATTATTTTTATTTGAGTTGTGATTGCTATGGAATGTTAAACTTTAGCTTAACCATATACTGTAAAATCCCCCCACAAAAGAAAATTATACTTTAAATAATGATACTTAGATATTATGGTCTGAGGTCATTGCAATGGCACTGATAATAATAAGTACACTTGCATATGTCATAATGCAGCTCATGAGACATTGACGTTCTATTCACCAGCAACAGAGCGGCATCCATACAAATCACAAGCAGCAAGTGTACTTCGTAAAAAGTATGACTCATTTTCTACTATACTATGCTGTAGATAAAAACGTCTTTAGATATTAGAAAGATAACTTGCTTGTATTTTGGAGGGATTGTGAGTAGAAATCAGTCCAGTTTGGTTCCACAACTCCCTTTGGGATTACACCAATTAAAGCAACTCCTGACTGAAACCACTTAGAGATTCAATAGTTGAATTAATTTCTCTAAAAGCCTATTTGTCTAACTCTGGAGTATATTTATGCTTTGGACATGATCAGGTGTCGATATCAGCATTCCAGTCAGAGTGCAGTCAGCTTACCACTGCTCAGCTGGCTCACAGTAAACTATAAAACCAAAATAGAGCAATGAGAGGAAATCCATTTAACTTTTTGGATGACAAAACATATTGCAGATTAATTTATTTACTTTACGGTATACTGGGAATGGGCACTCTGTATTTTTAGCTGTGAGAAGTGCTGTAGATAAATGCAAAATCAAAAATCAAATCAAACAAATGTGGGCAAACTATGTAGGTAAACAATGTAGGCAAATGATAATTTGGTAGAAATGAGATGTGGCTATGCAAATATAGAAATTACGATTTTCTAGTGCACTTCATTTCAAAGTTGTAAATGAACAAATATTAGTCTGCTGAATTCTTTACCTGCATATCCTATAACTGCATTCACAGGCCCTCTTAATTAAATTCAGGATTGCAAGGGTCTAGAACCTGTTTCAAGTACATTGGGGCAATGCAGGAGATAATTCAGGGGGAAGAAACTCTCACATTTTCACTGTACCATCATACACATTTTTGATATACTGGAACAAATCTGGACTAGCAATGGGGATAATATGCAAAATCCTGACAGACAACAGTTATGCATGGAATTGTATTGCAGAATTTGTTAACCACTGTGTCACCATGCTGACCTCTTCATTTTCTTACTCAGATAATTATTGTTTTTGGATCCCTTGTATTTTTAGTTTTACTTTACATCATATTACAAAGACCTACAGTTTACACAATTTATCATTAGGGTGGTGATGTTATTTCACCACCATTTTTAAACTGTTACTGGTTTCAGGAGACACCAATTCGTATTAATCCTAATGTGGTCATGATCATGTTGTTTACTGATGTTGTGTCCGTTTCTGGTCCCATTATGTGGGGAATCTCATCCATAAAGGAGTATGTGTTATGGTAAAGAGTGAATATGAATTGGCCCCAGTGTCAGGGCAGGTGTGCCTTGAAATGGACAGGTACTCTATTCGGTGTTGCTAAACACATTGAATTGGCAATGGCACCCTGAATTGGATTAAATTGATTTCAAAAACATATGTATGTATTTGTTACTAAATCATTTAAAAATTGAAGACATATTGAGGGATGATCATATTCAACATGTTGTTCAAAGCTATATTGCTTGGAAACTATATTTCTAATGACCATACTGACACTTGAGTTACTTGCTATACTACTACACAGTAGTAGCTTGAAATACACTAAAGGCCGACTTAAAGAAGAGCTGTTTATCTGAAATAAAGCACTATTTATATACTATATCTTTGCCCTCTAAAGTAATATTTCAGTGCTAGGATGTTATTGTAGCCTACTAGCATAATGCTGTACATTTAGCAGAGGAACAGTATCCATAACAATCTTTTTACAGCCAATACTGTAAAATATATGCATTTTGGAATTGTGGGTGACTAACAAAGCTTTATGTAGCTATAACTGTGAAAATTTTGATTTCTGCTGTGACATTTAAAAGAAAAATGTGTGATCAAGCTAGCAATAAGATAAGCTGCTCTGTTTATATGTTATGTCATTCATGTTGTCATTACATTCGTCTACGATACACAACAGAAGTAAATAATGACTCCGCACACAGGTTAAATTAACCTTCAAACTGCTAGGGGAAATATGCTTCAAATGTCCTCAGTTTCACTTGCTTTGAGATTACCCATCATTCTCTGAATGTCACTTAAACTTGCTTTTTTTCTCAAAGATTTTGATATTTGTAGGCTAGCATCCTGTAAAATCCACTTAAAAGGAGAAGGCATGGAAATGACATTTTCATGACATTTTGTTGAACCTTTACCTTTTTTCATGAAGTTTAAGAGAAAATAAAAATAATTTCCAGTGGCACCAAATCCAATTAAATGCAAACAGTCAAGCATACTCTCATAAATCACCCTAAATCCCTCTATTGTGATATTACTTATGTATTGAAAAATTTAATTGAAAATTTCATTTTTGTGTATGGCTATCTTTTCTATTCACTTTATTTTCACTAATAGCTGTACATTATATTATGCCTGAAAGTTAATGGCTGTATCAGCTATCCAATTAGTATTTTGATCATTAAACACCTGTTTTGAAGATGTTAAACAATATTGCAAATTAATGTATTAAACAAACACAAAGAATTTTTTTGTTATCAATTTTTATTAACAAAGTATACATCATAAGCAGCTCACAGAAAGGTACATTATTTATACCAATAAAACACCAATCCCATGGCGCCCACCCCCAATCCAAGACCCCACCCACCCCTGTCCTTATATGAGCAAAGTTTAGCCCTGGAGTGGAAGGCACAATAACAAAAAGGGGATAACTAAATGAATAATTAAATGACCTAAGTAAATTCTGGTATGTCGTTTCCCTCTGTATGACTTAGGACAAGTTGCGAGGCTCACTGCCAGTTTAAAATACAGGTGTTAGATGAACCATTAACACATGCTGCTAATAACTCACGCAAAATAAGATTTAAAAAGAAGGTTTTCATAAATCAAAAGATGATAAACCGGGAGATTTCCAGCAAGAGGCTAAGGCTAATTTTGCAGCAATTGTGCCTAGAGAGAATAACCTTTGCTGGAAAGAAGAAAGGAGGACAGCAGAAAAGTCCAGAAGAAGAAATAATTGAGGCAATAAAGAAATTTTATAAGAGAGAATAGATGAGAGAAATTTTAACACATTATCCCATAGAACCCCAACTGTGGGACACTCACAGAACATGTGTAAAAAAGTACCTAGGGACTTACAAGAACAAAAGGAACGGACAGGGTAAGCTGATAAACCCAAAGACAAAGAACGTTTTTCAAAAAAATGGGAAGGAAATATATAGAGTACTGTATCTTCGTATATAATATGCTACCGTGGTTGTTTGTTTGTCTGTCCAGGATTTTAAATCACCTGTAGCTCACAAACCGTTTCACCTATTGACTTGAAATTTGGTACACATATACTACGTGATGTCTACTATCCGCTTTAGGGTGATGATTTTTATTACTCTTTTTATTTTTATTTTATTTTATTGTAGAATCAACTCTCTGCAGCGTGCAGCAGGGCGGCTGTGCGGCGCATGCGTATGGGCGGCGTTCTCATTCCTTACCACCTTTGCTAATCATTCTTGTCTGTGAAGTGTATTCACTGCATGTTAACGTGCAGTATGCCGTTACTGGTGTTCATATATAATACGTTACCGTGGCTGTTCATTTGTCTGTCCAGGATTTTACATCACCTGTAGCTCGCAAACCGTTTGACCTATTGACCTGAAATTTGGTATACATATACTAAATGACGTCTACCATCCGCTTTTAGGGTGATGATTGACCTCCAAGGTTATTCTTCTTTTTATTTTTATTTTATGTTATTGTAGAATCAGCTCTTGGCAGTGGCCAGCAGGACAGCCATGCAGTGCATACGTACGGGTGCCGTTCTCATCCCTACCACCTTCGCCGTCACTTCCACTATCTCTTTATATCTTATATCATTCTTGAGGCAGATTGAAGACTTAAGTGCCAGCTTAAGTGAAAATTTAAGAAAAAGGTAATTGCAACACAAACACTGACTTAATAAGTTTTAACGTGAAAAGATGCCGACAAAAGAAGAGAAGAAGCGGGCCGCTAGGGTGGAGAAAAGAATAGCTGCTCAGGAACAAATTTCACACAAAAGCGGTATTCACAATTGTGCTTTTCAGTAACAGAATTTCTAATTTATAATGTTGTTTTCTGTTTTGAGCTCTCTAGCATATTGTAAGATACACAGAGTGAGAGAGGTTGATTTATCCTTATGGATTCATTTAAAGCAGAGTCTCCATAAATTATACACATATGTGGAATCCAACAAAACAATTATATACATTTAGGTTTACATTTGCAAAGTGTCAGGATTCAAAAGATAATTTAGTATTTTGTGATTTTTATTTTATTGTTTTTATTATTGGTTTGCCACCATATTGCGTTCAGGCTGCAGTGATGCTATGTGCTTCTAGAATTTTGAGCTGCATGATGTTTGACATCATGGTGACTGGCTCTCCGAGATCTAGCCATGTGTCTAAAGTTTATTTAAAATAAAAGAAGGATTCTACTTAAGAAATCAGTTTCTGAAGCACAATATATCTTTAGGAAATCATGTCTGGTTTTGACCAAGTTATTGTCTAAGACTTCTGGTATTTTGTTTGGCCATCTGAAAGAGTATGTTGATCTTAGCTATGTATTGCTTTGATCCCTGCTTCATTCTGCCTACTCTTTTTAGCTTGTCTTTAATCCTAGCCAATCCGATTTTAAGTGCTCATTGACCATTCACCCATGATTCACCTACTAAAGTACCATGACACAAAGGGGTTGGATATTAATACAATAAGGATTAGATAGTAATTGACTTCAGGAAATTTGAAACCTGCACTTACCTGTTCAGTAGTGATGGAATTGAATCACTCCAAAAAATACAATCTTGCTCTAACATTCCTTTCTGTTTTTCTTTTTCCTGCTACTTCAGTTAAAGGTGAATAGTCATGTTTTCCTTTATTAGCAAAAAAAATTGCAGTTGTTTTGTAAAAACTGCAAGAAAAGAGAGAATCATAAAATCACTAGTCTAGTACTGAGCTGGTGAGACAACTCAAAATCCCAAGCAACGATGTGCATAGCCAGCCAGGATCATGACCACTATTCTGATTCTTGGCTTAGTGGAAATGTGTTTCATAAGAATAAATTAAACTGAATTGAAATTAATAATACATTTTAGAGTACATGGTTAAAAATGTGCAAACATAAACTTGTTATAAATTTTAAAACATGAACAGATTATTCCAGCAGTGCATAAGGCTCTTTATGAGCCAGAAAGTGATGAACAGGATCATTTTACACACCAGTCTCTATAAACAGAAGTTATACGGTGAAAAAAAGGACAGGGGACAGAGTCTAGATTGTTCAGGTTTCCTTCGTAAGAGACTAGCAAAATATCCACTTGCTGCACTTTACCTCTCAGTGCATGTCTCTGTGTTTTGAGCCTTTTTTTGTTCTTAAATCATGTAAAATCACTTCTTTTGTTTTCTTTCACTAGTTTGTAAGTAGTTGTTGCTATAAAATGCTCTATAACATTTGCAAAAGTTTTTTTTACTTTTGATCATTATTGCCTTTGTAATCCAATGTTACACTTATGCAATATTTGCACAGGAAATCCCAGATGTGTTTCTGGTGCAGTTCATTTATAGCCAGATGTCCTGCTATCAATGAGACCAGCTACCAGTTACTCCCCATGCAATACTAATATACCAGACAAATTAAAAACTTTGAAACCCAGAAAGTGAGGAAGGAGAGGTGGACTTCAAGTACGTCTGAGATGAGGTTTTAAAACACCTTTGCCAAATATCATTATGAGCAATACACTCTCCTTGCGGAATAAACTGGATGAGCTGAGAGCATCTGCACGATACCTCCATGAGTACTGCGAAAGCTGTCTGATGTGCTTTTACTTTGACCTGGTTTAAGAATACTGGCTTGGATATAGCTGTAGAAGTAGATGGATTTGCTTGTGTATGGCAAGTCAGAAACCCATCTTCTGGTAAGCAGTCGGGTGGTGGGGTCTGTCTTTACATTAACAAAAGGTGGTGTAATAATATAACTGTGAACTAGTGCATCTACATGCCAAATATTGAACTACTCACTGTTGAACTTTGCCCATGCTATCTAACATGAGAGTTTAATGAAAGATTTGTGACAGTAGTTTACATACCACTGCATGCTGATGTGGAAGCTGCAGCTGAAATGAGTTTTGAAACTGTTCAGAAACTATAAACCAAATCACCTTGTTCTTTCAAACTTGTGATGGGTGATTTTAATATATACAATCTGGAATCAATATTACCACATTACCATCAATACATTAATATTAATGCTAGAGGGGACAAAACACTACAGAAGTGTTACAGAAACGTCCCTGGCACCAACATGTCGCATAGTAGTGCAGCCCTGGGTGCGTCTGACCATGTAATTATTCCTCTATTTCCAAAGTACAAACAAAAACTGAAACAAGAAAAACCAGCCATTAAAAAACCCATAAAACTGGTGCAAGGACAGTATAGAGAGAGACAGAGCAAGAGAGAGGTTGAGGAAAACTGCAGGAATTCTTCTTTTGTACTGACTGGGATATCCTAACATCCTCACAGTCACTGAATGAGTCCACTTACACTGTAAGTGAACATATGAAATTCTGTGAGTCAGTGATAATAAAGGAAAGAACTGTCAAGGTGTACCCAAACAGTAAGCCATGGATCACTAAAGAGGTTTAAACATTACTATTAGAAAAATAAAAAGCTCAAGAAAATAATATAGAAGAAAAAAATGAATTTTATAGCAAAGGATTAACAGTTTAATTAAAGAAATTTAAAAGATGTAAGAGGAAAAATCAAATGGGGGTTCATAATAACAATCCAAAGCAGGTTTGGAAAGGCCTAAAAACAATCACAATAGTGTGAATTTTCCAGTAGACAAAGACCAGAAGCATTTAGCAGATGAACTTAATAACTTTTTACCAGATTTGAAACAAGTGATTTCAGCACCCAAAATGCAGAGGTAAAGGAAATGCTTTATAAAAACACCAGGAATTCTGCTGTGAGGGGGCTCAGGTTAACCGAAGTGGAGAAAGGCTTGTGGCAGGTCAAACAAAACAGTAGAGTACAGCCAGACAGCATATTAGGTCAGCTCTTAAATTCCTGCTTTAAGCAGCTCTCTCCAGTTTTTCATTTGCTCTTTAACTGATCTCTGATCTGTGGTATTGTACCTAAGCTCTGGAAACAATCAGCCATTACCCCAGCGACACTCACCTCTATTCCAATCAAATGTTTTGAACATTTGGTGAAAAACATTTTAATAATAGACATACTGTATCTTTTCAAAATAACAACCAATTTTGCTTACTGTATAAACAGAAGTGTGAAAGATGCCCTGCTTGTTATCTTACATCAAATCAATACCTTTCTTGGTCAGCCTGGTTCATATGTCAGAGCACTATTTTTGGATTTTTCTTCAGCATACCATATAGCCTCACATACTGATTAGGAAACTGAATAGTATGAATTTTAACCAATTTATTACATTATGGACAGTCAAATTTCAGGATACATTTTCTAAAGTAATTCATTCAAACACAGGAAGTTCGCATTGGTATGCCCTATCACAATTACTCAATTACTATTTACTCTGTACACAAGTGACCTGAGACAGAACAGTGATGACTGCTTCATTATCAAGTATGCTGATGACACCATGATAATAGGATGCATATCTGGGAAGGATGAAAGCCACTATCTAAATCAAGTGGACTGTATGGTAGACTGATACAATATGAACTGTTCTGAATGTAAAAAAGACCAAAGAAATTATATTAGCTTTTAAGAAACAGAAATCTGTATGCTCAACCATTGTTGTTCAGGGGGAGGAGGTAGAAACAATGACTGAATATAAATACTTAGGAACTAACTTAGATAATAATCTTAACTGGAATACAAATACAAAAAATATTCTCTAAATGCAAACAGTGCTTATTTCTCCTCCGTGAACTCAAACTATTTAAAGTACACAAAGACCTCATGCTGTCCTTTAATCACAATATGAGTCAATCTGTTATCACTTTCAGTTTCATTACCTGGTTTAGTAGTCTGACAAACCAAAATTTAAAAAGCTTCAGCAGATTATGAATCATGCAGCTAAAGTTATTGGGGTGGATGTAGATAATCTAGCAATCATCTCAACTGATGACAGTCATCCAATACATGTAGCACTCAAGTAAATCAGGAAGTACAGTCGCTTCGAAAACCCACACAAATCGCTCCAGAAATTCCTTTCTTCCTTGTGTCATATGACTTTTTAATAAGGAATATAGGAGAAAATAATTAAGGCTTGATATATATCTTGTGCTGGCTAAGTTGCTGGCTAAGTAGCATTTTCTGCAAATGTGCACTATCAAACTGCCTTACCTTAACATGTCTTGCCTTTGTTTTATTTCTGTCTGTTATTAGACACAATTGATAAGGCAGAGTTCATGTTTTCTTGTGCAAAAATGACTAAACAAAGAAACCTTGAATAATTTCATCCAATAGTTCTTGAATTTACACAAAGAAGAACTTCCTGGCCAGAGCCATTCAGTCCATTAGGTGACATATGCAGTGTCATCTAAGGGTTGCCATTTATTAAAGTTAAGGAAGGAGCCGTCCGGATATTGAGGGGGACAGTCGTCAAGCTCCAATGATACTGAATGTGCAACATTACCTGTTAGGCACCATTTAAAAAAGTAAAAGTGCACATGCATAGTACAACAAGAGACACATGCTCCTTAAAGTCAGAAGAATATGCAAAAAGGTTCTGCCATTTGTGCTATTGAGTGGGTTCAGAACCCCCACAGGTTGTTGAAGTCTAATAATACTGACTACCCAATATGGACAATGATACGTCACAACCATCATCTCCACGTAGGGTTCCAGAAGGGCTTTGACCAGCACTGTTCCTGGCTAGCTTAAATGTCTTTCTTTTCTCTTTGTTATTATCATCACTGTATATGTTAGGGAAAGTGACATTGCTGTGGTCAACTAAGTTAATACATAGAGAACAATGGCAAATTTATGAGCATAAAGAGAAAATATACAAAAATAACTAACGTGTAAGTTTGACTCTTGCTATGACAAACAACAGAAATAGGAAAACTAATAAGAATAATAATTCTAAAAAAGTAAAAGGTATTGAGAATATTTTTTCAGTCTGTGCAGATTGCTGCTTCCTTAAATGACTTTAATGTCACTTTAATCATTACAAAGCTTTTTAAAATAATTGCCAAACATGAAGTGAGGGTACAGATGAAATGTAAGCAGTTTCTTACTGTTGACAATAGCTCTTAAAGTTCTTTAGAAAAATAAGCATGCTATTGAAGTAAAATAGACACAGAGTCCTGTTAGTTATGTTACACAATGAACTGGAACAGAAGAAAGTGGAATAAGGATTTGTCCCCATATATTGTAGCATGTGGCTGAAGCAATTTCAAGCATAACACTCATCTTAATAGTAGATATAGAATAGACATGTTGCAAATAGAAAGACATTATGCAATATAATATGTAGATGAAAAACATCAAAATTCAGCACAATGAGTAGAAATGAGTTACACAAACTCAGTCTTAACACAGGGCTATTCCTTTTTGTTTTCTACCATCCATTTAAGTGGAATATGATCTGTGCCCAGTAAATTCCCGTTCTAACAGATAGTACCAAGCCAATTTAATGGCCAGGGCTTCTCTTTCATCTATGACATACCACTTCTTTCTCTGAATCCATCAGTTGCTGGTTAAGTATAGCAAGTGGTGTTCTCCTCTAATGTCAAATGCTTCTGTCAGGGACATAAAAGAGAAAGAAATGTTAGTTGAAATGAACACAGGAACAGGATTCAGAGTCAGCTTTATGCCAGTAAGCATAGTCTCAGTTTTTGGATTCCATTCTACATTGGAGTGGGAACTGTTTAAATTTAAATTTGTGAAAGGTGTAGCCTTCTCTAAGAAGTAGGGTGAAAATCTACAATAATTCCCTACAAAATCAAGAAAGAATTACATCTTCCTTTTATCTTTGGCTCTGTTCAATGACATCTCTTTTGGTATGGCATCTGTGGGTTAATCTTCCCCTGGCCCACCACATTTCCCAAATATTTTGCCTCTGCTAGCCCAAGGTAACATTTCATTGGGTTAATATGTGGACCAGCATCTTTTAAGGTTGAGAGAATAGATAGAAAATGGCAGAGGTGTTCTTCCTTGGTGCTAGAATATACAATGATAGCATCTACTCAGGTAGCATGAGATTTATTATGGAGCTTTAGTAGTCTGTCTACCAAATGTTGAAAGTTGCGTGATTCAGTATATCAAATAAGAAAGGACATGATATCGTCAGTATTAAATGTGTTTTTTTTTCTTTGCAGATTCTGTGAAAGGTATCTGTCTTTATCATATCAATAGTTTTTAGGAATTCTGCTAAGTCTATCAATGAGCTCATCAAACCTGAGCATGGGTTAGGCATTCGATCGGGAGATCTGACTGAGTTGACAGAAATCACTACAGAAATGCCACAATTCATTGGATTTAGGTGCAAGCACTAAAGAGCCATACCATGGACTCATAGTTTCCAAAACAATTCCAAATTCAAGCATTTTGTGAAATTTTAACTCAGATTCACCACACTTGACCATGGGAAGATGATAGGAATATTCCTAAATTATCATCCCAGGGTCAGTGATGATATTGTGCAAGATTAAACATGTGAGCCCAGGTTTATGGTCTGTTATTTTCAGTGCTTCAACAGATTGATGTAGTATTTTTATTACTTCATTCTCTTGTTAGACCAGTTCATTATGTAGTGTAGTAATTATTTAATTTGGTACAGTCCTCAACAGTATGGCAGTAGCTTTGAATAGTAGGTGGGTATGAGAATCTCTATGCCATTCTGCTTTAATGTGAGTCTTTGAAGGCTTTAACCATTAAGAATATTATTTCAGGAGTGCTTTGTATTGATTATTAACTTATTAACCAGTGAAAATTATTTCATTGTTTAGCTTTAAGCATGTCTTGCATATTTTGTTGTAGTTAAATTTTTCCAACTTCTCCTGGCCCTTTGGGTGCATATTTGTTGTTGAATTCAATGACAACATTACTTTTCTTTATTGTGACATATTTTGAAACATTTCTGTTGCAATTTTTGAGCTCTGTTGTTGTAGGAGTGTCCATTGAGACTGTGAAGTGTCAATCACGACATGACAGGACAAAAGTTCACTGCGAGGTTATATCAGTATCTGAGTTTGGATTCAAAATAATAAAAGCAAAACGCTGCTTTTCCTTTGGTTAACAAAATACCTTTGTTTTGATATTTTTGTCACTAATTCTTGTCTTGTATTTTGGGTTTGGTTGCTATAATTATTTCTCTTCTTGTATTCAACCCGTTTCTGTCTTTTGACCACATCTTATCTCCTGGTTACCTTATAAAAAAGCCCTTTGTGCTTTTCTGCCTAGCACTGTTGCATTTAGTAACTTTATCATTTTGTGACTGTGTTGCTAGGATGCAGTATATACTGCTGCAAGGGTCTACCCTCCAGAAGGTATTAGGTACCGCATCTTGAATTTTTTGCTTTATGTCCCCATGCTGTATTTGGGTATGGATTGTCTAAAAACAGTCAAACAACTTCAGGAGGAACCCCTTTTGATTTTTGTTGTACAGTGATTTTTGTTTTGGCTTCTGTAACAGTCTTGCGTCTAGATTTCTAACCTTAAGTTTACTCTGTGGTTTTGTGTATAGATTTTAGTGCCAGCTCACCTTCATGTTTTTGAATGGTTTTGAATCTATAATTTTGTGGTACCTCACCTTCAGTTTGTTCTGTGGTTTCAAACCTAGATTGTAATATCAGCACTCATTCTGATTATTATATTGTTTTAGGTTAGGAATTTTGGTGGCAGTACATCTTCTGGTTGTTGACTTTTGACAATTCTCTTTGTTGCATTAATCACTTTATTTTTAGCTATGGCCTCTCTGGAAGCTCATGAAGCTCTGCAGTCTACTTGTGACTTTACACTGTAGGAAGATAAGTAAATAAATCAAGGTAAATAACATTTGATCTGGCTTTTATATACGTAACACGTAAATGCCATCACAAAATGTAATCACAAACAGAACTTTTCACGATATGTTGGCGAGCTCTGTAAGCCATGCTGTTTCGTTGAAGGACAGGCTTGGGACAGATGACTGGCAGGATGATGACAGACCTGTTGCTGCATCCAAACGGTGCCATCTTTCACCTTTACGCCTGGTGCAGCTGCGTTGTTCTTATATGTGAGTAGACGTTTCTTAATGGGGAGGGCTTCTGTTCTCTTTCTCCGATCTAGAACCCTCATCCTAATGTCTTTATTTGAAAACAGCAGTGTCAGATCAGGGGGAGTGTGAACGTGACTGGGAGAATAAAACTAAATAAAAAAAAAAAGGCTAACCTTTACAAGTATCATACATTTACACCGGCTGTCACAGGCTCAAATCAAATGTATGTTTTTATTGTATAATAGTAACAATAACAGCAGCTCACTACTCAAAGTATTTATTTTGGGACGCAGGAAGACTTGAACCTGCGACCTTTTGAATAGGAGTCAGCAGTTCTTACAGCTGTACTAAAAAAGTTGCGACAACAAACCACACTTACCCGATTTCTTTTTCTTCAGTTATAGCCTTGAATAAAAGCTTACTTGTGCTGTTATATTTGTACCTTTTGTGAAAGTGCTTATTTAATATTTGGACTTCAGTCTTCACACATTATACACTTCATGTCAAAATTTTGTCATTAGTACTAAAACATGAAAAAAGTTTGTCTTTTAGGTTTGTGTTCAACATTTCTTGCATTTTCTGTCATCCTACAGTTACATTGATCTTTGTAGACATGGAACACACATGAAATTCATGTGTTCCAAATAACAATATATTTTTTAGCCTATACAGCTCTAAGTACCTCACTCCCTGATAAACAAGGCTTGAGCTAGAAGAGTTTTTTGCCGTTTCTGCATTGGTGGGAAGATGGTATAGCTGGCTGCTTGCTGCTTAGGCTTATCAACACATTTACAACACAAAAGACACTGAATGGAGAGGTGCGAATGAATTTAAGCTGGGCAAGGTCTACAAGTTTTTTCATAGGCTTTGGTAATTCTAGTGTTAAGCATTTCACCCTTGTACAACTTCACAGTGTGTACTCATATTATTGAAAGTCATTTGGTCTTAGAACGCTTTTGACTCTATTAACAGTTCTGCATCTGGCTTTAGTGACTGCATTTCTTTTCAGGTTTGGCTCATAACAGTTCACCTTTCAACTTTGTTGTCAGTTTTAGGCTAAGGTTTTGCAACAGTATGTCAGTTGTAGCTGACATCTGGCTGTTCAGCTTTTGGCTAAGTCCAGAGTTTAATGGTTTGTTTTTGAAAATAGTCGTTTGTCTTTAGATATCTACCCTTACTACAATTTCCTGAATAAATGTGTATCTTCTTGACTCACTACCCCACCATTGCAGGCGATGACTTTTACTCCAGCATGCAATTCAAAGGATTTGGCTAAAACTAAAGAGGCAGGTGGGCATTGCTTATGCTGCAGTCCAGCAGACTACACTAGATAAACTGACAGACATAACACTTTTCCATCATGGGGCATAGATTGTCAAATTTAGTGCACAGTTGGGTGACATGTTCCAGAACATCAGGTTGGTTGTTTGATTGTGCCTCCCAGCATTCCTTGAGAACATCAAAGGTACCCCTGGGTACCTCTCATACAGCAAATCTTGGGATAAAAACCACATCAGCACTAATGGCACATCTCAGTAAGCAAACTGCAGGAGAGGAATTAGGTGATCCCAGTCTCTCCCCATCTAGTTGACACATTTCCACAGCATTTGTATAAGAATTCTACCAAACTACTTATTTTTGAGGACAGTCAGAGGCATTGCAATATCTTATTTTTAATAGCTTGGCTGACTGTTCAAAGATTTCTGAAGTAAAAAGCTTAACCTGGTCAGTTAGGACTTCCTTGATTATACACTATGCAAATGTTATATATGAATTCTTGTTACTGAAAGTCTCTGGGAAAAAGCACATTAAATGATCTGGGAATTAGATTGAATAGATCCCTATTCAATTGACTGTATAGTGTGTCAACTGTTCACTGAGGTTTCAAATGTGAATGTACTTTCTAGGAGTATTTAAAAGAGCCAAATATATTAAGCAATCCATATTTGGATAGCTTTTAAATTATCACAGAACAATCTCTCCAGCATTAATTATTCAGTTTGTGCAGGATAGGAAATAATCAGGGTTAAGTATTTCATTAATATGTTACCATTAGTAGCATTTTTCAAGCATGTGTTTATGAAACATATAAAACTACTTTAGATTTGCCTCTAAAAAATCTAAATAAAAAGCTGGAAAATATATTTACTTTAGTGTGTTTCTCTTATGTCAAAATAATATCTGTTTTATATTATCCTTTTTTCATGTTAGATTGAATTTCAAGGTTTTTTGCTTGATGGTAGCTTGTTATAATGTCAGTTAACAGCCAACTTTGACACATCTGACATTCTACTAATCAAAACACTATGGTTTAGTGTCAGTTCTGTAGGGCAGCCCACATATTCTGCACTAATGGAATTAGAGCCTTAGTTTTACTCTTGTAATTGTATGTCTGTTTTGTTGTTGATGATGTTGTTGTTTCTTCAATATTATTGTTAATACTCTACTTCTTCTAGCCTATCAGAATGTTCAAGCCGCAAGAACCACAGAACATGACTTCTCATAAAGATTTTTCTTGAATTTTAAATAAATATTTTGTGACAGACATGTTGCATTTCACACATGAGTGCTTCATTATATCATAAAATATGTAATTTCTTATGAAATACTGATGGCTTGCTTTTATTTTATAATTTTTCTGCCTGCCTACATTTATGACAAGAAGAAATTCATAAAGGTGGCAGACTGCCAGAATGATTTCTTCACAGAAGTCAGTTATTTAGATGTGCAATGAATAGTTTTTGCTTCACTGAGGAAAGTCCAGGAACGAGCTACCAGCAGTTTAAGGGCCAAACTTTTTTTAAGAGAAATTGGAGGAGATAATTGTTATGCAAATACTAATTCTCAGTTTTCAAAAATTGAGACAGAGATTACTCAAATGTCACCCACTGCTCTGATAAAGGGAAGCATGTTTTTAGACCCTAGGTAAAAGATGTTGTCATTAAATGACTTGTCTAAATCTATTCTTTGAGTAAAGTTGGTGGTAGCTTTGTGTGATGCCGGGGTTCCTGCAGGTAGTATTCCCTTCTTGAACCCGACATAAACCGAGGATGGTCTAGGCAATGAAAACACACACACAAAATAGGAGGTGTTTAGTTCTTTTAAGAAGCAATAAAATGTTCAATCATAAAGAAAGTGCCGTGCAATCCATCCAATAAATATTAAAAAAAAAACAGTGTTCTTAGTGGAGATTAAAAATTCAATAAATAAATAATCCATGAATAGATTAAAAGCCAAGGTTAAAACAAATATCAGGATACATTTGTAGAACCTAAGATAAGCCTTGGTGCAAATCCCTTTAAAACTAATGTCTCCTCTGCTCACCCTGTTAGTTCTCCCCAGCAAGGGCAGACATCCACCAGCAACAGCTGTCGTTCTTCAGTCCATCTCTTGCCCCTGCTACCATCCAATACCATTCAGTGGGGATCCCCATGAGTCCTGCTTCCCTTCTCAGCAGGAGTGATCCTTTCCCTTGAACATCAATCACTTTCTTCCACTCTGCCATGATCCTGCTTTACATTTCCTTCTTTCCTTCCTTTCAAACTCTATACCATTTATATCCTTTTGTCTCTTTTCTTCCTTTTCAATATCCCTTTCTCCTTCCCCTGTCTATCCTGCTCAGGCTTTTTAATATAATAGTGGGAGTAGTTATGTTGATTATGATCCCCAAAACACTAATGAGCTGCGCTGCCCACATGCACCTATGCCCTCCCCATGAGCCTGAACACATTGTTAATACAAAAACAACTGCTCACAGCCACGGACCTCTATTTCACTTCACCGCACTTTGCTAGACCCTTGTTTTTCAAAGAAAGATTTGGATTTTTCATATAATGGAGCACAAATTCCAAATGTTTCCATAAAATTCATATGCAAAGTATGTTGTGTGCAAATTTTCATGTTCTTCTGTATGTTTCTTGGTTGTATTTCCTAAGGAGGCCTATGTCTTGATTCTTAGTATATCTAGAGTCAGAAAGTATCTGTAACATATGGGTACAGATAAAATGAGCATTAAAATAAAATATATTTAAGTGATTGAATGACAAAATATTGATAAATAGTTATTGTTTAAACAAATATTTAAAATATATAGTATAAAAATGTATAGTTTTTCAAATTCAGTCTCTCCATATAAACAGGCACACAAGAAGGCACTATGCTCTGACCAGAGAAGCTCAAATTTAATTATCTACTTGAACCATCCATTCATCCACTACCTGACATGCTTTATCAGATTTAGTGTCTGGAGAAGCTGAAGCACATTCCAGTAACTTCGGACTTGCAGGAACCAGCCAAGCATGGAATGCCAGTTGGTTGTCATGCACATATTACTAACAAATGTGTTTTTAGAATGTGTGAGGAAACACAATTCTGCTTTACTTCTCACTACATTCACAATGACTAACATGGTACAACACCCTAGTACTATGGAGAAAGCCACAAGGAGAACGTAACTCAGTTGGAGAATCTGCCATCATAATAAAACATGCTAGGTTCTGTTTTAATTAGTTAATGCCGATAGAACTAAAAATTGAGTGTGAAGAGATGAGTCCTTATTCTTAATTGAAGTGCCACAAATGTGCCTCAAGTACAGGGTTGTCTTAATGCATGGGAATGCTGGGCAGTTGCCCAGGGGCCCCATGCTAATCAATGTATGTTGTGACTTGCTGACTGGTTGTGTCGGTAGGGACCCCAGTGCACTGCTTTACCCGGGGACCTATAATGCTGTTAAGATGGCCCTGCTCAAGAAACCTTATGAACAGATCTTCATACATTGTTTTGTAGAGCTGAACCATTTTTCTTAATATGCAAAGAAAATTTATAATACAAAAAATTAATTTTCCAAATTAAAAACAGTTGCCTAGTTTGCAGCAGATTGACTGACAAAATAACTCCAGTAATTTTGGACTGCTCTCTCTTTTAGGGTGATCTAATTTGTATACAGATTTGCGACAACTTGTTAGCAGTTTTTTTGTAATTTGCATTGATGTTTGACATTATTCACCGGCCCAGCTACCCTTACCAGGATGAAGCAGATTTGATAATGAATGGGTGTTTTTTTTCTGAGCAATGTTCATTAATATGCAATAGGTTTGGACTGTGGAAAATGTGCACTAGGAATATGCAACTCCCAAGATTTCTGTTTTAAAACGCTTAGGTTTATTGTAAGTGTCCATTGCCTATTTGATTTATTTATAAACCTAGCTTGATAAATGCATGCATCATTTAAGAGGAAATTTTATTGCATAATTATTTACTTGTATATATTTTATATGGGCAGCAAGGTGGCACAATTGTTAGCAATTTATGGATCTAGCATACTGTGTTTGAATTATGCACCTGGTTGTTGTGCATGTGGATTTTAGATGTTCTCCCCTCGTGTGTTTGGGTTACCTTCAGGTACTGCAGTTTTTCTCCCACAACCTGAAAGACTTGAAGGTTACGTTAATTATAAATTCCAGATCGACTTGTGCCCAGTACTACTAGGATGGGCTGCAACCCTACATGTTATGGTTTATATGGTAATTGAAATTTGAAAGGAGGTGTAATTAATTACACATTCTGTTAATAAGCTGGCTATACAAGTCATATCTCTCTATTATAAAAAGAAATCCTGGAAAGCAAAAGCAAGGTGACGATACGTGATCTTCTCGGAAGTTCTCGGTAGACATTTAAAAGACCCGCGAGACAAAAGAGCCTTGCCACGGAGCATCTCGCGGGGACTGTGAACATGAGACTTGGTGCCAAGGGTCATCTCGCGGGCAAGTGGAACATGAGATTCTTGACACGCCGTACTTACAAAAGATATCATATAAGAGCACACCCATCAAAAAACAGTCAGTCACAGTAAAAGCACGTAGTGCACACAGATCATGTGCTCTCAACACATATAAAGCGTATAAGGACAATATGGAGAATACAGACCCAAAGGCATTGGAGAGAAAAAAAGGCAGATAACAGATTATGAAAACAGTGTAATTCAAAAGGCTCAAACAAACGATGGCACGATACACATGCAGAGAAAGGTACAGAATATGAAAGCAGTAAAATTAGAAAGTATTGTAGCGTCCCAGCCAGGTTGAGGCCTTTTTGGTTTTAAGTGGCTGTTCAATCCATTTGAGGGAGGGCGGAGTACAGCTCGGAAGACTGATAGCGGGGTATTGATTGATGCAGTAAGGGGGGGGGGGGTGAGATGCGGGGGATGAGGGATTGGAGAGGGTGCTAGAAAGTTGTGTTTGGGGTTACGAAGTCAGAGATTGTTCAAGTAAAACTTTTGTGACACTTTATCACGTCAGTCGGTACAGTGTCAAAGAAAAGATTGAAAAGTTTGCATTACCAAAAAACAAAAGGTGATTAATCATCAGAACCAGGTGTAATTGAAAAAAGAGCAGGACAAATCGAGGTCAGGAATAAAAGGCAAAGACTAGACAACAAAGTAATTTCTCATTCGCATCATTTAATGCACAAAACATGGATTTACACAATAATAGGCCATATGTTATGAGAATCTGTGGTCCCGAAACAGTTAAAGCAACAACAAGCTGAATTTCAAAGAATACACATCTCGGTCAGGTGTATATTTATGATCACAGAGAAGTGATGCAAATTTTAACAGGCAAAAAGAAAGGTAATGTATATATTCCTAGAATATCATTACACATCAAAGGAGATCGTGATATGCCATTCATATTAAAATGTTTACAGTTTACTGTGAGAATAGCTTTTGCTATGACAATCAATAAATCACAGGGACAAACATTAGAAAAAGTCGGATTATTTATTAGAGAAACAGAAACACTACTCACTCACGGGCAGTTATACGTTGCGTTGTCACAATATGTCTCCAAAAAATATTTTTTTAATGAAGCTTTTAAGTAAAAGTGCAAATAATGAAATTGAAATAATTCCAAAGAAAAAAAAATTTAAATTGTATATCTGATTAACCAAACACAGGGGTTGGTGAGCGAAGCGAGCAGGGGGCGAAGCCCCCTAGTTGTGTAAAAATAAATTGAGTGTTGCTATGTATTTCTCAGTGTCAGGGATCTAGGTTTTGATTCTTGGTGTGCTCACTATCTGTGGAGTCTACATGCCCTTCTCTTCCTGTATGGGTTTTGTAAAAATTAATTGATAAATCTGAATTGTCCCAATATTCTTCTTTGGGGTAAGCCGATTGAATAACAGAAAATGGGTGTATGTTGAATTTAAAATTACTGTTTAAGGACACCTAATCTAACTGAACGTTTTGTCTTTTTGTTTTAAAAGGACCTTGTCATCCAAATCCCTGTCACAATGGTGGGACCTGTGAAATAAGTGAAACGTACAGGGGAGACACCTTTATAGGTTACATCTGCAAATGTCCCATTGGCTTTAATGGAATCCATTGCCAACACAGTAAGTTCTTCAGTCATTTTATACATTATTAGTACTGTACCAGTAATGTATTCATATGAATTTTCAAGTAAGCCTTAAATGCATAAATAATAAAGTATAAATATGCATGTTTCAAAAAAGATCAGTTACATTTAAATTAAATATACTGTATGATTTATACAATGTTCTTTTCTGCCATAAATAGCAAGATTCTATAAATACCGATATTTTCTTTCTGTTATAAGATGTTTTATTAATGTTTTATTTTCCATTAAATCATAAAAATTACATTAAGATGTTTGTTTCACATTGGATGTTTTCTTTGTACCAATGCTGTCTGTTTTCTTCCACATATAACTATTTAATTGTTAAAATCACTTTGAAAAATAAGTGAAGTTTGATCTTAAGCCTAAGGTCAGTAAGTCATGAAACTAGTGCTGCAGTATCACACTACCCAAACAAACCTTACTTAAAACAAATTCTGTCTAAACAACTTAATTTGAATTTTTGTCATCCAAGGAAACAGAACTAATTATTTCCCCATTTAACCATTGCAGCAAAATGGTTAGATTGCATGGAGAAGTCATATCTAGACAAGAACTATTAAGATGATAGATGCAGAAAATCTGAAACATACATTCTCTTAAGTAATGCACATCTGGAAGCATGTTTGTCATTTAAGTTTTAGGTTGCTTTGTTTCTAAAGAATTTTGATTTGGCTTGCCTTCTTCAGTTTGCTCCATCTCACAAATATGCATCATTTCTTTATTTCATCAAGGTTTGTATGTAATTCATTTTAGCTTCTACCTGCAGTCTGTGGTTGCCAAGGAAACATAATTCATAGGCAAGATGTTCAAAGATGGAAATGACATTTAAACTGGACAAAGCAAAAACTTCACTTAAAAGTAAAACACCAAAAGTAAAGCACAGAATGAAGAAAATAAAACCAAAACCTTAATCATTTATACTGTTTTGTGTGAAAAAAAATGTTTTTCATAATTAAAATGTAATATATTAATATTACAAGAGAGTACAAATACAATGGAAGTTTACCTGTTCATATCTAAGAGTATCTGTTTGTTAAAAAAAATAAGTCTTGTAAATTAAATTAACAGTTGCAAAGATATTGAACAGCATTTGCAAAGTGTGAATAATTACACATTATCTCAAAATGTTTTTGTGGCATGACGGATAATTCTGTTCCCTTTAGGGCCAGATGAGAAATCAGTCTCATTATTCTTTCTGTGCAATTACATGTCTTCGTCATGCCTGTGTGAGGTTTTCTTTAAGTTCTCTACTTGTCTTTCCCCATCTCAAAGATGATGAACTGGTACCCTGTTCGTGGTTTGTACTTACCCTAAGCCAGATACTGCTTGGAAATAATTTTTACATATTTAATTAAATCAAAAATTAGATTAAGCCAACAAAATAAACTGATCAATGAATACATACAGTATGTAAAATATTGCAAAAATAAGTCAGCCTGGGGATAACCTGCTATGCTCGTCAAGGTTTGTTCCTGCCATGTGCTCATATTGCTGCTGTGGGTTACAGCCTGCTGCAACCCTGCATTAAGTGGTTTGAGAATGCTATGTTTCTATACAAAAATATGTTTTACAATATTTTAATGTTATCTGAAATGCATTTTAAGATAATGTAGCATTGTGAGGTGTTCGGCAACACTAACCCAGTGGATTCTTGCTCTTTATATCACTTAGCTGCACTAGCTGTAATTTGTATGACTGTGGCAGATAGGCCATTTTTATAGGCTCCCCTGCAGCTGGCGCTGAAGCTGCTCATTTAAATGATGAAATACCAGCTCGTGCTGTTGGCAACACATAACGTATGCCAACTCCAGGCTGATGCAACATGTCAGCACTGTTATAATACTATTAATATCTTGAAATCTTCATCTTTATGGGATATCACTAAAAGATTTTCTGTGAAAATTTTACTGAATCAGATGGAATTTTCTGACTGTTTTTAGG
Organism: Polypterus bichir lapradei; assembly: GCA_026402145.1. Classification (NCBI taxonomy): domain Eukaryota; kingdom Metazoa; phylum Chordata; class Cladistia; order Polypteriformes; family Polypteridae; genus Polypterus; species Polypterus bichir. The sequence continues at coordinate 44,148,151 of JANRMT010062837.1, read as the reverse complement.
TATTTTAAATAGATACCTGTACTAAGCTATTTTTAGATATCTTGAAGTATGCTTCAGAAAATTCAAAATGGGGATAAAGTGTGCATTCATCCATGTACTAAACTCATTTAATCCAACTTTAGTTTCGCAGATGGATGAAATTTATCCAGCCCTTGGGCACAAGGCAGGAGCCAACCCTGGACAGAATGCCAGTACTTCAAAGAACACACTAAATCACACCCTGCAAGTCACAATAAACTTAATATATATTCCTTTTAAATGTGGAAGGAAAACCAAAGTGATTGGAGGAAAGCATCACGAAAACATATGCAAGCTCTAAACTGGTAGAGATTGTTAGACCATTCCAAGAGATTTAAGCCCCATCTGCTGGTGCTGTGTAGCAGTATTGCCTGATGTACTTCACCATGCCACCTTTAAAATGCACATTGTGGAAAAGAATGTGGAAAACTATATGCATAAAAATATGTACATACTTTATGCATAGTAGAGTGTTATATTTAGTATAATTGATTAATAAGGTTTTATATTTAGTACAATTGATTAATAAGAGGGTTGCACAGTAGTTATGACTGTGGTCCCAGAGGTCTGCGTTCTGGCATTTAAATCCTGTTCTAAGCTCTGTCTGTAAGCAGTCTGCACTTTCACTATGTTTCTGCATTGAGGTACTTCTTACGCTCTCACAGCCCAAAGACAAACATGTTAGGCTGATTGGTGAGTCTGCTGGCCAAGTGTATTTAAATGTTCATGTGTGGTTCACTGCACACTAAGAATGATTACCATAATGTTCAGGGTTGGTTCTGATGCTGCCATCACAAGCTGTGGCCTCAGTGCAGCCTGTTTTATACTAAGTTGGTTCTGAAAATTAATCAATAACAATGCTGCAGAAGCTATGTCAAACATTACTATTCTTCTGGCTATGGAGTAAAGGAGTAATAAATGAAATTTTAAAATTAACATTGGTTTCAATGATATTGATTTTTATTGTTTGCTATACTTTAGTAAAAGAGCACATGCCAGAAATTAAGACAAAAGTCCATTCACATGAATCAAGTTTGGAAAATTCATTGTACAGTACTACCTGGAAAGCTTCCATATCTATTTTAATTAGGATTTGATTTATGTTTGACTGTTAATGAATTTGGTTGTAATTTTTTTTAATCTCCTAACCAATGAAATGACTCCAGCAAGTACTGTTATTAATCACTGTATCACTCTGGAAATTTAGTGTGTGCAGAGATGTAATGCTACCCCAGAGGTAATTATCCTGAAACATCATAGGAGATGAACATCTAGAAATAGTTACTAAGTTCATGGCTTACTGCACAAATTATCCTTCCCACTATTACCTTGTGGTTCAAAGGATCACTGAGTTGTCACAAACTCTGTCCTGAGATATCATCAGTGTCTCGTAGGTAAAGAAGAGGAGTTATTTCTGAATGTATATCATCACAAAATAACATGAATGAGAAAATTTTTAAAAACAGTACCTCTACAGTAGAGGGCTTTTACATGACAACTGGAAAGAATCACATGAATTGTTACATTAATATGTATTATTAAGCATTCCAGCAAAATCCACAGCAAAGTTTTGTTTACCTCTATTGGGACTTATAATTGACCTATTTAAAAATGTTTCATATGAGACATTAACTTTATTTTAAATACTGCATAAAGTAAATCAACAAGTATAGTTGTTACTACTTTGTTTACCAAATGTGGTGCACGACATCAAGAATTTTTTCTTTGCTTCTAGTCCTCATATATTTCTACCAGTAGCTTTTAGTTCCTCTCATTAATGGTTGTTGCTATGCAAAACTTACTACACACCAGTCACATCATGGAAGGCCAGGAGCCATAAACTTGCAGATAGTGATTAGTTTATGCTTTGTATTTCATACCTCTAAAACATCCTTGTTTTTTTTATTTTTTTTTGTTGATATTTTGGTGGTGATTTTCATACTTGTTTGGATTTTCCACTTGTTCTTGATTTCTATTTTTGGATTTTCACCTTTTTGGTGCATTTACTGTTTCTCTTTGCTCACTTTCTTGTATGACTTCCTGCCTGATTTTTGCCTCAGTCTGTTGCATTACAGATTTATCTTAAAAACATGTAGGCACTTACTGCAAATCCTTTTGTGTGCACAGGCAGCTGTGCTTCGCAGAATGGCACATGCTGTAGCAGATCGTCACACTTGGGTCACAGAGTTGCACAGATACACACAGGGGATTTTAGAGACAGAAACATTATTCAAACACTTCAAACAAACATAAGTCTCTTTCAGGAGTGAATCAAGCTCAGTGTATAGTCGGAGGGGACAGTTTCGTCAGTCAATTAAAGGAGTGGGACCACAACAGGAGCTGAGGATGTCTGGGGGAGAAGAGAGACAAGGCAATGAGACAAAAGGACAGCTGCTGCACAGGCTTTTAAATGTTCGAACTGCCACGCGAGATGCAGATCACACGGCACGGCAGCAGCAGCAAGCCAGCAGCCAATCGAGCAAAGAGGAGGTAAAAAAAAAAACTGTATTTGTTTCCCATTGTATCACCGTTTAACAGGGGGTTTCGGAGGAGCGACCACATCACCTTGGGGTGCTTTCAGCCCCCTTCTTCACAAAATCAATCAGCCTTCTGGAGGACTGGCACCAGGAAGTCATTCCGCCTTTTGGGTACAGGCAAATTAAAGACTTAGTCAGGGTCAAACAGTAAGTTACAGGTGGGGTAAAATTGTCTGCCTTATGGTTTAAAACACCCTAGCCACCACTGCCTAATGAACAAAAGGAAATGCAAGAACAGTTGTTTACTTTTTAAGGAATGAGAGAGTGTGAAGCTTTACCACATTATCAAGTCCAAAAAAAAAAAAAAAAGATTTGGGTGTGTCTCTTCACAAGCAGAACTTCTCCATTTAATCCACTGTGATGATAATCACATTTACACAATGCAAAACCCAATGAAAAATGAAAAAATAGGCCCAGTTTCCAGTATAGTATATTGTTTAAATGAATAAATACAAAGAAAGCAAGCAATGGTATTTTTGAAGAGATCAGATTGTAGAACGTTAGAGTTCAGGATTCAAACTGTTGCCTTGGCACTGTCTTGGCTAAACTTACACCTCTGCCTATGTCTGCTTGGTGCTGTGGTTTCTTCTGCTCAAAGAGGTGTCATTTAAGTTTGGGAATGCTAAATCAGCCAGCTGTGGGTGGATGTGCTTGGTGTTGGAACAACTGCTCCATCCAGCGTTATTTCCTACTTTCTGCCAATGCCTTTTGAATACAGTCCAACCCACTACAAATCTCTACTTGATTATGATGTCCTCTGTTGCTTTCTGAAAAAGAAAACAATGTAAGAGTTTAATATATGATCTTTTATTTTACCAGAATGAGTAAAAAACTGCTATCACCATAATACCAAAACTAATACCAAATACTTAAAACTGATACCAAAAACTTTATTGAAAACTAGGGGGTTCCCTGCCTTCACTCACCAACCCACCCGGCCTGCACTACACGCCAGCTACTTCACGTCTCTGCTGCTTGCGTTGTGAAGAGGAGGGCTATATGCACCCCAAGGAGATGCAGCCACTCCTCCGAAACCCCCTCTTAAACGGTGATACAATGGGAAACAAATACAGTTTTTTTTTACTTCCTCTTTCCTCGATCAGCTGCTGGCTTGCTGCTGTTGTGCTGCATGATCTGTATGTCGCGCTGCGCTTCGAACATTTAAAAGCCTGTACAGCAGCTGTCCTACACTTTGTCTTTTATTTCCGGCCCCGAGCATGGTTAAATCTCTTGGCACAAAGTCTCGTTTTGTGGATGTGAGTTCTTGGAATGTTTTAGTTTATAATTTCAAAACAGAATAAGAATCTGAAAATCTACCAACATCACATTAAAGTTTGAGAAATTCTGAAAATAATGATACCAATCATATATATGTAGGTTTTAAAATAAGCCCGATTTAAAGCGTGACATAAAAATGTCACGTAAAATAGTTGCACTTTCAGGCTTAGGATTTTATATATAGAGAGTAAATATCTAAATAAGATGAAACTATGTTTTAAAGATAAGTTCATCTAACTTTTAATTAGTAATAAGAAATATCATTAAGTACAGTCATGAAATTAGAGAAATTATGCCTACTGGTGTAATCACATATAAGAGAAGCACTGGAAACTCAGTTTAGGAAGACTGTTGGCTCCCTAGAAAGCTTTCAGATTGTAACCTCAGCTAATTTTGGTTGAGATCTATACATTTTAACAAATAATTTGTGAACCAGGCATAATTAAATTAGGGAGTGATTCCCTCCATTTTACATTTAGCAACTGTGTCAGTGACTGTAATATATTAACCTAAAAGTAAGATAACAGAAGAGATTTCAGTAACAGAGCTATGACCGTTTGATGCGCTAGAAGGCAGCATGTGTTTTTGAGTCCTGAGAGGTTTTTTGAGTGGGTACTCCCGTCGCTAGAAAAACATAGCTTGAACTGAAATGCAGGACATTGGATATTAACTCAAAATGAAAAACAAAAAACTGATGCAGTCCTCCTGCCCTCTTGCTATGCAAGTGACCAATAGGCATGCCTGACCAAACACTAGCTACAACAAAGTCAGCCTTGGCCAGCAGAAAGATTTTGATCAAATTAGCTTTACTTAAAGACAGGCACTGTCATGTTATTGCCTTTATACATTTGGTCATTTTACCAAAAAAGCTGTGGGTGCATCTTCTTATGCTGCATCCTCATTAAACTCCACTGTAATATATTTGGCCAGACATTAAAAAGTAAAATGATGTTCCACATGCCTCTGTAATGATATTTCTAAAAGGAGTTAGGGCTGGAAAAGAAAGTGTCTGTTTTGGCCAAAACTGAAGTAGGCTATAAGTTAGAATTTTATCAGCTTCCCTGCCAAAACCAGTTTTAGCTTGTCATCATGGGAAACCACAAATGTCAGATTTATCAGTAGATACAATGCATCTTGATCTTACTTCTGTGTTTTCAAATCCTGCATGCTCATTTTTACACATTGATCCTAAATGGTATGTTTTCTTCTTTACAGAATCAATGTTGCACAATTTATTTTCTACTAATTAAAAAGTATGTCAGTGGCTAGCACTGTTGTCTCACAGTTCCTGAGGACTGTACTTGAATCCCTGCCTAGTGACTGTCATTATGGATTTGTCCTGAGATCTCCGTTTAACTATTATTTAGTATACTGTGAAGAGAGAGGCACAGTGGTTAGAACTGCTACCCCACAGGTCCCAGAGATTTAGTTTGATTCCTGGGTTTGGTCACTGTCCTTTTGCTTTTTTACATTCTGCCCATGTCTATGTAGGTTTTTCTCAAGGCGCTCTATATATTAGGGCCATGTGTGTTAAATCTAAAAAGACCTGGTATACATGAATGTGTTTGTGTGCGGGATTGATGCTAGGACTAACCATATACTGTACAATTCCGTCAAAGATGTTGAAAAATATCTGACTGTGTAGCCCCTTTAGTGTTATTTTAATCCTTAAATACAAGCTAAAAGCACTACATTTTTTCAACAAGAAAAATGTTATTAATTGCAAGAGAAATACTAAAATGTCAACATAAATACAGCAGAAAAGAGTCTAGAGTTCACTGTTGTACTGATCAGATTTAGTGCACATCCTTTCATGTTACATGTTTTGAAACAGTCATAAATGCACAGCCAAATGTTGCAACTAAGACAGTAGAAACTTGTTTATTTGCTCACTTTTCTTATAATATTTTTTTTCTATAGCTTATGCATGAGGGTAGAATGTCAGTGCCTAATCTGCACATGCGATGGGCCCATTGTGTTATTGGAGGCTACCATGGTGCAAAATTGAAAAGAACTATATATAAATTTTAACCAGTTACATAATTTATTCAGGTATACAATAATGTTCGGGAAGCACGGTGGCGCAGTGGTAGTGCTGCTACCTCACAGTAAGGAGACCCAGGTTCGCTTACCAGGTCCTCCCTGTGTGGAGTTTGCATGTTCTCCCTGTGTGTGTGTGTGTGTGGGGTTTCCTCTCACAGTCCAAAGACATGCAGGTTAGGTGCATTGGTGATCCTAAATTGTCCCTAGTGTGTGCCCTGTGGTGGGATTTGTTCCTGTGTTGGCAGACTCCCGTAACCCTGTGTTAGGATATAGTGGGTTGGAAAATGACTGCCTGACAATGTTTTAAATAAAGTTTAACATGAAAATATTTACCGCGGTGGGCTGGCGCCCTGCCCGGATTTGTTTCCTGTCTTGTGCCCTGTGTTGGCTGGGATTGGCTCCAGCAGACCCCTGTGACCCTGTAGTTAGGATATAGCGGGTTGGATGATGGATGGATGAAAATATTTAGTCTAATATTTTCAAGCATAAATTCAAAAAAAGCAACAATACATATTTATTGACTTGACCTTTTTTAATCCAAAATTTTATTTGGTGGCCTGTTCTTTGTACACTTTTTCCATTGTGTCCCTGTGACTCATCCATCAATAGTCTGCCATCATATTGACATCATAATGTCCCTAGTACCATCTTTCCATGTTTTTGATATCTTAATGGAGTCTTTCACCCTGCTCTTCACTTAAGATGTTCTGGGATAATATCCAAATGCAAATCCAAAAAGAGAACTTTGAGATTCAAGTTGTAACCCAATTACTTAAATTTAACTAATATTTTTTTCACCATTTCTTTATAATTTGGGTTGTTCTTGTAACCTAAAAACTTAAATATTTTGAATGATACCCAAGCCTCTTATTCTAAGTCATTAATTGCACCATTAAGTTCTGTATCAGAAATCAGCTTTGTAATATCAAGTTAGGCAAAAATGCCCTCTTCTATTTGATCCTCTGACACTTATGGCACAAATACATAAAACACGGGGTTTTGACAAACTACTTAATTACACCAAGCTTAATATGAAGCAGTGGTGACATCACTTTATCTGGATCCACCAAGAAAGGCCTGATGTTGTTTTTGGCACCAACTGTAGCTTTTTACTAGTTGGCCATTCCTTCTGCACCCAATGCAGATTCTTGGCTCTATGGTCCCACTCACACTGAAAACGTGGGAATTTTGTGTGCCCGGATTATTGAACCAGTCAGATACACAGAATTTTCACTTCCCAACATGTAAACCAATAATGCTGCTTTATCAAACAAAATAACTGCTTTGCTTCATACATAGATTTTAATGTTAGAAAATAGTAAATTCAAACAAATTATCATTAAAATGAAATACTGATATTTAACTAATTCTTCTTCTTCTTTCAGCTGCTCCCGTTAGGGGTTGCAGGAGCGGATCATCTTTTTCCACAATATACTGCATGATATAAATGTATATACACAAAATTTAACTAATTAATGGACAAAATCAAATTAAAAACCTGTAATTGAAAGCTTAAAAATGTGTTTTGTGAAAAAATGGTACGTGACGGACAAAAGTAGTTTTCATTTTTTAATTTAGCACACAAAAATATATAATATCAAATTAAAAAAAAAAGATTTTTTTCAACGTATGCCTGTGAATATTGGCAGTCCAGCTTGATAAACCCTGTTTAATTGCCATAATCGAGGAAGGGTGGAAAAATTAACAATGGTAAGGGTGTCCATCATTATTTTTTTGCAGTTTTCAAAGCTTTGATGCTGCCAATAGTGCTTTGGTCCATCAAATGATGACCCACTGAAGTGATCTTCCTTTATACTGGGTTGCCAGAAAGGATGGAGTGGAAACAGGAGAAGTAACATCATTGGTTTTTAGGTGGGGTCTCTACTCTTGGGGTAAAAATGGTAATCATGTTAGTGAGTGTTCTGTGCCCATTCTCTTCCACCTATGTGCAATTAAATTGGTCCCAACAAGCCACTCACCAGCCTCGCTTGTTTGAAAATACAATGTTTGAAAATGTGTGGAAACAGGCAGATAACAGTCTCATACTACATGTGCATGATACTTGAACTTAGCTAAACTTGGAAGAATAAGCTTTCACTGAGCAGTGAGTATTAAGCATCACATTTGAACTTAGCCTTCTCATGGTATTGGCTTATTAGAGTTGTCACAAGAATGAGACATACGCAGATAAAGGTTTGGGGCAGCCACCCGTATAATCTGGTATCCTGGCGGCAGAGTGGTTTTTATAGAAATACAGAGCACTGAAGTGCATACAACCAAGTCCAAAACAAGACTGAGGGAAAAGGGAAAAAGGGCAGGCTTTTAAAGGGGAAGACAGGAAGTGAGGTCATAAGGATCGGGCACGTGTTCATCACTCATTGGATCAAGCCCGGACGTGACATCAGAGGGGCCGGAGCTGGTAAGGTCTGTTTCCATTGGTTCGGTCCCGGAAGTGATGTCAAGAGAGCCAGGTGGAATCTCCCAGGAATGGTCTACAGGGAAGGGAGAAAAAGAGTCAGTGTACTCTGCCACATTCAGGCATGCCTCAGAACTGCCTTCACTCAAGCCCTTTAGCTGCCTCCCATGCGCACGTGTGTGACAGAGTATATACTAGAAAGGTATGATATTCTATTAAAAAATAGCTAAACAAGGAAATAATTAAATATGATACAGCAGCAAAGTCTTAAAATACATGCCTTTGGATTAATACTCTTTACTAAAAACATTCTTGAGAAAGCAAGAGTTAATTCAGAAGAATGTGAAATGAAGTTGGTAAATGAGCTGTGTTGCTGCCAAATTTTGATACTACAAAAAGAATAGTTTATTATAAGCTTAAATTGGAAATGAAAACAGAATTATCAGGTTCATATTAAATAGATAGAATTTTACTCGCTTCTGTATGTGAACAGATGTCACAAAGTCAGACGGAAAAGTGTAAGCAATTTTATTTCATGTAGATAGCATTGTTTGAATACTAGATAACACAGTCCATAAAGTATAAAGACACTGGCTGTTGCAGTGAAAATAAAAGAAAATATTGTATTTAAAGTGTAGCACACTTAAAAGTAGCCTGAACTCAGGTAGTGTGTTAAGTCATAGTGTTTGAATTGTAATGTATAACCAGCCATCATTATGAAATAAAAGGCAATGAAGTAAAGCATTCATGTTAATGATTTTAAAAGGCATTGTGCCCCATAAAGAGAGCTCACTTTGCAGCAAATGCTTGCAAGAAAATAATCTCTATGTATTGCATTGTGTGGAATATATTTTAGTAAGAGGAATGCATAAAAACACTTGATTACACCCGCTCATTTATCTTAATGGATATTTTTTCCATACAGTGTCTAGGATAGCAATATATTTTTTTTTTGTTCTTTATTTTGCCTTATACAATTTCTCGTATTAGAAATTTGTTAGTTTTCGCATGCCCCTTGGGGTCAGAGCACAGAGTGAGCCATTGTACAGCGCCCCCGGAGCAATTGAAGGTTAAGGGCCTTGCTCGAGGGCCCATTAGAGTAGGATCTCTTTTGACAGTGACGGGGATTGACAAAAGGCTGGGACCAGCCATGGACTGGTCAGATGTCCATTGTACAACTATGTACAATCTTACAAGAAATGTGCCATGCATACTGTACATGTATCACTATATTTAAACATACAAACAAGCTTATCCATTTTTAAGCCACTCTGCCCTACATGATGAGCGCATGCCAGCAACACTGAGTAAAAGCCACAATCTCTGATGGGACAGAAGTCCACTGCAGGGAACGTGGACTGTTCAACCCAGCTTAAAGCATGACCTTAGGATGTGACAGTAAAAATGAAAACTTGGAAGAAGGCACAAACACTCCCACACACAGATTGTAGGCCAAGATTCAGGCCTCCAAATCTAGGAGGCCAGAGTATTTGCGTCTGTATCACTGTGTCATCTGTCGGACAACCTAAATGAATGACTTGTACGGAACCATGATTTAATAACAGTAGTATCTATCTACTGTATCTGTCTACAGTATTAGTGCTATTTACTGGTAGCCTTGTGATAATTAGAAATTAGCGTATGCCGGTGCGTGGATGTCCACATACAATTTGCCTCTCCTTCATTTTCCTGCAGTTATCAGAATTAAGATATCTTTTGGCATGTCTCCTCCCTTTGGCAGCTTGTTCCTCTTTGAATTAGCAAAGCAGCCTTCTCTCTTCACAGCATTTCATGCCTAATTTGCTAGATATCTCACACATAGTTTTTTTTTTCTTCTCAAAATCCTCTCAAATAATATGACTGCTGAATTGACCCTTTATTACCCATAAATAGGACATGTATAAGTGTCCTGTTTAACCCGTACACCTCTTTTAATTGCCAGGCGCTCTGAAACATAAGAAACTAAACAAGAAATCAATTAAGTAATTCACTCAGACAGCTAAACTAAATAAGTCAATTAACCTTTTACCAGAAGAACCCCTTGTGCTTTATGAACAAAGACATATAAGAATCTCTCAATCTCTCTCTGTGATGCTCAGCCTAATGTCAGGTTGCAGGCATCCATATTCATGATGTCAGGCCTAGAGAAATATGCTTTAGGTAATGCAATTTTTAACAGAGGCAAACTTCATTTCTTACTCAAGACTAACTGTACTTTTAACTATTGCCCAAGGACAGATGCAGTTTTAGCCATGAAAGAATGTGACCTAAATCATTATGCTGCATTACATGTACTGCACATTTGTAGTTTCAGTGATTACATATACAATTTAAATCCTAACTTCAGAAGGCATCACAATTTCTGCTATCTTCTGTGATGTCCCCAGACAAGATGTTCCTTCAGTTTTTGCTCAGAAGACAGCACTTTTAGTCAAAGCCCATGACAGAATTTAGTGTTTTAGTCATTTGTCAGCACTGCCTGCTGTTGCAGTCATTTCACAGTACATAATGCAGTTTTAGTCATTTCTTAGGACTGCAAAAAGTTAGTTTAATTTTGCATAGCAAAATGAAGCTTCTGTTATTTCATAGTAAAGCAAGGCGGCTTATTAATATTTAAAGAGTTATGCAGTTGACATGATTGTTTAAAATGTGTTGTAGCTTCATCTGCTATGCTGACACTGCTGAGAACAGCAAGTAGTTTTTGCATTTTAAAAAGTTTGTTCTAGGATCTACTGCACTGAGGATAGAGCAGCACAGTGTTTAGTGCTGCAGCTCACAGCTCCAGGAGACTCGGTTCAAATCCTATTACCTTTCAATGTCTTTGAAGAGTTTGAACGCTCTTTTTCTTTTTGCATAACTTTTTCTTGATGTTTTGTGATTTTTGTCTCACATCCTAAAAACATACTTTTTAGATAAATTGTCAACTCCAGATTGACCCCACATACCTAAGTATGCATATGTGTGTGAATGTTCTATGGAGAGGAGTAGTGCCCTGTCGTTGGAAGGTTTCAGCCGTGCTTTTGATGATGCTGGAATAAGAGTTTGTGGCCCTGTAATTGATTTAAGTGATTCAGTGGTAGACGGAGTTGTACTGTGTAGATTTCAATTAGATTGTGCTTGTAATATATTGTTCACAGTACACGCAAAAACAGTTTGTTACCATTTTTATATTGTCTTATTATATTGTGGTATTTCTAATTCTAAAGTCCAATTTCATTCAAATCTGCTATCCATTCAGCAGTTTCCTATAGCTTCTTAATCCAGAGTTCAGGATCATAGGGAGCTGGAGCTTGCTTTGTAGTTTCAGGTGTTATGAAGAAACCAATCCTGGATGAAGTGTTTAGCATACACATCTTTGGATTGTTGGAGTATAATGATCTTTTTATATCATTTTCCATCTGTGTAACACTATTTAAAAGGTGGTGCTTCTGTACATAATGGATGAGTAGACCTGTCCTTTCCAGACTTTTTCCACAGTAATGTGAGAATCTTGAATGGATTTTGATTGGTGTGTGGATGTTTAAATTGAAAGCAGAAGCCATCAGGGGGATATGTTGTCATGTTTTGTCAAACCCCTATTGTTGTGAATATATCTTTGGCAAGCAGTGATGAAAACCATCATGGTTCCAGCTTTGTCAGTGGCACAGAGCAACTGTTTATCTATGAATGTAAGTCATTATTGACTTGCTCCTACTGTAAGGTTAAAATGTTCACTTTTTCTTCTGAACTTTCATTTTCATAATTTCAATATCTCACAGTAATTTTTATCTTTCCAGTTCTATACATAATCAAATTGTTATCAAACCTATGATGTGAATATCTGAATCAGAATTTTTTTCAGTTACTGACTGTGTTATTTATTTAGTGTTCTATGTATCGTGTGTTCTGTTGCAACATAATGTATATCACTATATATATTGTGAATTCAGTCAGTCATTGTCCAATCCGCTATATCCTAACACAGGGTCATAGGGGTCTACTGGAGCCAGTCCCAGTCGACACAGGGTGCAAGGCAGGAACAAACCCCAGGCAGGGTGCCAGCCCACTGCAGTATTGTCAAGTCTTGGGTGGAAAATGCTATGAATGGAGCCAGCTTAGTTACATAGAAAACACACTTTTACACGGACCATAGTCAGCTGGATCAGATGTTTTCATGCATGGGCCTCATATCTTAAAATAAAAAAAAATATATATACTGTATATATAATTAATTAACTACTAATTGTCTGATACAATAACATTTAACTAGTCTGAGTGACAATATATTTCTATTCATTCTAATCATTCTTATATAAAGTTTATTTATGAGTAAATGTGTGGTATTTGAATATGGTTTTTGCCTTCCTAGGTATATACTGTAGCACCAAGGACAGTTAAAAGAGGAACAACCAGAGAATACCCCACATAGGCTGCTACCAGGCTGAGATTTGAACCCAGTCTCCTGGAGCTGTGAGGCAGTAGTACTAATTACTGAACCACAAAAAAATGATTAAGGCTTTTAAAATGAACTCTACTTTGAGAAGCAGCAAATTCCAAACACATTTAACCATGCAGTGAAATGTTAACTGCTTTCAGAATAATATTTTGGCAAATTTTTAAACAATGATCGATGTTAAAGAAAGTGAATTTGAGGAAGGACATCTTGTGCACCATGAAGAAATCTAGTTTTTGTCAGTTTTCAATAGTTGTTCCTTGTCAGTCTTGCCCTCCTACCTTTTTTACTTTCTTGTATACAAAGTATAGGGAAATTTTTTTAAGCATCCAAAAATTCAATGTCGAGATTTTAATGAATCTCAATGTTTTAGACCTCCCTGACTTTCTTGTATATGAATGATATAGAGAAAGTATTGGAATCCTCCAAAAATTCCATTTCAAGATTTTGATTAATCTTGACATTTAGACCTCCCAGAGTCCAAAAATACAATTTTTGGAATTATGTCTCCGTGTCTGTCTCTGTGTGTGTGTATGTAAACACGATAGCTCGAGTACACTTTCACTTAGGTCAACCAAATTTTGCATACAAGTATTATGTACAAAACATAGATTTCTATCAACTTTTGGGCTATTTCTGTTAACCAGAAGTGGTACTTTACCTTTTATTCATGCAGCTGCAGAGTTCGATTTATTCAACTTTACTTCAATAATAATTGTTCAATATATGATTAATTTGATTTGATTAGTTGTTGATTGTTCTTTAATGCACATAGTATAAAAATATAATCATATACTGTATATCATTGTCTTTCGGGTTACTTCCCAAATATTCATCCCCATATCTGACTATACAAGAAAATCTAGGGGGAACCACTCACAATTTAGAGCTGGATTGCTATGCCTTGTCTATCTGTGGTACCTCAAGGGCATGAGAGGAGGCTTGGGTGAAGCCCTCTATTGGTGGTAAATTGGTGTAGTAGTAGTGAAGTAAAATACAGTCCATCTCAGCAAGTAGCTTGTCATGTAGGTCTCACTGGGTAAAATACAGACAATATGACAAGAAAGAGGTTACAGGTAACAGTTGTAGAGCTGGTTTTGATGTAAATATTGATGTAATTAACTATGGTTGTAATGCCTAAGAGGTAAGTCTGCTTAGACCATTGAGTGTATCCTTATGGAAACCTAACCTAATTAAAAATCATATGAATCTTAGTCTGTAACTGCTATGAAAAATGTGCTAGCTTGCATTTCTGCCATTTACATTATTAAATCAGAAGCCTTGTGGAAGTATGCAAGTTAAACCTTTTTATTTCAGTTCATGGAAAAATTTGCATATTACTTTGGGTTAGGTAGACCTTATTATCCCAGAGGGAAATTTGTTTGCAGTAGTAAAGTACAAAAATGTTAGGACATTGTGGCACAGATTCAGTAAAATAAATAAAGTTACAACAACTGACAACCAGTGTTATCATATATATATATATATGGCCTCAGAGGCTGTCTAAGAGAATATTGGGAGCAACAACACCATGAAGTCCAAAGAACACACCAGACAGGTCAGGGATAAAGTTATTGAGAAATTTAAAGCAGGCTTAGGCTACAAAAAGATTTCCAAAGCCTTGAACATCCCACGGAGCACTGTTCAAGCGATCATTCAGAAATGGAAGGAGTATGGCACAACTGTAAACCTACCAAGACAAGGCCGTCCACCTAAACTCACAGGCCGAACAAGGAGAGCGCTGATCAGAAATGCAGCCAAGAGGCCCATGGTGACTCTGGACGAGCTGCAGAGATCTACAGCTCAGGTGGGGGAATCTGTCCATAGGACAACTATTAGTCATGCACTGCACAAAGTTGGCCTTTATGGAAGAGTGGCAAGAAGAAAGCCATTGTTAACAGAAAACCATAAGAAGTCCCGTTTGCAGTTTGCCACAAGCCATGTGGGGGACACTGCAAACATGTGGAAGAAGGTGCTCTGGTCAGATGAGACCAAAATGGAACTTTTTGGCCAAAATGCAAAACGCTATGTGTGGCGGAAAACTAACACTGCACATCACTCTGAACACACCATCCCCACTGTCAAATATGGTGGTGGCAGCATCATGCTCTGGGTGTGCTTCTCTTCAGCAGGGACAGGGAAACTGGTCAGAGTTGATGGGAAGATGGATGGAGCCAAATACAGGGCAATCTTGGAAGAAAACCTCTTAGAGTCTGCAAAAGACTTGAGACTGGGGCGGAGGTTCACCTTCCAGTAGGACAACGACCCTAAACATAAAGCCAGGGCAACAATGGGATGGTTTAAAACAAAACATATCCATGTGTTAGAATGGCCTAGTCAAAGTCCAGATCTAAATCCAATCGAGAATCTGTGGCAAGATCTGAAAACTGCTGTTCACAAACGCTGTCCATCTAATCTGACTGAGCTGGAGCTGTTTTGCAAAGAAGAATGGGCAAGGATTTCAGTCTCTAGATGTGCAAAGCTGGTAGAGACATACCCTAAAAGACTGGCAGCTGTAATTGCAGCAAAAGGTGGTTCTACAAAATATTGACTCAGGGGGCTGAATAATTACGCACACCCCACTTTTCAGTTATTTATTTGTAAAAAATGTTTGGAATCATGTATGATTTTCGTTCCACTTCTCACATGTACACCACTTTGTATTGGTCGTTCACGTGGAATTCCAATAAAATTGATTCATGTTTGTGGCTGTAATGTGACAAAATGTGGAAAAGTTCAAGGGGGCCGAATACTTT
>JANRMT010062837.1:44094838-44122270 GCA_026402145.1 Polypterus bichir lapradei | reverse complement strand
ATATATATATATAAGCTCTTTTGCCAGGCTTCACCTGCAAAACTTTGTGAGGCATTGGACATCAGTTAATACTGTTGTTGGCTAATCGGATGTAGCAGAATTACTATGGAACTGACTAAGTGCTTTTCTGTATACAATATGTGTATTTTTTTTAATCAAGTGCTAATATTTATTGGTAGGCAGTGTGTTGTGGTGGGTAAGGCTTTAAACTTAGGACTTCAAACCTGGATTCTTTTCGTTCAAATCCTGCTACTGACACTGAGTGACCATGCGCTAGTCACTTTATCTGCCTGTGCTCTAAACTGGGAAAACAGAAGAAATATAACCAATTGTATCTCAAATGTTATAAATCAACATGGATAAAGGCATCAGTGAAATAATAAGTAATAATAATAATATTATTAGGTCTTTGAAGCCCATAAGAGACATATTTCTGTATTAGATCAATTCCAGCTTCTTTCTGCTGTGACTTGGCTTTTCTTGATGGTCATTAAAAAACACAAGTTTAAAGGAAAGTATATTCTTTTGAACTGAAATGGATAATCAGTAGGAGTAATGTAAAATTTGAGTATATGTTATTATTATTAGATGTTTATGATTTTCATTTGTTTATGCCATTCACTCAAGTGCAGTATTTCTTAAGAGTTTTTTTTCAGTTGTAGGTAGTTCACTTGATGGTGTAAGAAACCAACAAAAAAGGGGTGGCTTCTGATTAATCCGGCTCTGCTGATGGGTCACCAGACTCAGAGGTCCTTTGGTCGGTTGTCTCCATGATAATTGACGCCTCTTTCTGGGCCGTCGTCCTTTC
Organism: Polypterus bichir lapradei; assembly: GCA_026402145.1. Taxonomy (NCBI): domain Eukaryota; kingdom Metazoa; phylum Chordata; class Cladistia; order Polypteriformes; family Polypteridae; genus Polypterus; species Polypterus bichir. Next base: position 44,121,462 of record JANRMT010062837.1, on the reverse strand, counting down.
AAAACTCTGGGACTGGGAGTGGTGTCAATTGCTTTCTAAAGAAAATGACAAGACAGCGGCAGCTCCCCCTCTTAGCCTGAAGTGGTACCACATAGAGAATTTCAATAGAATTTCAATCAAATCCATTAAGGCATTTTTGAGATTTTGGGGTATTCTTTTCTATTATTTGGGAGGGCTTACTCCTAAAAATTGATATATTGAAATGTCCTTTGTTAGCAAATGCCTACTGAACTAGATGTATCATCCTGATAAATTTCAGCTTTTTAACTGAATGGGAAATAATGTGCACAAACCAACAAGGACTTTACAGACTGTCCTTCACAATGCTAAAACCAAAAAGTCAACCACAGAGACAAGAAATGTAGTTTACAGCATTCCATGCAATGCATGCCCAGCTGTATACGTGGGCCAAACATCTGAAAGACTCACAAAACATATACAGGAACATTGCAATGCTGTCATAAGGAAAGACCCACGGTCACTGATTTACACAAATTTAAGTTCCAACGGACACATGTTTAACTGGGACATTATGAAAATAAAATTCAGGGCCAACACTTAGAGTGCCAGAGAGCTGGCTGAATCATGGCTCTCTAATGAAAATGCCATTAACAGACACTTGGACTTGAACCCAGCATATGCAGGCTTAAACAGAAGAACATCTAAATAATAAAAAAAGATTTTATGACCAATACCTTCCAAACCCCACCTTACTAATCTACCCCTCCATCCCCACCCTTCACCAACTATACTGTATATTGCCTTTGATTCCTGTATGTGTAATCATTTTCCTCTGATGATGACAACACCTTGCAGGTTGTCAAAAGCTTAGGAATAAAAACTATTTTGAGATACATGACTCATTTTCTCATTTTGTGGATCTCTAGCTACAAACTGTATCACGGACCTTTGCTTCCATATATACAGTGTACAGATAATGTGTATGTGTGTGTGTGCGTACCAATCAGCCACAACATTAAAACCACCTGCCTAATATTGTGTAGGTCCCCTTTGTGCCACCAAAACAGCTCTGACCCATTGAGGCGTAGACTCCACAAGACCTCTGAAGGGGTCCTCTGGTATCTGATACCAAGATGTTAGCAACAGATTTTTTAAGTTCTGTAAGTTATGACATGGGGCCTCCATGGATTGGACTTGTTTTTCTAGCACATCCCACAGATGTTTGATCAAAGTGAGATCTGGGAATCTGGAGGCCAAATCAACACCTTGAATTCTTTATCACGTTCCTTAAACTCTTCCTGAAAAATTTTTGCAGTGTGGCAGGGCATTTTTTCTTGATGAAAAAGGCCACTGCAATCAGTGAGTACTGTTACCATTAAGGGGTGCACATGGTTTGCAACAACCTTTAGGTAGGTGGTATGTGAATGCCAGGACCCAAATTTCCTAGCAGAACATCTCATCTCACTGCCTCTGCCAGCAGGCCATCTTATAATATTGCATCCTGCTACCATCTCATTCCAGAGTAAATGATGCACATGCACCTGGCCATTCACAAGATTTGAAAGAAAACGTGATTCATTACGCCAGGCCACCTTCTTCCATTGCTTCAACGTCCACTTCTGATGCCTATGTGCCCATTGTAGGCCATTTTGAGGGTAAAAATCATTGGGCACTCTGAGTTGTGTGAGGATATGCAGCTCCATAATCAGTAAGCTGCAATGTGTTTTGTGTTCTGACACCTTTCTCTCATGGCTAACATTAAGGTTTTCGGCAATTTGTGCTACATTACCCTTTCTTTGGGATCGGACCAGACAAGCTAGCTTTTGCTCCCCAAGCACATCAGTGATCCTTGGGCACTCATGACCCTGTATCCTGTTCACCTATTTTCCTTCCTTGGACCACTTTTGGTAGGTACTAACCATTGAATACAGGCAACACCCCACAAGACCTTCTGTTTTGCAGATGCTGTGACCCGTAGATTGTTTAAGCCAGGGAATTGTGACGCAAGAAGTTTAGGACAGACCAGCTTTAGAACTGTACATAGAGAAATAAACAACAGTATAAAAATAAAAATGCATATTAATGTAAATTATAACCCAGCATTTAAATGTAAAAGTAAAATGATTAACACATTAAAAATAGCTTGCATACCTTAATGCTAATATATCAAAAATAAAACAAGTGAGTTGGAGTTGTATGTAGAGGTGCACAATTATGATATTATAGCAATAACAGAAACCTGGCTAAATAACAAAAGTAGGGATGAGTATAACATAGAGGGATACACATTTTTAGGAAGGATAGAGAGAACAAGAAAGGAGGTGGGAATGCTGTTTATGTCAAACAGAATTTAATCTATTCCAGGGGTCCTTAATCACAGTCCTGGAGGGCCACAGTGGCTGCAGGTTTTTGTTCTAACCTGGTTGCTTAATTATAAAGCAATTCTTGCCAGTAATTTAATTTCATGGCTTATTAGTACTTTAACTCTGCTATGTCAGGTAATTCTCATATCCTAGATTTTCTTCTCCTTTCTAAGGATATCATCCAAATGATCTGAAGGCTAAAATGGATGAGTAATTCTCAGCCCTTCACTTTTTTCTCTTCACTTTCCTTCCAACTATTTAATTAAACCCAGTAGTGCATAATAAATACACACAGGTGTAAATGGTAACAATCTAAATGGAGAAATGCTGGTGTTATTTGTCACTTGCATGTTATTGCTAATTAGGTGCAATTAAAAACCAAGAAAACAGCTGTTTAGGACTAAAATAAGCAATAAGTGTTTAAAATCTTAACGAGCGGGACAACTAAAGTGAAGCAGAAGTGTTACTTGAGCAATAAGTCCTTCTTATTAAGCAACTGGGTGGGAGCAAAAACTTGCAGCCACTGCAGCCCTCCAGGACCGTGACTGAGGACCACTGATCTATTCAGTTGGAAAGCACTTGGGAAAGGGATCTTATTTTAGGAGTGTGTTATAAACTCTCCAATGCAGACAGTAATTTCAACACACATCGTTTTAGTAATATTAAAAGGGAAGTTTTTTAACAGCTGTTTTTAGAAGTAATCAGTGATTGTTTTTTAACATAGTATGTTAGAGCACCAATGTGGAGTGAAGCCTGTCTGGTATTTTATAAAAATCAGGATAGAACTGAGGGCATAGAGGTGATTGAATCACTAGGGTCAAGTGACCATAATATAGTACAGTTCTCAGTGTTTTGGAAGAGTGTGGATGCAATGACTAAAACTGTTAAGTTTAACTTTGGTAGGACAAATTTTGAGCAGATGCAGCAAAGTCTAAGGAGGATAGACTGGGATAAGCTTTTAAGTGTGGAGGTGGACGAGGAGCAGTGGAACAGTTTAACAAATGTTATACATATAATGCAGAACAGGTACATCCCTAAATTTGGAATTAGAAGAAAATTTTAAAAATCTCTCTTTGGGTTAAAAAAGAGTTAAAAAAGAAGCTGTAAAGGAAAAACAGCTTTATACGGTGCATAAGACTAATAACTGCAATGTGAATCGTAGGGTGTATGAGGACATGAGGATAACCACAAAGAAAGATATTAGGGATGTTGAAAGAAAGTTAGAGAGAAATATAGCAGATAAGGTGAAAGATGACCCAAAGAGATTGTTTCATTTTAGTAGGTAAAGAACAGTCAAGGAGGAGGTGAAGTGCATCAGGATTAGTTAAAGGGAATTAAAAGATACAAACAGTGAAATAGTAGACTCTCTGAAATCACAATTTTCTGAGGTCTTCACAAGTGAGGAAGTGGATTACTTCCCAGCAGTAAATGGGACTACTAAGGAAGTACTGAGGGAATCAGAAATTGTGGAGAAGTACTGCTTAGATTAAATAGGCTGATATCAAAGAAATCTCCAGAACCAGGTAATATTTGCCCTTGAGTTCTTAAGGAGGTTAGTGAGTACATATATAAACCATTGATGCATATTTTTAGGAAGTCACTGTGCACTGGGGAAATTCCAATGGACTAGAAAATGGCAAATATTATCCAGTTATATAAAAAGGGTGACCGGGTAGATCCAAGCAATTATAGGCTAATAACCTTAACATACATCACAGAAAAATTGATGAAAGGAATTATTAAGGATAAGATTTAACAAAAATGGCAAGAACAGACATTTTACTGAACAGTTAGCATGGCTTCAGAAGAGGAAGGTCATGTTTTATTAAAATGCTAGAATTCTATGATGAAACAACAAAAGGGTATGATCAAAATGGAACGTATGATATTATTTATGTGGACTTTCAGAAAGCATTTGATAAGGTGCTAAATGAGAGGTTGGGCATCAGACTAAAAGAAGTGGGATCTCATGGTGATGTTTGTAGATGGGCGCAGAGTTGGCTTAGACACAAGAAGCAGAAAGTTATGGTGCAAGAAACCTTATCAGAATTGGCTAATTTTAACAATGGTGTTCCACAGGGGGCAGGGCTAGGGTAGCTACTATTTTTAATTAGTAACAAGCTGGTTATGTTTGCAGATGACACCAAGATAGGTGGTTTGGCAGATAAACTGGAATCCTTTGAATCATTACAGATGGACTTGGGCAGATTTGTGACAGATTAAATTTAATATCAGTAAATGTAAAGTATTACACATAGGAAGTAAAAATATTAGGTTTGAACACACCATGGGAGGTCAGAAAATCAAAAGCACACTTTATGAGAAGGATTTAGGAGTTGTAGTGGACTCTATACTATCAACTGCCAGACTGTGTTCAGAAGCCATTAAGAAGGCTAACAGAATGTTAGGTTATATGACACAACGTGTAAAGTAAAGGTCCAAGAAGGTTATGCTCAAGCTTTATAGGACACTGGTGAAGCCTCATCTGGAGTACTGTGTGCAATTTTGTTCTCCAGGCTACAAAAAGGACATAGCAGTGCTAGACAAAGTCCAAAGAAGAGTGACTAGGCTGATCCCAGGGCTACAGGGGATGAATTACGAATAAAGATTAAAAGAGCTGAGCCTCTTGGGTTTAAGAAAAAGAAGATTAAGAGGAGACATTATTGAAGTGTTTAAAATTATTAAGGGAATTAGTACAATGGATTGAGACTGTTGTTTTAAAATGAGTTCATCAAAAACACAGGGACACATATAGAAACTTGTTAAGGGTAAATCTCGCACAAACATTAGGACACTTGGAATAAGCTATGAAGTTGTGGTAGACAGTAGGACTTTAGGGACTTTCAAAACTAGACGATGGTTTTTAAAAGAATTAATATATATATATATAAAAGAAATGGCTGCTGTTTACTTTATGAGCTAGCCCTCTAAGAAACTAATGGACAACATTTCAAAATGAAATGAATAGATTCTAATTAGTAAATTTTATCTGGGAACATGAGGCAACATCCTGAACTATTTTTACAAAGAAGTGGTCTGACTAATAAGCACCTGGTGCCAGGGAAAACGTGAAGGAGATAAACACAAATAAAGCCACTCAATGAGTGGGCAGATCCAGATTTACAAAAAAAGACAGAAAGATGAACTGCCAAAATGAGTCTGAGTGAGGAAGATGAAGAACTGAAGAAAAATAAATAGTTAAAGAAATGCCACTTGGATAGAAAAGTAGAAAGAGTTGAAAAGAAAATGTAAATTACAAAAAGGAAGATCTACGACAAGCTAAAAAGCACAAGTGAACTTTAAAAAAGATAGCTAGAAGATCTGCAGTACATTTGGTAATCAAATCAGTCAGGAAGCATAAAGTTAGTAAGACAAGACAAAAGTGGAGTGCATAGTTGCTTCTTTACCATATAAGAGAAAAGTCATGAATGTAACATGTATTTACTGTAAATAGTGATTTCATATGGATGTCAGACAATTAATTCCATCACTCACACAAACAGCATATGCTACTGTTTGCACTATTATCACATACACGCTCCAGCCTCCCATGACCTTAAATTTGAATAATGTGATGTGAGACAAGTGTTGCTTTTTGTATTAATGAAGTTTGTATATGAAATTATTAATGGATAGAATATCAATCCATTTGTTGGCAACTTCTTGTTTAACCTATAATCAATTTTGCCTTGACAAATCCAAGCAACCAAGGCACAGTCAAAATGCTTTATTCTAAATCATGGAGTTGTAGCAATCTCTGAAAATTCTTCCTCAATACCTGCTTGCTTCCACTTGATATTTAAGTCACCAACATTATGGTATATTTCATGTTTGTCAAAGATCACTCTTGGAAACATCTCAGTAACACTTTAATATCCTGAATGTGTGTTTAACATCATACCCTTGGTTTATTGTATTAGGGCTATGGGACTGGGACTTTGTGAAGTGTGGTCTATCCTCATGTGGGGAGGCAAAATGGGGGTGCAGGGGGACTAGGGGGGGAGAGAAAGAGAGAAAGCTATTTCTAATCTATCCTTTTAATCCTTATAATTGTAAGTGCCAATGTAACAATATGCTTCAGGGCAATAACTCCTGGAAAAATTGGAAATTAAGGTCAAAGCTGTCTTATCATAAATTAAGACTACAAAATGACAACAAAAGTGAAGAAGCAACGTCACCATGACCAAACAGTTAACTTTGTGAGCTGGAGTGTTAAAGGTCTCAATCACGAATTGAAGAGAAAGAAAGTATTCTCTCTCCTAACAGGTCTAAATGTTAAAATAGTATTTTTACAGGAGACCCACTTATTAAGCAAGGATCATTTTTGGTTGCACAGAGACTGGACAGGCCAAATATTCCATTCCAGCTTTACAAAGAAAACTAGAGGTGTGGGAATTCTTATACATAGAACAATATCATTTGTAGCATCAGATGTAGTATCTGATCCTGAAGGGAGATATGTCATCGTCATGGGTAATTTATTTAACTTAAAGTGAAATTGATAAATATCTATGCACCCAATGTAGATGATACAGACTTCATCCAAAACGTATGTGCATCCATTCCCAATGTAACCATACACAAAATTATAACGGCTGGGGACTTTATTTGTGTTTTAATTCAAGACCTATATAGGTCTCCTGTCAAAGAGGTGATGGGTTCTAACACTGCCAAAGCAATTACACAGTTTGAAACTGATCACAATTTATAAGACCCCTGGAGATTTCTAAACCTAAACTCAACAACAACAACATTTATTTATATAGCACATTTTCATACAAAAAGTAGCTCAAAGTGCTTTACATAATGAAGAAAAGAAAAATAAAAGACAAAATAAGAAATTAAAATAAGACAACATTAGTTAACATAGAAAAGGAGTAAGGTCCGATTGGCAGGGTGGACAGAAAAAACAAAAAAAAACTCCAGACGGCTGAAGAAAAAAATAAAATCTGCAGGGGTTCCAGGCCATGGGACCGCCCAGTCCCCTCTGGGCATTCTACCTAACATAAATGAAATAGTCCTCTTTGCAGTTAGGGTTCTCACGGAGTCACTTGATTTTGATGGTCATATAGACTTCTGGCTTTTAATCCATCCATCATTGTTGGAACATCACTGTGCTTTGAGTAGATGGTGGTGGCGCAAGCCACCACCAAAAGTACACCGGAAAAGGAAACAGAAGAGAGAGTAGGGGTTAGTAGAGATTTTAGAGCCACCATGAATAGTTATTATAATGAGTTGGATATACAGAGTATCAGGATTTTAATTACAATAAAGTTATGAGAAGGCCATGTTAAAGTAATGTGTTTTCAGCAGTTTTTTTAAGTTGCTCCACTGTATTAGCCTGGTGAATTCCTATTAGCAGGCTATTCCAGATTTTAGGTGCATAACAGCAGAAGTCGCCTCACCACTTCTTTTAAGTTTTGTTCTTGGAATTCTAAGAGACACTCATTTGAGGATCTTAGGTTACAATTTGGAATATAAGGTGTCAGACATTCCGATATATAAGATGGGGCGAGATTATTTAAGGCTTTATAAACCATAAGCAGAATTTTTAAGTCAATCCTGACTGACACAGGTAAACCAGTGTAGTGACATCAAAACTGGAGAGATGTGCTCAGATTTTCTTTTTTTAGTTAGGATTCTAGCAGCTGCATTCTGCACTAGTTGCAAACGATTTATGTCATCAGCATAGGTGTGGTAGCTCACGTTGTGCCCTTAGATAATCTGACCTAACGGAAGCATGTAGATTAAGAAGAGCAGAGGACCCAGGATACAGCCTTGTGGAACACCATATCGGATATCATGTGTCTTTGAGTTGTAATTACCACAACTAACAAAGAATTTTCTCCCTGCCAGGTGGGATTCAAACCAATTTAAGACACTGCCAGAGAGGCCCACCAATTGACTAAGGCGATTTCTAAGAATATTATGATCAATGGTGTCAAATGCGGCACTCAGATCTAAGAGGATGAGAACAGATAAATGGCCTCTGTCTGCATTTACCCGCAAGTCATTTACTACTTTAACGAGTGCAGTTTCTGTGCTGTGATTTGTTCTAAAACCCGACTGAAATTTATCAAGAATAGCATGTTTACTTGGGTGGTCATTTAACTGCATAATGCCTACCTTCTCCAGAATTTTACTTAAGAAAGGCAGGTTAGAGATGGGTCTAAAATTTTCAAGAGCCGTGGGGTCGAGATTATGTTTCTTAAGTAGGAGTTTAACTACAGCAGCCTTAAGACAGTCTGGGAAGACCCCCATATCTAATGACAAATTTACTATGTCAAGAACATCATCAATTAGTACGCCTGATACTTCTTTGAAAAAATTTGTTGGTATTGGGTCAAGGACGCAGGTGGAGGGTTTCAGTTGAGAAATTATTTTATGTAAATCAGGTAAATCTATCCTAGTGAAAGAGTTTAATTTGTTTATAAGAGAATGCTGCGGTTTAGGAGGATCCTTAGTGTTCGGGAGATATACTATGTTATTTCTAATATCATTAATTTTTTGATTAAAAAATATAGCAATAGCCTCACAGGTTTTACTGGAAGTACTTAGGAAGCATTCCTTTGAGTTATCTGGGTTTAGCAGACGATCAATCGTAGAGAATAAGACTCTGGGATTACTAGCATTGTTATTTATAATAGAGAAATAGCAGCACCTCTCAAGACGGACTGTGTTATTGTATTCTGTTATTTTAACTTTTAATATTTCATAGTGGACAGTTAGTTTAGTCTTCCTCCATTTACACTCAGCTCTACAGCATGTTCTCTTTAAATCAGACACTTTTTGGGTCTTCCATGGTATACCAATGCTAGAAGATTTTTTAACTGTCTTTTCAGGTGCAACTATGTCAACAGCAGCACTCACTTTAGTATTAAATCTTTCCACCTTACTATTTACATTATCCTTGCTATTATAGTTGGCACTGCAAACGGACTGATTGCTTAGAATGTTTGTAAGTTTTAAAAATTCTGATGAGTCAAAGAAGCGTTTTTTAACAATATGCTTCTTATCAGTGTTTTCTATCATTATTTCTATATTAAAAAGTAGAAATGATCTTATAGACCCGTATCAATGACCTGCTTTATATCAAGTTTTAGTCCTTTAGTAATCACTAAGTCAACGTATGACCTGCTTTATGTGTAGGCTGATCAACGAGCTGTCTCAAATCAAAAGAGTCCAGGAGGTTCATAAATTCTTTTACTTTTTGGTCTGATTTTGGTCTTTTTTTACACCGATTATCTATATGAAATTTAAAGTCACAGACTATTAAGAGTGTGTCATAGTTCGTAATTAAAATTGACATTAAGTCAGAGAATTCCTCAAAAAAGACGCGTTGAATTTTGGAGGTCTATACACAGATAATAGTAGAACGTGAGAATCTCCATGGATAACAATGGCAAGATACTCAAAGGACTTGAATTTACCAAAACTGACATCTTTACACTTTAACCGGCTCAAGTAAATGTTTACCAAGCCACCGCCTCTTTTTCCTTGGCGATCTGCACAAGTAAAACTGTAATCCGGAGGCGCAGATTCGATTAAAACAGCTGCACCATCTGAGCTAAGCCATGTTTCACTTAGTGCAATAAAATCTATTTTTTTTATCACTAATAAGATTGTTGATAAAAAACGTCTTGTTAGTTAAAGCTCTAACATTTAATAGTGCCATATTTAATGTTTCGGAAGGGCAGAGATGAATAATATGTGTGTTATTGATATTTGGAACAGGGAAGTTATTTTTATTAGTGCCGCTCTGTGTGTATTTTTTGTTTAATCTATAATCTGTTTTTATAGTTTTAATACATTGCTCATCTAAAGTCATAATTTTAATTAAATTATTGGTGTTTATGTCGTATTGCCTAGATTTTCTACGTACATTGAGATTGGTTATTACAGTATTAATGTTGTGCACTTTTACGGAAGATTTTATTAAACAATTATCATGTCCTAGCACAGCAATAGCATTTTGGACGGGGTTAAGAGCAGAGATAGATAGTTAAGATGAACGAATTTAGATATGTTTTCGGAGAAGAACCAAGGGCATATTCGTTCAACTCAAGAGCATATTCATTCTACTCACCAGTGCATCACTGTTGCTCAAGAATTATTTCTTTATAGATAACCATTTTTTTGCCTACAATGAAATCTTGTGAGTATGACACTATTGTTATCTCTAACCATGCTCCTTTGATCATGGAGCTAAAATCACTATGCCTCACATACATCTTTCGCAGCTAGCATCTTGAACCACTTTTATTAGCAGACGAGAACTGTACAGAATTTATATCCAAGCAAATCGTTGTTTTTTTTTAGACAAATACATCCTCATAGTTTTCTGCAGGAATACTATGAGAAACTCTGAAAACTTTTTTAAGAGGACAGATTATTTCATATCTTTCCCACAAAAATAAATTGGAAACTAAGAAGGTATCAGAGCTAATCAGTGAAATTACCAGAATAGATCAAGAATATGCCAGGTGTCTAAATGAGGCACTTCATAGGAAAAGACAGGCTCTGCATTCAGAACTGAACCTCTTGACAACTACTGTAAAGAAACAGAACTCATTTTTAAATCAAGACATCATTACGATGAATCTGGATAGAAAGCTAATAAGATCAACAAATCCACAAGCAGGAAGTTCGCAATGCAATCCCAGCAATTACCAACACAGGCGGAGACAAAATCATTAACCATAAAAATATAATGCACACATTTAGAAACTACTATAAGTCCTTATATTCTACTCAGATTAAAGAAGACAAGACACAACCTAATGTGTTTTTGGATACGTTACAGATACCACAACTAGATACTTTTAGTGCAAAGAAACTGGATAAAACTGCCACTATCAGAATTACTAGATGCTAAAAACTCACTTCAGAGTGGGAAAGCAGCAGGCCCTGTTGTCTACCCTGCCAAATTTTATAAAAAATTTTCAATTAAGTTAGCTCCCCTTTTATTAGCAACATTTACAGATGCTAGAGACAATAAAATTCTACCTCAAACTTTTTGCCAAGCATTAATTACCATCATTCCTAAGCAAAATAAGGACTTATTACAATGTGTATCATATAGACCAATCTCACTTCTGAATAATGATGTTAAAGTCCAAAGTCCTAGGATTAAGAAAGTGCTTCTTTCTGTAATGCTACAGGACCAAACTGGATTTATTAAAGGCAGACACTTAGCTTCCAATCTTTGATGCCTTTTTAATGTAATATATTCACCCACAAAGTCTAACAACCTGGAGATATTATTATTGTTGGATGCAGAAAAAGCATTTGATATGGTTGAATGGAACTACCTTTTCACTACATTGGAGAAATTTGCGTTTGGCCCGAACATTTGTGTATGAATCAAACTACTGTATACCAGTCTAGAAGCTTCAGTTTGTATTAACAACATTATTTCAGACTACTTCAAACTAAAACATGGTACTAGACAAGGATGCCCCTTGTCACCACTGCTTTTTGCAATCGCCATTGAGCCACTGGCACTTCACTGTCAAAATGCTTATGAGATAAAGGGGATTATCAGAGAAGGACTTCAACAGAAAATTTCTATATATTTAGATATGGTACTTTATATATCTGATCCACAAAATACTGTGCCTGCACTCCTAACAGAATTTCAAAAGATTTATGGTCTCAGAATTAATTTGAATTAAAGTGTGTTCTTTCCAGTGAGTTGTCAAGCACATAGTATTAGATTGGACACCTTCCCTTTTATCATTGTACTGTAGATCAGTTTAAGTACACACACAAGTAAATATAAAGCTCTTTATCAATAAAATTTTGCTGTCTGCATAGAAAACTTAAGCAAAACTTGCATAGATGGTCTACCCTTCATCTCATTTTAGCTGGAAGAATTAATACTGTCAAGATGAGTATCCTTTCTAAGTTTCTTTTTCTATTTCAGAATATTCCAATATATATCAATAAATCATTTCTTAAGAAGTTACATTCAATCATAACCTCATTTATTTGGAATTCAAAACATCTACATATCCAAAGGGTGACCCTACGAAGACCTAAGGCAGAAGGTGGCATGGCTCTACCTAACTTTCAGTTTTATTACTGGGCGGCAGATATACAAGCTATAAAAACCTGGACGTTGGCACAAATAGATAAACAAACAGAGGCTTGGTCCGCAATAGTTATAGTAATCTGCAGTACTTAATTAAATTCCTTGCTTTGTGCCCCAATAAATACAAGTCATAGCCAATATACTAACAACCCAATTGTGCTTCATTCGTTCAGAATATGGAACCAATGTAGGAAGTACTTCAAGATAGAGAAGCTTTTAGATGTGGCACCTCTGCATGATAACCACCTTTTTCCACCCTTTCAAACGTACGCAGTTTTTAATGTCTGGAAAACATTCGGGATTAAATCACTTAGAGATCTGTACATAGACAACGTCCTATGAACAACTACATCCTACGAACAATTACATTCCAAATTTAACTTTCCAGCAGCACATTTCTTTCACTTCTTCCAAATTCGAAGCTTTACTAAACAAAACCTGCCCAATTTCCCTCACCTCCCACCTACCTCTTTCCCAGAAAAAAGTATTGAGGTCTCAGACAGCATTTCTGTAATATATAAAAACATTTTAAAGTCCCACCCTTTCAAAGATCCCAGAGTACATTGGGAAAAGGATTTCTCACTCAATATTTCAGAAAAAGAATGTAAGGTAGCAATGCACAGAATTCACTCTAGCTCCATATATGCAAAGCATACAATTATTCAGCTTAATATCATCTATCGAGCACATCTGTTTCTTTTAAAATTGTCCAAAATGTTTCCGGGGCAAGATCCAACCTGCAGATGCTGCAATCAAGTTCCAGCCTCATTGGGCCATATGTTTGGGTGTGCACCAAATTAACATAATTTTGGACCAAAATCTTTAAATGCCTTTGAGGCAGCCCTAGTGTCACAATCACTCCTAATCCATTAACAGGTGTGTTTGGTGTACTTCCAGATGGGCTTAAAATGGAAAAGGACAAACAAACTGTAATTGACTTTACTTCACTGTTAGCATGTAGACTTATCTTGCTCAATTGGAAGAATCCTAACTCACCCTTTTTTAAGTCATTGGGCAACTGATGTTACAGTATATACTATTTGAAATTGGAAAAAATTTAATTTGCACATAGAGGATCTGAACAAAACTTTTTTCAAAACCTGGCAGAATCATCTGAACAAAACTTTTTCAAAACCTGGCAGAATCTAATCAATAACATTTAAAATAAGCATTTAAATCAAGGAAACTGATTCTTTTCCCTTTTTTGTTCTATTTATAATTTTTTTTTCTACCATTAAAGTTTTGATTGATTTGATTACTCTGTTGGTCTAGCTCTCTTTCTCATGGGTGGGGGCTGATGTTTTTTGATTTTAAATAAATTCAATAAAATTTTAAAAAAATATCCTAAATGTGAAATGAATTATACCTATAACCAGAAATATATACTATACAGGTATATCTGATTCACTAATATCTTATTTTTTAAGAATAAATATAAATATAAATAATAAGTATTATTTAAAGATAAAGCTCTAAATTTTCTACCCTTCCTTGTTTAAACTGAGCTGCTTAGCTACTCATAGAGCTCAAGTGCACACTTGCTCACCTAATCCCTAGGACAGTGCAGTTATCTCAAGCGCCCCCCATGTCGCAAAGCTGTGTCATTTAACACACCTGTTCATCTTTTTTTAACTATATTTTGAATATATTTTTTTCAATTATCTGTTTATTTCACTACAAATGAGATGATTCATTCATCAAACTTGCTTTCTATTTTTAAGTGTCTTTTTAAGAGTTGCAACCTACCTGGCTCTGTTGGGCACAAATCAGGGAATAGCACTTGGTACAGCATCAATCTAAACAGCAGGTAGTCATTTGCATGCATGGCAAATTAAATTTACAAGTGAAACCCAATAAAACCTTATTTTATCCTGAGAAAACATTTACAAAATCCCTCTACATGCATGTTGACTTGGAATCAATCCTAGCTACTATATCTGATGCTTTGAGGTAAGAGTACTAACCACTACACCTACATGTTGAAATGACAAATTAAATATATTGCATATCACTGCAAGTTATTAGCTATGATAAAAGAGCCATCCACACAGTGCTATGCCTTTATATAACTCTACTGATCATAAACACACTCAACAGACATATAGGTCAGACATCAGAAAGTTATGCTTTTAGCTTTCATCATTTATTTCTAATGCAGAACAAAATCAAGAAAATATGAAATGCTGGTCAATGTGGAAAAACTATAATCATTTCAACTATAATATAAGGTATTAGCTATTCTGTAATGGATACGCATTTAAAAGCCATTAGTGAAGGAATTAAGATCCATATAGTGAGTCTGTTTAAGCAGGTGACAATCAATGAATTCTAGCTGTGAGTTACCTAACCTTACTGAATGAGGATTCAAAAGGTTTGCCTCTCTCCCAGCAATATAACAAGCTTCTGGTGTGCATCTGTTTTATTTTCCTGCGTGCTGCTGCAATCAGCTCTCTCTGTGCACATTTCATAGTTGATGCAGGGAAGTTTTAAAATGTACCTGTAGGGACTGAATAGTATGCAGTAGTGTTGTACAGGTGGTATGCAGTTGGCTGAACAGACAAAAATTTTATCAGATTTCACATCCTTAATATTTGGGCACATTTGGGTGAATGGGAAATGCTTTATGAGAAATGACAGAAGTTCACTGTATTGAAAAATATTAAATGCTTTTTTTGTACTAGCTAGAAAGTATTTGCACTTAACCTTTTGTCATTATGTCAGGTATTCACTATTGGTAATGAGAATGCAGCAGCTCACAGTACTTGGGCTATATTTTCATAGAAAGGAATAATTCCAAGCCATTTAACTGGTTAGAATGTGAGTGTTGTGGGCTTGGAAGGTGTTTTTACCTTCACAGAATAATTTGATTGTCTGATAATGTCAGTGATGTTATTATGTTTGATGATAACTGGACCTTTAATTTGCATAATATGGAAGAAAATGCAATCGGCAATGTTTTCACTAAATTGTTGCACATTACTGGAATTACGTGTTAAGTACTCTACAAATTTGCTGCTTTAAAGCATCTCTTTAGTTTGAATATAAATTTGTCAAAAAATATCAAAATACTTTATCTGTATTTATATGTACTGTATTGTGTGCTTTATGTAGCATTTGCCGCATTACTTTTACACATTTATTTTATAAAGAATAACTACACACGTTTAATGAAGCTGCACAACCCTTGGTCAGAATTGTTTGTAACGTTTTACTTTTGATTTTTAATTATTAATTAGCTCTTGATTGCTAACTTATTTTCTGTAATTGGTTCATTAAATGTCAAATGTTAGTTGTTCTAAACGTTAAAGAAGTAAAATAAACAAGCTCATATTGAGACTTTCTGAAAGTGTGCTAATTACCTAATGTATATCTAATACAAAAGTATTAAATGTTAATACCCTGTTTGATTTTCATTCCCTAACATGGAAATATTGATTTTTATAATTAGTCATTTAAATGCATGGCTTGAAAAATCTTGAAGAGAATTTTCGATTTCATGTGTTGAACAGTTGAAAAAGACTTTCATTTTACATTTTCACCATTGTCCATACTGGTAATTTCTGCTCCGCTGGGCCCATAGGACTGAGGACTGTCATCATCTAGTATTGATTTTTGTTTATTTTCTTGTCTCTGGCCATTTTTAGCTGCTATTTTCAAATGCACATGGAAGAAAGCAGGCATCTCTTGGAACTCCTTTTATGTTCTGTTTGCTCTTTTTCCACTCAGTGCCTTTCAAGACATTTACATGTTCATTTTCAGTGGTCAAATATTATATTTGTGAAAATGGAATCAGAAAAGACTGAACTTCATTATTTTTTGACATAAAACTATTCAGATCCAATGTTTAAACTTCTAAGGACCAATCTTGTTTTAATTCATTCTCATTATACATTTTACCTCACATTTTTGTATTTAGCTTTTATTTTTCTCTTTTGGTGGTAGCCTAAACCCATGGGATGTCCTAATCGATTCTATAAAGTTTCAGACCTTTGCACTTCCTTTAAGTGTCATTTAATTTGTATGAACTGAGCTGTAAATCCCTGGGCACTTTTTCAGCTGCCTCCAGGTCAATGTATAATACACTCTTCTCCAGCAACTTGTTACTTACAATAAATTATTCTTATCTCTAAGTGTAAAAAGTAAACAACACTATCAAAACCATCACTGCAATACATTTTTAAATGTCAAGTGTATTTATTACAACATCAAACGGCAAATAGTCACTATAAATGAATGAGTGTGCACCATCTTTTTAATGCAGTTTTTCTACCTAAAAACATATTTTCCAATAAAAATATTGACCACAAAAAAATTGTATAAGCAAATACCAAATCTGTGTTTTAGGACCTGGACAATGTAGCACTGTATGCTGTATACTTCTCATAAGATGATTTTTCAGTAAGGGAACTACTTTGCTGTAGATTACAAACCTGATAAAATATTTGTCCATTCATTCATTTTCTACACCTATGGAGGGTTGTGATGGGCCAGTTCTTATCCCAGAAGCATTGTGTACCAGCAAAAAGATCGTCATGGATCAGGTGCCAGTTCTTCACATAGATCTTTCACTCTCCTGCACTGAACCATGCTATTCAGTCTAGCCTATCCATCTTTTGGAATGTATGAAGAAGTTTGTGTTGCACCCTGGAAAAACCCAAGTATATCTAAAGACTGCTAAAATATGTGTTATGCTAAAATATACACTATTAGACTATTAATATAATTTGTCAATTTTTGGCATTTTAGGTGCACTCCACAGGGAAATTTAGAAGACATCAATTTTATTGTTATTCTTAAGCTATTTTTAATCATTAATGCTCCCAGAGAAAGGAGCAGCTACGAGGTGATCAAAAAATACGGTGAATATTTTAAAAAAGAAATGTTTATTGCAGTTAAAGATTTACAACTACTAGTCACCTTCAAAACACTCTCCTCCACTTCGAATGCACTTATCCCAGCATTCCTGCCACTTTGCGAAGCAGTTCTGGAAGTTTTCTTTCGAGGCTGTCTTTAGTTGGGCTGTTTTGGCTTCCTGGATGTCCTCAATGGATTGAAATAGTTTGCCTTTCATGGTCATTTTCAATTTAGGGAATAGCCAGAAGTCACACGGTGCCAGATTGGGTGAATAAGGTGGATGAGAACACAGCGTAATGTTTTTATTCAGCAGAAATTGTCATACCAGAAGGGATGTGTGACAAGGAGCATGGTCATGATGAAGAATGAAACCGTTTTAACATTTTCCTTGGTTATTGATGTAGAAGGACGTCCTGATCTTTCCTCGTCTTCAACCGAGTCAGATCCATTACGAAATCAATCAAACCACTTGTAAACAGTCTTAATTATTGGTGCAGTATCACCATAAACCGATATTAACATCTGATGGGTTTCCTGAGCTTTTTGCAATTTGAAACAAAATTTAATGTTAATGCGTTGCTCAATATCCATTATTAACGACAATCTTAAAAAACACACTTGAACTCAACAGTGGCTCACAAATAACTGACAGTATCAAACAAGTTAAACCTTGACACAAACTAGGCTCTAGCTTGGACATGTCACAACCTGCATTGAACTGTTTTGCGTTGCTCTTGGATGGTGCTCTGCATCAACATTCACCGTACTTTTTGATCACACCTCATATGTTCTTTATTCAACTTAGCATACCAGTAAATAACTCAGGTTATGGTGCTGGAAAATTTGCTCTGTTATGTCCCCATTCAGGACAGCGATCAACCAACACCAATTAATTTTATAATTTGCTTTATAGAACGGTTGTTATTGTAGTGAATTGACTGCTTCTTAAAATTGTATGTTAAGGTATCAAACATATTAAATTTTCCTTCAAGGCTTTACTCCTGTATTTACATGTAAACTTCATCTAGTTCATTATGGCAGAACCTCACTTTTTCCTTGTCATGTTTGACTCACTCAAAGAAAAGCATTTTCTAGAAGTTCGGTTGACTCTTGCCATATTATGAACTTAAATAATTTGGGCAATTATCTTATCAGAACATATTTAAAGTATACACATTTAATCTTCAGTTCTAGCTTTGTCTTTTATGACAGCCACAGAAAGGACAATTGCTCTGTTTTTCTTAATTATTCTCCTTTTATTTTACTAGCAGCTTGTTTTTGATGACTGCACCTGGAAGGCTTCTCATTTCATTTAACTTTGTAGTGTTTTCTTTTCAATTAATTAACCTTCTGCCCTCTCCACTGTAGATTTGTGTGGATGTGCATCTTTATTTTGATTGGTGCCTATTCTAAATACTTGCTGCAGACCTGAGTAAGTATTAAGGAAACATGCTTAAAACATAGATTTTTCTGTTTTTAATCAGACACAGAAACCTATAGCCATTCTTTTTGAATGTAACCTTGATTTAAAGACCACTGTAACAAAGTACGTATACTGATTAGGTCAGCTAGCTCACAGCTTCACCTTCGCGAGATCCATATCCAGCTTAGTAACCATTAAGAGTTGGCATTTTATTCCTGTATCCATGTTGGTTTGTCCCAAGTACACTGTTTTTCCTTAAAACATTTGTGTCTTTTTATTTTTTGAACCATCTTATCCTTCAGAAGGTTGCTAGAAGTAGGAGCTAATCCCACTAGGATTAGTCTCAAGGTAGATATCAGCCCTGCATAAGTGACAATCACACATTGCTATGGCTAGTCACACCAGTGTGGTATAGCATTGACAGGTAACCTAACATGCACAGTTTTGGGATGCGAGAGGAAGCGACAGTACTCAGAGAAAACTCACACAGACAGACAACATAAAACTTCATATTGTTACCCTGAAGCATGTCAAACCCAGGTCAGCAGCATTGAACTAGAAGTTCTAACCTTTATGCCTCACAACTGTGTTTCTTTAATGTGGGTAATGATATCCTTCACATCTTCTACAACTCTGTGGTGGCCAGTGACACTGTGGTATGCTGGGCTGGTGACATCATGTCAAAAGAAGCCCATTGAATCTACAAGCTAATTAAAAGGGTAAACTTAGTTATAGGATGTACTCTGGACCCTGTGGAGTTAGTAGCAAAGGAAAGAATTAAAACAAAACTTTTTTTTTTGTCTCTCTGACACACTAACACTGAGTACTTTCACTGCCAGAAACATTACTGGGATTCACTTATACCAACAGCAATTCACCTGTATAACACCTCACTGTGACTGTGACTGCCAAGTCAGAACGTTTTCTCTTTTAATGTTCTTTCTTTTAAGTCATTGTAGTGTGCTCCGACTACATTGTGTGTGAGGATATACAAGGTTTGGCAAAAGTAGGTTTATGGTTGTTCATATGGAAAATGACATGCAGGTTATGATTATTAGAATAATAGCTTTATTAACTTTATTAACTCAAAAGAATGTCACAATGGCACATTGTACTTGGGTATAATCTCATAAGTGCTCAAATTGCTGGCCTTCATTATTTACACATTCTTGTAGTCTACTTGCTAATAACAATAATAATAATAAAAAGAAGACAAATAACACAAATACATAATACAATAATAAATAAATAAATAAAAATACAAGAATAAACTCTATAAATAAATGTGTTTTGCATATTCATAACTGTAAACCTACTTTTGCCCACCCCTGTATATATTTTTATCTATTTATATATATTTTTTATTTAAAGAGCTCCTGCAAAAAAGCAAAATTTCCTGCTGGGGACAAATAAAGTTCTATCTATCTACTGTT
Source organism: Polypterus bichir lapradei (assembly GCA_026402145.1). NCBI lineage: Eukaryota > Metazoa > Chordata > Cladistia > Polypteriformes > Polypteridae > Polypterus > Polypterus bichir. Next base: position 44,101,335 of record JANRMT010062837.1, on the reverse strand, counting down.
CCCTGTCTGTGCTAAATTTATACATCAAACAGTGCTCTAATATTATTTAGTAGGATCAAAAGGCATCCCATTGCAGATCACAATGTTTGCTAAGAACACACCCCACTCACGACACTGTGATGAATTAATTATCCATGACAGTTAATATTGGGTGAAACAGCCCATAATATAATCAAGCCTAGCTATGGGAAGGCAGACTATCACAAACATATTAGACCTGTTTAAAAGAGGATATGCTGGAATAAACATAACATAATGTCATGAAACCTAACTGATCAAGTATAGGGTTGCAGGGAAAAGTAACTTATAATGGCAGTATCAAGTATGAGGACCGGTGCCAGTCCGTCTCACTTGCCCACTCAGTCATACATCTACTTTTACATAGGACCAGTTTGAAATTAATAATTAACCAGACACATACAGTATGTCCTTGAGGATATTTAAGGAAAAGATGGGTAACCAGAGGAAAGCCAATGCAGAAAAAACTGGCAGACTTTCCATGGACAATAATCAGGTGTGGCATTCAAGCCTTGAACACTAGATCCGTGAGGCAGGACTACTAACCACCTTATCATTGTGATCCATTTGATTAATTTAAAATGTTGAATTCAAAGTAATCTGAAAAAGCAGGTCAATTTCAGTGATGGAGGAATCCCCACTATTCTCTGTTGTTTTTTTCTGATTCTTCTGTGGTGGTGGTCTGCACCACCACCTGATCAAGGCACCATGAAGCCTCCTTAGATGATGGAATGAAGGTGGATGTCTTAGACCAGATTCATCTAATCCTGTCAAGAGATGCATGCAAACTAAGAGGTTTGATTTAGGAACTGCCCAGCAAGGGCTGGGTGGAGTTTTGGCCTTGGAACCCCTGCAGATTTTGTTGTTTTTTTTTTTTGTTTGTTTTATGTTTTTCCGGCCATCTGACCTTACCTTGTTTTGTTATTTATTCTGTAATATGTATTGCCTAATCTTAAGTTTTTCTCTTCTTGCAACTTTCTTTTGTCATCTTGTACAGTACTTTGAGCTACATTGTTGTACGAAAATGTCTTACAAATAAATGTTGTTGTTGTGTTTATAATATGGTACCAATATTGTTATTTTCTTTAAATGGTCATTTTTTTTCATTAAAATCGTCATTGTGTTTGAACAAAAAACAATCAAACAAACTGGGAAATATTGCACAATATTAAAAGACAAACTTTGTGCAATTAGTTTTCAGACCAATTTCACATTATAAATAACTAAGTAACCATAAGTAAGTAAGTTACTATTTTTACCCATTAAGGGAAATCATTTTCATGTCTGAGCAACTGATTTCAAAATATATTTAATTTAATGTGCAGCATGGTGGAGCAGTGGGTAGTGCTGCTGCCTCGCATTTAGTAGACCCGGGTTCGCTTCCTGGGTCCTGTTTGCATGTTCTCCCCATATTTGCATGGGTTTCCTCCGTGTACTCCGGTTTCCTCCCACAGTCCAAAGACATGCAGGTTAGGTGCATTGGTGATTCTAAATTGTGCTTGGTGTGGGTGTGTGCGCGGCCTGCCCGGGGTTTGTTTCCTGCCTTGCACCCTGTGTTGGCTGGGATTGGCTCCAGCAGACCCCTGTGACCCTGTGATTGGGATGTAGCAGGTTGGATAATGGATGGATTTAATGTAATGATTGCAGGAGGTTTCTTTAGTCATTACAAATCCTCAAGTTTGTAGTATACCCAAAGTCATTAATGAATAAATGTAGCGGTTTGTTAATTTTGGCAATTAAATGATAAAAGAGGTAAGATAATTGCGTGGAAAAATGACAGCTTAACATGATTTGTTATGGCAAGTTCAAGCTTTAATTGCAGCTGAGTGTGATAGAAAAAGACCATTTAAAGTCCAATGCTTTTTATCAAGTTTGAGCAAACCTGAGATAAATGTCTTTTTATGACTGAAAATTAACATTATATTTTCCACAGGCAGAGCTTAGTAAAATCCATCTTAGAGCCATTTAATAGCAGCTTATAACTGTAGTGTTTTAAATGTCATGCAATTTGGAAAATTGTATCTGTGATTCTTCTTTGCAGAGGTTAAAACTGTTTCTGTAGATTTCATAGTAGACTTACTACAAATTTATGTGCAAATACTGAAGCCAAACATTTTAAGAAGAAGCTTAATGGCCCCTTATATTATATACTTAGAAAGAGAAAAAAAGTGTCTTTTGGTTTATTTATAGGTTCATGGTGTAAATGTCAATAGTATTATGTCTAGTTTTCTATTTCAGCTTGCAGTCACGTGGCATTGAGCTTTGTGCCAGGAGATTTTCTCAGTACACTTTATCCTCTATGTAGCCAGCATGTTTATATATTTAATCTTCTTAAGTGGTTGTTTTACAATTACTGTAGCTTTCATCAAACAAAATTAAGCTAAGTCAGGATTGTGTGGCCTGGAGACTATCCAGGCAGCATTTGATACAAGGCAGAATGCAACTTTATGTAAGACACTGTACATTATGTAAGACACACAGGATTTTTGTTCTAACTAATTTCCCATTTTAACTGGACTAATGCCTTTATTAAACAAGAATGCAAAAATTCTCAAATTAAAAAATGTAACTTGTATTTGTGTATTTTTTAACATTAAAACAATTCTGATAAGAACAAGCCATTCAATCGCGTGCTAATCCGATTGACCCAGATTCAACCCAAATAACATTGGGTCAATATTTGAAGACCCCAAAAGTCTTAGTTTCTACCATGTTTTTCACGTGTCTGTTTTTTTTTTTTTTGTGTGTGTGAAGAAAAGCTTTCAAGCATTTGTGTGAAATTTACCTTTGGCAAGTTTCTAACTCTGTCCTTGTTTTATTCTTTTTGAAAAATGTATTTTAATGTAACAGCAGGAACCCATCATACTGATTTCCCTTCATAATTTTAAACACTTCAATCAGGTCACCTTCTATCTCAATTTGCTTATTTTATTTACAGTCATGGAATAGTTTCCCTAATATTGCATTGTTAAGATTTTTCTCCCGTATTTATTTTGAGTTATTTAGGTTAGTTCAACCACTGTTCACTAATGAGCACTCAAGTGGCGCTCCTCCTTAACATTCATTGTCATTTGCACCTTTGTCTACTTCCCGTTTGCTAATTATCACATTATGGAGATATTTAAGGAAGTCAATTCCCCTTAAAACAGTGAATAAAAAAATGACTTGAAAAAGACATCTTATTAAAAGTTGCAGTTAAAAATAACACAAATATGTGTACATTTTCCTTACAAAATTTTATCACACTAGACTAGAAAAACATTTCAGACAATTAATCGAAGAGCTCACACAAAAGCAGGATATAGCATCTTTTTATTAAATTGGTTGGAAAAATAAAAAAATACCATGAAGCTTAAGAATAAGCTTTTGAACCGTCACCCCATTGTGCACAGCAATGCATGTTGAATTCTATATTTATTGGTTTGAATTTACATACAGTATGACAGGTTTTCTGTGCTATTATTTTTATAACAATGCATTGCATATCAGTCTAATCAAAATATCACACAAAAATGGAAGTGCTATTGCTGAAGTATCTGTCCATCCATCCATCCATTTATTTTCAGTCACATTTAATTTGCACAAGGAAAGAAGCAACACACACTGCCTCGCACAATGCCATTTCATAGCTGCTGACCGTCTTTTGGACAAAGAGGCACTTTATAAACAGATGGTTCCTATCTTATGTTTGTTTTTATCAGGATAGTTGCCTTCACCCCACTAGCCAGAATTGGAATCAACAGATTCAGAAAATGAATGAATAACTATATGTGGATTTTGTGTAATAAGTTAGTGAAATCATTAATTGTAGTACTTTATAATTATATCATTGCATTTTAAAAATCACATTTTGGAGAGAGATAGATTTTATCAGCTTTTTCATGTTTCTGCACCATCAAATAAGATATTTGGTTTGACTTCATTCCAGATTCGGAATCAGCTAAAGAACATAATTACACAATCTTATGCCTGCAGTGCTCCATCAGGTAATTGATTCATTCTTGCAAAATTGACTGTCTGAAAACATAAATACTCCATACCTCTAAATCCTTGAAAGCTAATTAAAACATTTATAATGAAAGCTTTAAAAGAAAATATAACAACATACAACACCATATACAGTATGTACTATATATGTACTCATTCTATGTTAGAAGCCTAGCAGGTTCTTCATATTTCAGTTTAGTTTGGTTTTGCTTTTCCTCTCTGTTTTTGCAGAAGCTTGTGTTAGTGATTGATCTAGTGAGATTTTTTCCCCTTAATCTGGTGTTTTTCTCTCAGTGAGAAATACCATATGAAACTCAGTTAACCTCCACAGACTTCATTTACCAGATTAGACAAGAAAACCAACAGACCCTCTGTTAAATGGCACTTTTGCTGTTCTACTTGATTGGCTCATGCCTTTCTAATTCCATTTCCTTTATCTTAGTTCCAGTTACAAAGTTTGAAATAGCGTGTTGTGTGGACTGAAATATTTTCAAGTCCATAAAAAGATTTCTTTCTTCCACTGATTCATCTTCTTCAGGGTTAAAAGTTGTAGATTTTCCAGCATACGGTAATTAAGCTAGAAAAACTGTAAATACTGAATTTCTAATGAGATATTTCCATCACTTATGGTCAATTTTATTTTAATGTGGATAGCACTTGATATAAATTGGGTACTGAATGCAACATAGTCCAATAAATAAAATAGATAAATTGGCAAGCAAATTGATATGAAAACAGCCAATTATTCTGCTAAACAACAGTGCCAATGAAATGAGGAGTTGCCTTGTGGGCACACTTCCATCCTGATTGGAGTCACAAAGCATGTACCTTATTCAAATTAAGATTTTCATTCTGGCTCAAACTGTAAGTATTCACAAAATTAAAATACCATTGAATTTATTCTGCCAAATAAAACTTTTAAATTATGTCCATGTTATAGGAACTGTAAAAAGAATATGAAAGTGGAACAGTAAAAAAATGAATAAAAAGTTTTATGGGAAAATTATTTAAAACAATTTATATTGCCCTTTGGGAATTTAACAAAAATTAATAATTACACTATCATATGATACTGTTAAAGGGATAAGAGTCTACATACTGCCACTATGCAGCCATCAGTACTGCAGCAATAACATATGCTCTAGATTGAAAAGTGTCTGAACCATAAATCAATATCATTCTCTAGCTATCTTTTAAGGTAACAGCAAAGGTGACAATACTAATTTTTTTCTACTTTCACTGCTCGAATCCTACATGAATTTCTGGGCTTTACTGGCTTTAAACAGCAAAACGTTTAGTGTGAAGATGTGTACAATATAAATAATTACAGGACTATTTGACAACCCTTTTAGATCCCATCAGGAAATTTCATAGTGCGTTTCACAGAATTATACCTCACATTAGACATCTGGCAATAATTTGGAAAGTAAGGCAGTATATTTTGATGTTTATTTTTCCTTTGTATTACTTACACGTTTCATTATCAAAGGGCTCAGTTGTTTTGTTAATTCCACATGGCTTTTCTGGTGATTAAATTGAACATTAACTAATTTATAACAAAAATGGGATTAAACAATGGAATCCAACAATTTACATGGCAAAATGAATAACATAAGAATACAAAAACACAGGTATAGATGTTTAAATGTTTTATCTCTTTTTTGTAAGAGACAAAATTATTATCAATATTTTAGCAAATTATAGCAAAATACTTTTTTCCATGTTTTTGTGTTAAATTACTGTAACTGTGTCCTTTAGAAAGCCAATGTCTTCATATGGAAAACAGTTTCTCAATTGGTACCTACCTGCTGCAGACACCATCTAGTATATTTTAATTTTAGAAGAACTCAAAAAATGAGTAAGAGCCAAAAATATTTTTTTACGGCATTTACTGTAATATTCATAAACGTACATTTTCCATAAATGCAATTTCTACATTGGACTTTTGAATGATTTTCCCAATAATGTCCATCTATCCATTATCCAACCCGCTATATCCTAACTACAGGGTCACGGGGGTCTGCTGGAGCCAATTCCAGCGAACACAGGGCGCAAGGTAGGAAACAAACCCCGGGCAGGATGCCAGCCCACCGCAGGGCATTCCCTAAAATGTTTATTTTTTTAAATATATTGCTTGATAATATAGCAAAAATATACTCAGAAAAGTATATTATATCCACTGATTATCTTAGCTTAATTTTAATGTATTTAAGTATAGCTTTTAGCTAGGTCTGTATTCTGTGTATTAAATATATTAATATAGTTTACTAAAGAAAAACAAAACTGGGAGTTTGGCATTAAATAATAGCAATGTACACCACCAGTGATTAGTCTTTATTAGACTTTCTATGCTGACATAGGTAGCCAGTTTAGGACAACTATGAAACTGAGTTTAACTAAAATGTATACATATATACAATACATATACAAAATCTATCTATCTATCTATCTATCTATCTATCTATCTATCTATCTATCTATCTATCTATCTA